>CM052311.1:27874326-28238883 GCA_028455605.1 Lasioglossum malachurum | reverse complement strand
CAAGATGCAGTACCAGCTGTTTAATGCAACGGTAATAACTCACGTTTTGCGCTCGTTACCGAGTTTTTACGTTTTCGAACGCGAAAGGTTGTTTAACCGCTGGACCAACCGCTCCGATAATGCTCCCCCGGTTGTTGTCAAACCCTAAACAACGCTCGATGTCCATTGGCCGCTGTTTCTATTCGGAGAAAACATTAATTACGGTATGGCATTGCTTGTGTCACTATTAGCTGAATTCGAGCCCGAGGATGTTGTGGAGATTGCGATGTGATTACAAGGCAGTCGTCGAAGCGAAATTGTGTACTGCATTGTGGACTCTAGGAATTTAATCGTCAACTAGTATTTGGTCTCCTCGTAAACGCAGTAGAATTTTTGCATCCGATCATTGAAACATCAACTCGAGGTATTCCGGGCATTAATCCATCGCAAGTATTTCGTGCAATTTAGAAAAAGACATTTTAATTGCAACATTAAATTCATTATAGAAAAGTCATGAAAAATAACTATGCGACTTCCACCGGGAAGAATCTCGTAAAAGTCCGCGTTCAATTTGCTGAGGATATGTTCAGTGTCTTTCAAAATAAACATTTAATTTGTCCGAAGAATAGAGCGGCGATCCGGCGGCTATTTATCGGACGGCTATTTACAGAACGGTCATTTACGGAGCGACTATTGGTCTAGCGACTACTGTAGTATAATAATCGTTTAATAGCCCGACGATCGTGTTATATGCAATTATTCGTCGAATTGGTTGTTGCGCGACGTGAAATTAATTTCTTCTTTTAGAATCTGTTTTATGGGTGGGGACGAAACTCAATTTGCAGGCATCACTACCTGCCAATTACCGTACGCTGCATGTAGAACAATTTAATCGCGCAAGTATACCGTGCTTATGCGCCGTGTGTGTTTAAGTTATGCCGGTAATAGCTCCGTGGGCCGTGCCACGCACAAAGCGTTGCGTGTAATAGACGGAATCGCAACTATGTTCGATTTTATTACGCGTTATTAGGAGCGTTTCAATAAAATTTCGATAACGATAGGAGCTTATTGGCCTGCGACTATTGTGCGCGGTATCAATCCCCCTCCCCTCCGCGCTCTGTGTGATATTAATAAAACGTTGCAGGCAAATTGAAATTCAAGGACACTTTTCGCCATTAATCTCGGCCTTTGAACATTAATGAAAAATTCCCTGCTTCGGTGTTCAGCCCCCTTCAGATGTACCAATTATCATTTAAAATCATTGTTATCTTAAATAATTTTCGTCTTCGCAATTATTCAAATTTTGAGTATTTTCGCGTCGAACGTTTTTATAAGAATTATTCGATTTTTCTACGGATCTTTAAATTGCTGCTTTCAAGTTATCTTGTGTTCTTATAACAGAGTTGTGCTTGTTCATTTACATTGTAATGTAATTACAATGTATTTTATAATTGTACGCAGTTGCAATTACGAATTACATCGTAATTTAATTGAATGAAAATTTGAATTATAAATTAAAATATGACTGAATTACAATGTAATTCAATTACAATGTATATTATAATTGTACTCCATTGCAATTACGAATGAGATTGTAATTTAATTGAATGAAGATCTGAATTATAAATTACAATATAACTGAATTACAATGTAATTCAATTACTTCGTAATTATAATTCCTGGAGTAATTCAATTGTAATTCTGCACAACTCTGTCTTATAATCATTTCAATATAATGTGATCGTCATACACGACAATTATTGATTTATTGAAGGTTTTCGTTCGCTTTACTGTTTATTCTTGGTAAGTGATAACAAGTTTACTTACTGACGATATTCTAGTCGGTAAAAGTGAGTGCTGTTTTGCTGATTCGCTAAAATTCTGGACTATTTTTTCAACGACCATAACAAGGAAGATGGACCTATTCATTAACTTAGTACACCTATCTTGTATGCGAATATTTATCAATAGTTAAACTCTCTGAGGATATCGATTTTCTCGGTCGATAACTGTTCGACGCAAAAACGCATCGAGTCTGTATCGCTCGCATCACGGATGATATTGTTACGACGAAATGGAATTGTGGCAGTAATGAACACTCTCGCTGCGATATTCCGAAGCTATCGCATAGACTATATTAATCGGTTAGTATTGTAAATAAATAGTTGTGTTCACGGTTCCTCTTTATTGTCGAGGAGTAGGAGGAGCAGTAGTCGCAACGTTTCGCATGGAAACGCAACTTCGGCGATAAAAGCGTGTTCAGAGAAATGTGCGATCAGAAATTGTCATTCGACGAAGGAACGGGGAAGTGAGTATTGTTCCGTAAATCGAAACGTCGTTCGAGGAACGCCGCGAAAGTGTGCATTCTTATGGTGTTTTAATGCGTGTTTCTCATTAGCGGACGCCGCGCCGCGAATCAGTTATCCTGTCTCTCGCGGCTGACAGCCCGGAATAACCGGCGAGGAGGATGATGATAGCATATATGTATACGTCCCTACGTCGAAGGACAAAGATGAGAGCCATGAGCGGAGCAGACCGCGACTGTCTATTCTCTCTCCTACTCTCTCTCCCTCTCTTGGGCCCTGTTCTCGCTTTTTCTTTCGATTTTTAGCGAAATTGCCGCGGCCGGCCGTCAAATTCGATATTCGATAGCCGGCTTTCATTTATCCGGCATTCCCCGGCTCGGTTTCAATAAACGCTTGTTTACTTTATTCACGCGACAAGCCGGGAAACCGTGGCTGGCCAGCCTCGATATCACGCGGACCGACGCGAAATGGCCCGAGCGAAACGCTTAGGCGTCATCTTGATCGGTGACGGTAATCCTTCGTCCACTGGAAATGATACTTGCGAGATGTTCCCAAAATAATTTCGACTCCATCTCTGTGAGTCGACCTTATATTACCAGTCTACTAATAATGTAAACAATATTTTGAATAACGGTACAGCAATTTTTAATGGCACCTCTCAGAATCTCCCACCACTGATTTTAGAAACATTGATTTTATAACTACTCCGGTATCAACCGCAGCATCTCGGAACTCATTTTCGATATAAGCACTTCGTTTCGGAAGGGCCAGCGCGACCTTGAAACGTCCTTGCTACTTTCATCCGAACAGAAATTGCTTCTGCCATGACGCCAGACCAGCCTGCGCTGGAAAGTTTCCTGCTATCTCCGAAAACGGGGCCGATAAATTTGGATGAGTAGTACGAAAAGTTTGGAAAGCCGGCTCATTAATCTCGTCGCGTGGACTGGAATTGCGGGAGATCTCATTTTTCCGCTTACCTCGACGTCGATACGTTGGTCACTGCAAAGTTGTTCGTCTCCCGATGTCCATTCGATGTAGTCGCGTACCTTTATTATTCATTTAAAACTCAGGCCTGGCCAACCCAAATGGTTTGACGGGCCACTTTGATGACGCGTAACGTTACAACGGGCCTAAAGCTTTATTGTTATACTATGATTCAATATAATTAACTCTCGAGTCTTAATTAATGAGATATCTGTTTATTCTTTCTTTCACTTAATGTTTGTAAATCTATATTTATGTTCGACGTTGCAGGTCTTTTGTTAGCTGATTTTCTACAATAAATTGGTATCGGTTAATGAAGAGGGACTAGAGTTTCCAGTCCCTATGACTTCTGAAATTTTATGGATATGAAATTGGTTAATACCTCATAGAATACCTAAACGTTCAGTAACTGACTAGATGCCGATGTATTTAATAATGGTACAGCAATTTTTAGTGGTGTCTCGGAGGGGACAACCGAGTGCAAAGGGTCAAATGTTACGGGAACGGAGGGGAAGAAATGAAGCCGGACGGTCCGAGTGTGGTTTTCTAAAAACTTGTGATTTTATTAATTAATAAACGTGTTTTGTATGTGTGTCCGTGTAGTTTGTATTTTACAAGAGGCCGCGAAACCATTCACAGATGTCGGGTCCCGGATAAGAAGTCGAGATTAAACCAAATAACAAAATTAACTAAACGCGACGGACCGCGTGTTGGTCCGGCCGCGTGTTCGCTCAACTGAGGACGTTGCTCTACGTTCCAGCGCCACTGGATGCGGGAAGCGTTCACAACGGTTAGGTATCCCCTAAAAACATTCGCCTGACAACGTGATCGCGATCTCCCGCGTTTCGTCCAATTTCCCCGGGAGAAATAACCGAAAAAAGGCCGGAGAAGAGAAAACAGAAAACTCGCGTAACGGAATCGCAACGTTCGCAGTATCGCGCGCTCAACAACTAATCCCTTAACGGAGGATCGATCTTGGCGTTTCGTCGGGAAAGAATGAACAGAAAGGAGATACAAATCATTTCCACGGTAGATAACAGAGAAAAAGGGAAACGAACCAACGCTATCGAACGTTCGTCAAGTGGGAGGATCGGCTTTGATCGAAACCAGGGAACCAAGCGCGATCATCCACGCGAAGTAACATGATCGAAAAACACGTTCTACACATCCAGTGGTCCTGGTTCTCGAAACTATCGCGCGCGGGCGCGCACGCGATCGCCCGTTGGACGCGCGATGTCCCATACTCGCCGCATTAATAGTAAATACATAACCATTTATATCACACAAACTTTTAACAATATACAAAATGTACCCTATGTACAAGATTAAATTACACGATCCATCAGCGCCACACAATCTCTCTTTCTCACTTTCTTTCTCTCTCTCTCAATCTCACTCTCTTTCTTTCTCTCTTCGTCCGATCGGTTTCTCTGTTCGCAGAAAATGAATCTCGGCCCGTTTCTGCGGGCCGATTTCGCGGGTGGGCGCGCGCGCGCGCGCCGAAGGGCCTCAGGGCCGATTTGCGAAGCCGAGTCGAAGGAAACGCGAGGGACCCGGGAAAAGGGCTGTGTTTTACTCGACCCTTTCACGCTGGGCCGTCTCGGAAGAGCACCGTGGTCACTCGCTCGGCCGATTCGCATAATTCATCGATTCTCGCCCTCGGATCCTCGCGAGCGCGCGTCGCCGGCGCGCGGCGGTCTGAGAGACAAAAGTTCAGCTAAGAACGAGACGGGTAAACGAGTAACGATCAGTTGCGCGGAGCGGAGCCGGTCGTTCGGCCGCTTTACGACGACCCGCCGCTTCTTGCCGATCTCACCTCGGGAATTTCCAACGAGCCCAACACTGTTCACGGACCCGTCGAACGCACAATGCCAATTCGGTTTGCTTGGGTTCGCGAATTCGACGGATCCTCCGCTGGATTATAAGTAAGACTTTCCTGATCGAGATGCGTCGGATTCAAGGGCTAAGCAATTGCGAGGCAGCGTCAACTCTTTGCACACGACGTCTTTGCAAAATGATCATTGGACTGCGGACTTTATGCGTTTATTAGAGGAATGAGCAGGCACGATTTAAGACAGTCGACAAACGAAAAGAATTTAAAAACATCAATGTATTACAGTAAATCCTCTATAAATCTGATCTCGGCTCGGGTATATCGGTGTGAACCACCACTAATGCGACGCGGAGAGTCGCAGTCGTCGGCACAGTTCAAAGGCCGGCGAAAATTTGTTCATTATTACTTATTCTTTTACGAAACTTCCACCAATATATTTGTGGTATTTTTCTCTGATTAAAATAATACCAAACGCGATATAATTCCAACTGTATTTAGTGGTTTAACCGACGATGAACGTTTCGGGCGCAAGGATGGACAGCGTACGGGAAAGAAAGAGACGCGGAGAGCCGCAGTCCTCCGACTTTACACGCGCTGTCCTTCTCTACGTTCGACTCGGTCTTTGAAGCTCGAAAAAATAGTATCCGTCTACGAACATTGTAAACGAACCACCCCGAGGCTTTTGTGACTATAGAGGATTCAATTCATTCAAATGATTATCTGGAAAAGAGGAAGAATTATCGATAAAAGAACTTATCATATGATTAATAGAAGAAATTATCTTGAGAAAAGAACTTATACGCAGAAAGATCCGCAATCTAACGATTATGTTATATATTTATTGAAAAGAACTCATGTATTACTAAATGTCTTTGCGATTAATAAATCGGTAAACGTGTGGCACGAGTAAACGCACTCCATTTCAAGTAAACAAAATGGAGGAAGTTATACGTAACGAGGGGGATCGGCAAGAGAGAGAGAGGTGGGGGCCGTAAAGTTCGGCATCGGAGCCGTCCCCGCCGTTGATTTACACCCAAAACATGTGTCTTTAGTTTCGCATTGAGCTTCGAACGTGTCCGAGCCGTCGTCGTTTTTATTTCGGCGTTCCTCTCGCGATCATCGACTTCCGGCCGGATGTACACCGACGGGAAACAGGAGAGAAGAAAGACGCGCGCGCGATTTTTGTACAAGCTATCGGGGGGGCGAGAGGGCCGCGGATATCATTCGGGAACGGCGACGGGCTCGGACGATGGTTAGATACATCGTAACGTGTTCACGATTAGACATTTACGTAAATGTTTATTGCGCATGTCGAAACCTTGCCACTTAGAAAAAGTATGTTACACGGTCCATCGTTTGCCTGTTTGAAACACATCGTCGACACAAGCGGCGCGCGCTGGTCACCGTCGCTCGACAGCTTTCCGTTTCCGCAATTTCCAAGCACCTTCTTGCAACCTGTTCACCTGGACACGCAGCGATCCGCTCCGAAACAATAATAAAAGAAAATTAACGCATTGTTGGATCTGCGAGACAATTGTCTGCGATCGTCATTTTGTTTCGCTTCGCCCGGAAAAGTGGAAAGGATCGAGAAGGTCCATGTCGATCGGCTTCGCTTCGCAACGCAGCGCAAGGAAGAGAGGCTCTGGACGAGGACACGTTAACAAGGAAGATTCGAATGATAATTTCTCTCGTTCGATGGTTTCACCTCGGCGCGGCGCTGGCTTTTTATTCCGCGGCGCGCGAGACTCGGTTAACGATCGCGGGAACAAGGAACGCGTAATGAGTTTACGGAGCCGGGGACCTTCTCTTCCCAGCGCGGAGCGCGACGCGACTCGAAGGGATCGGTAATTTTCAAAGAAAAATAATTTTCTAAGGGCCGGGACCTGGCGCGGGCCACCGCTTCAATCGACCGAATTACCCGACCCCGGTCCACGCAATTTTCTTGCTTCATACGTGACAAGTTTTTCGGTGGCTCGGCCAGACGACGTTGCCGATCTTGCTACTATTCGACGCCGGTCCGCGCGAAGAAGTCAGAGTCTGATTCGAGAATTTCTGATCGAGTAAGAAGTAGCACCATTTTGTTTGCCCGGTTTTTCACTTTCTCTTGCAGTCGTCGTATTTTTTTTTTCTTCAACTTGCTCAGGAGAGATCTGCGAATTTCGCGAAGGTTTGATCCGGGCAGTGAATCTCTCCGCAGCGATGGTTAACCGATGGTGTTGGTGTTGGGTCCATTAAGCAGTTGATTATAAACTTTTTGGGCGTGTTTCAAGAGGTTTATGTAGAATAGAATTTATCTAATAGATTTGTGCCGATCTTTTCAATGTGTTCATTCAAACAGATTATCAATAAATGAACCGCAATTAAACAAATGTTCGAGTAAATGCACCTCCGAATTATTCTTCCGACCAAATCGTAAAGGAAAGAAATTAGAGTTCTTAATCGGACCCACCACGTCGTCATCATATCGCACAGTCAACCTTTCCGAAAGGAAAGCGCGGGTGAACGCGTACAAGAATCACCGTCGCCTAACGCACAAGATTAACAAGATTGGCGGATCGATTGAGCCGAACATCAAAGAATCGGATAAAGCCTCGGAAAACTGTCGTCGCTGGTATCAGCGAGTCGAAGGGACGGCGGCGAGCGCGTAGCCAGGTGCTTCAGTACACTTTGAATTGTATTCGGTTCTCCGTGATTGAGCAAAGATTATCGATTAAAGGGAGACCGGTTGAAGGACGCGTGACAGCGTTGGTAACGCGCGTGCCGTTGCTCTAGCTCGACAGAGGTACATACGGCTAGTTCGAGGTCCGTCTGGATCGCGGATCGACGATGAACACGCACGCACAGAAAAGAGTTCCTGTCTCCGAGCGATCCCACAAGAGATTCGTGACGGAGAGTCTCGTTCACCAGTTATCTCAGACTCGGTCCTCGTTCATCGGGGTTCTGCAGACTTTGAGGAGGCTGGGTACACGTGATCCAGGCGCGACGATTGCGTATGGGAGTTACCATAGCCATCGGGAGAGGCCATCGTAGGATTCGAGAGACTGTTGGATTTCGACGAGAGAGTATGGGGAGCTAGCTGAGGTTGCTAGCGGGTCTCTGGGGTCTGTAGATTGCGGGGTCCGTAGATCACAAGGTTCCTAGGTCACAAGGTCCCCAGCTCGTTCGATTCCTAGGTCACAAGGTCCTAGGGTTCGGAAGGTCGTTGGCAGGTTGCTGAGATCCCAAGGTTCGAATGTCCCCAGGGTCTCTGAGTTCTGTAGATTGCAGGGTCCATACGTCAGAAGGTACCTAGGTCACAAGGTCCCCAGCTCACTCGATTCCTAGGTCACACGGTCCTAGGGTTCGGAAGGTCGTTGGCAGGTTGCCGAGGTCTCAAGGTTCCAATGTCCCCAGAGCCCAATGTCCCCAGACCCCAATATCCCCAAGTCCCAAGGCGCCGTCCTCCGTGCCCCGAAACGGTTCAGCAATGCGGTGGTGGGCCTTGGAGGATCTCGAGTCCCGACGATGACGCGCGTTCAGTCGCAGGTGTCCTGGGCCCACGGAGACCAGTCCTGATAGGTGGACGCCTGCAGGTGCGTCGGCTGTACCGCCAGTCCCGGATGCACGAGGCCCATCTGATGATGATGGTGATGGTGGTGGTGATGATGGTGGTACTGCTGATGACCCGGCGGAGGCGGCGAATAGGGGTCCCCTCCGACTGCCACGTCCACAACGTCGACCTGGGACGGTACGACGGCGGGCGTCGGCTGCGGAGAGGCTTGTACCTTCTTCGGGCGACCGACCGGGTTGCCGCCTCATTCGCGACTCCTTCGAGGCCGACCGACCTTACCTTTTCTGACGGGGGCACCGCCGTTTCCGGCCGCAGCGGCGGCTGCTGCGGCCGCCACGCTCGACGACTTCACGATTTTGTGCCAATCCGTCTCGCAGACGGGCGACCCCGACAGCATGTAGTACCTGAAGACAGAAAAGACATTGTTAGCTTGGTTGGTCAGGTTTTCTTGATCCTTCGTACGCAGCAGGGTGCCCCTCATTTTTCACACACATTTTTCTCATGCAAAATGATACCAAACACGATATATTTTCAACTGTATTTAGTGGTTTAATTGACGATGAACGCGTTTCGAGAGCAAGGAAGGATAGCGTATAAAGAAGAAAGAGACGCCAACAGGCCTGCGCGTGGTTTCTCTTTACACGCGTCTTCTCTACGTTCGGCTAGGCCTTTGGAGATAAGAAACAGCTAACCTATACGATAGATGCGATCAAATCCCCCCGAGGCTGTCGCGCCTATAGAGGATTTACTGTATTCGTATTATGCAATGCGAAGCTGAGATCGTGTTGGTATGATAAAAAACTGCTCTTTGTAATTAATATCGCAACGAAACCAACGGAAACATTTTTGCGTTCTCACTTGATCATTATTTCAGAATTTTATTTGATCATTAAAACGCGGAATGAACCCGGCGGAATATATTACACGACAAAGTAAATAATATATATTAATAAATTCAGCAAATGAAGTTTCTTTCATTAAAATCGGGAAAGCCTGAGTTCGTCGAACCCGTTTTCGCAAATACTTTTAATCAAAATCGTTGAACCAAAAATGCGCACAAAGGGGCGAATACAAAACGATTTTGAGCGAGATTTTTAAGGTTGATTCTTATGTCGGGGTGGGTTGGCTGAATCGTAGATTCGGTGCGGTCGATTCTTTCGCGGTGAATCAGAAATTGGAGAATCGCCGGAAGCATGATTTCACGGATAAAGGAGGCCAGATCAAAGGAAATCCCATAATCAACCGGTAACGCGGTTCCCGCCGATGCGACAGAGTATACGGGAATCGACGTTCATAAACAAGTTTGCTTCATTACAGGCCCGGAATAATTGTTTCCCTCCTCCTTTATTACAAAATCCCCAATTGCAACCCCCGCACCAATTAACCACCGGCGACACGCCTCTTTTCCAACCCTTTAATTGCCGCATTTCCTCTCGTATCAACGGTTCCCTTTGAGCCGTATCGATTCAACCGATTTCTCTCGTATCGATTCCCTCGCCGTCAGAACCGGGCGACCCTTATTTTTCCCTCGGCGTGGAATCAAGACGTCCCGAAACGCTTTCCCGACTGTTCATTAATTTAACAATCCCGCACACATCGCGCGCATAATCACCGAAAACCATATCGCGAAATCGTGAAATCAATTTAATCACAAATTAATCCTGCTGCGCATCGAGGAGCATAAATTTTCATGCAATAGATTGATTCAGCTATTTGGACAAACTCAGGCACCTCCAATTTATCATATACATGATTTCGATCAAATATGTCCGGCTTAGAGAATTTTAATTTTCCAGAATCGATATTAATTCTAACGAAATGATCAACGTTAACCATAAACAAGTTGATTAAAACATTTTCAAACAATGTTTTACCATGGTTCGTGCAACGTTACGTTGCGAAACGCTTTCTCGACTGTTTATTAATGTAACACTCCCTCAGATCGCACGCATAATCGCCGAAAACGATACAGTGCTGTCGCGAAATCGAAAATCAATTTAATCTCGATTAAAGGCGCACCTTCAACGGCCTGGCCGAGTAGAATAAATTAATCCAGCTGTCCACCGAGGAGCATGAATTTCGATGCAACAGATTAATTCAGCTATTTTGACAAGCTCGTATTTAATAGAATAATTCGGCCATTCCGACGAGCATGAACTCCGATTTAATAGATTAATTTAGCTGTACGTAATTCGATTGATGAGTGCGAGCCAAGCAGAAGCTCGACGCGCATTAGCCGGTAGGCGCAGCGTCCGAATTACTATTTATCATTTTCGACGAACTGACACCGAAGGCTCGACAGTTCGAAAAACAGTATTCTTCGAATCTGCGTTTCACACGATCGGATAATACCTCGCTAAATATCGGGTTGGGTGATTTGATCTTCAAGCAATAAACGATTTAAACGGCCGGCACAGGTGCCTATTTGATACTTTCTCAAGCTCGGGATGTTTATGGCAGAGCATCAACCGGTTTCGCGGATCGATTCGCAAGAGTCTGTGTATCGTTTTCACCGAATGCATGCAATCAACGGGAGTTATACTCGCGATGCGGTAGCTTACACTGTCCAACAAATTTCAACTTTTTTTATGTTTCCTAATTACTGTTGGGTGGTTCTTATAGAATTTTTTGTGCTGATTCCGAATCTGGTCTTAATTTTTCGCCTGGACGCACAGGCTTTGAAAAAAAGAACATATTTTTCAAGTTTTAACGAATATTGTGATGTTATCATAAAAGATATTCAATTGTTCTTTACAGCAAAACATTCTGTAAGACTTTCCCGAATCCAGTGATATACAATATCATTTTCACCAAAAATTCACTTTCATCATTCACATACCAAAACATTTTTGGTGTTGGACAATGTTATTAGAGGACTCTGGGGTCTTACCTATCGCCGGAGACGAGTTGACTGCCGCATTTGCTGCAGGTGAAGCATTTCTGGTGAAACGCCGATCCACCCGCCCTCATCACCAGCTCGTTGGCAGGTATCGCGTTGCTACAGCCCGCGCAAGCACCGCCGCTTCCGAACATCCTGAAACAATCGCGAACATCATCGATTAATTAATCGGCTCGCATCGGAGACACCTTCGCAGGAAACTTCCCGTCCGATTTTTAACCGGCTTCGCAGAAAGAGGAGGTTACTCAATTCGATCTGTGTGTGCCTCTTTTTTTTCGCTTTTTTTCTATGCACAGTGACGAGCAAAAGTGTAAACACACTTCGTTTTTGTTTTACATAAAACGTGATAATACAAGATATTTTCCAATTGAGAACGATAAAGATTAGGTAATAATAATTATATGGCGAATGTGATAAACAAAACATAACAGTTTATGTTCCATAATATTAACAATATATAGAATATTTTACAAAAATAAGAATTTGTAGCAATGTTTACGCTTATGTATTACCATATTACAAGAGAAGAGAAGATACATTCATATATGAAAGCATGTAGAAGAATTTAAGGATTTTCGTAATTTCCAGTGTCGAAAATTTTTAATTTTGCGCCGCCTCCGGGGAAAGATTGATTTGTATTTAAGTTCGTGTGTATTCACATCAATTAAATGGAAATTATTTCATACTTTTTAGCGCATTTTTTAAGTGCGTTTTTGCGAAGTCGGTTTAATAATTCGCTGAAGTCGTCCCATGTAAATCGCCGACATCACTTTCACAAATTACAATACATTTCATCGATGAATTACTACTGTTTTAATTGACATTACACGAACGTAAACTTCACTCGTGGAGTTCCACGATAAATGCTTGTTTTACTAGTCACAGTCTTATACGATACAGCGCCAACAACACGATCTAAGAAAAGGTTCTAGTTTCTAGAAGTGGGAGTTCGAACAAAGAGCGACTTTCCGAAAGGGTAAGATCGCTTGAAATGTTAATAATCGGGCGATATTAATCCGCGTACGCGGAAATTAATTAATCCCAGCTGTATCGATGGTTCATTGAGTTATACGGGCAGCTGGATATTCTAATGAGTGTAGATTTATGTCAGGCGCGTATTATGAATTCAATAATGTTGACTGAAAGCTTATATCCCGCAAAAACATAAATGGACGTGTATGCTAAACAGATATTAAATATATATTATCCGCATTATCGGGACACCGACAAAGCAGTTCCCCTCCCTGCCGCCCCTCACTCTCGTCCCCACCGAAAATTGATGTGTTTATTAACCTGGTTCGAACGGTATGGCGGCCCCCGGGCTCGGCATGACTTATTGAGAGGGAAAACGGTTTTCACAAAATACTTCGCTTCCCGCTGTTCCGGCCGTATGAAAATTTGATAGTCTCCCGGTTAATTCGAGTAGAGGCGCCCGGACATTTTACTTAACGATAATGTCGGATTAATTATGGGCTCGATACTTCGATCCGTGGATACTTGTTGTCTGGTCAAAATATCTACCAGGCATGTAAATATGAAACCGGAATTTGCCCATAGGTGGCTCTAGCTGTCAATGTAGTTACCGTCAAACCGCGTCATTGACGCCATTTTCTTCTTTTGACATCTGGTAAAGACTTTCAACTGACAACCATACAGGTTTCATACAACAGCATAGTTTTTTTGCACAAAAAATGTAATACAAATACAAAATGAATGAAACTTTATCGTTATACTATGATTCAATATAATTAACTCTCGAGTTTTTATTAATGAGATATTTGTTTATCATTTCTTTCACTTGATATTTTTAAATCTATATTTATTGTCGACGGTGCACACATCTTTTGTTAGCTGGTTTTCTAAATTGGCATCAGTTAATGAGACGCGCACTTGCTGAGCACTGCTTCACATCTTACTGGTTGACTGGTTTGCCTCAAAAGAGGAACAGTTTTTTCGGCGTGGCATCCACAAATTGTCAGAGAGATGGGAAGAATGTGTAGCTACCGATGGGCACAATACTTCGAATAAAATATTTGGTATCATCGTCATACAATAAATCGTCATACGTGTATTTTCTATACAAAAATTCCGGTTTCACATTTACATACCTGGTATGATCAAATGTTCTATCATTACGCGGTTACGCAGATTTGCATTTTGCAACTGCACCCACACGGACGGCACCGTGAAAAAAAATCACAGTACCCCTTGAAGAAACGACAACGTGAGTGTCAGCAGGGTGCATGCTGATTTAAACCGACGCTAATTAGAGGATCGCCCTGCGGTGGAAATAAACTTGCCAGTCTCGAGGCAGCTAAACAGAATAACGAAAAACGCTTGTAGGACAAGGGGCGAGGCTCTCTAACGGGTTAATCAATTGATACGGGATTCATGGATTCAGATCGCGGAGACGGGTCGCGATTAATTGAAAGCCACTGTACGGGTTGACGGGGTTTGAAAGAGCTCGGGGTACGAGTTCGAAAAACTAGACCAAGTCGCGCTATTAATCCGCATATACAAATTCAACAGGGGTTCCCGGGGGTGGTAGCCGAGAGTTAGAGAGAGAGAGAGAGAGAGAGAGGGTTTGCAAGGGTCGCCAGAAAATCCTGGCGGATGGAGCGAGAAAGGCGACCAATTACTGGCGAGCGGAGGGCTCCGAGGATGACATTCTCGGAGCGGTTTGCAGCGCGGAGTGCCGGAGAGCGATAGACACGAGGCGTTTCCAATTAAATCTTGCACCGGTCTCGTCGCGCAAACACTTTCTAACTAAATGAGGTTAGGCCAGTAACAGAGAGCCCGGGCGGCCATGTAGAATCCTATATTCAACCGCCACGGTCCCTTTCTTCTTTTCTCCCTTATTATGCGCCACCGCCGTCGTCGTCGTCGTCCCTGGGTATACCATCATGCCGGAGTCGTTCCAGCTGCTTTAAACGAGACCTGCTCCGATTATAATAAGGCGTCGCGTATAATTGTCGCGGCGTCTTCGTCCGCGCGCGAAACCCGCGCGCGCACGAGCCTCGACGCCTGTCCTCTTCCTCCTACAACTACTACTATACTCTGCTACTCCTCATCCACCTTTTACCTTTCCTAAACGGTCCCCGTCGGGCTCTAGCCCCCGACTGGGGAAAAAATGAACACGCGAACCGACCGCGGGGAAAACGGGGAAATTCGCGGCTTTCACCAGACCCGGTTTTTGTAGCTTTTCGTAGCAAAATGTTACACCGCTCCGCGTGTAACGTTGGTCGCGCAGCGACGAGCTGTACGAGGATGGAAATACGAGGTTGTTCAAGCATCGGATAAAGCGATAGTCTGCGTGGTATTTTAATTCTTCAGGTACATCCTTAGGAATGACAAACGTGTTTCCTTTTAGTTCTTGAAATATTGTGCATAATCTGCCGAGTTCATCGCGCAATTCCTCTTTAAAAAGACATCGTTCAAATAAATCTTCCCTCCAGCCCAGACCGTTTCCTCAAAACACATTCAGGAGGGAACAATCGTAAATCGGGATTCCACCGAGTACAATTCGGTCCTCCGTCGCTCAGACAAGCTCTTTTCGTTTTTCATTAGTTCGGGAAGGGCGCGAATTCCTGTCAAAAAGGCGAGGAGCGCGTCAGAAAGGGTGGATTAGTGAAACGGGAGAACTCGAAAGTTCAATCCCGTCGGGGACAATGATTCGTCCAGTTGCAAAACGCATTGTAAACGACTATGGAACAGAGGGACAGAACGAAGAGGACCAGGAACACCGAGTTTCGGATTCTAGGGAGGTCGGACCTTCTCCCCGCGCCCCTTCGAAAAACGAAAGGGTTGGGTCTCTCTCTTTCTCTCGTGCGCCGAGCCGCGCCGGGCGCTATCTCGAGATACCGAATAATCGGCTTTACAAAATGTTCTTCTCCGGTGCAGCCAAAGCTTTATAGGTTCCTATAATCTTTAAATGTATGCTTCGTCCTGTGTACGCGAGACGGCGGCGGCCAGGCTTCCTCGGTTTTGCTTCTCGCGAGCACAAGAGAGCGCGCGTGGTGCACACCACGCCTGCGCCGACTGTGTGTCATTAAAATTCCACGCTTTATGATCAGCAGCCTTTTCTGAAATGGTTATTAATAGTCGCGTGACTCGTTGCAATTAAAAAAATAATCAATGTAAATATGTGGGTTAAGTGTTGCGCCGGCTTAACGTCCCGTCGCGTAAAAACCAGTCAGGTCGAAAAGGCGCGCGACGACGCGACGCTCAACACCGTGAGATCCTCGACAAACTTGCTCTCGATCGACCAATGGAATATCGAACGTTTTGTCCCCGAACGGCCATTTTCATCGTGCCCGCGAACAAACATATTTGCCACTATTGTTCCCCGCTCGAACTGCCGCCGCCATGTTGTTCCGCAGGGTCGCATCGCGACGCGTCAAATCTCCAGGTCTATATGTATATTTTTTTCTTGCTGAAATTCGTGGATCATTCGGATTTGACCGACTTTTGATCAGTTCTTTTTGTCAGACCTTGCGAAGTCGAAGACGTGTAAGAAATCACACGCTGAAGACGAGGATAAAATAAAAATTAATCGGTTTAAAAAGTTTGAAGGCACCTGCGAACCGCAAACAATTTCGCAGATACATTTTTGGGATCAGAGACCATAAGGAAGGAATAGTTAGCGTCGCGAAGAGGAGAGTGTGGCCGGTAAACGCGGACGATAGCTACAAGGATCTTCGATTAAGCGAGGTCCGAAAATAATCGAACGGGCCGAGAACCCCGGAGGACGAGCGGAACCGTTCGATCCTCGATATCCCGAGATCCTTCGAGCGTAAATTGCCGTTCGCGACATTTCCGCGGAATCCACGAAACGAGGCTTCTTCGATCTCGAGCTTTTTCTCTTACAAGTTCTTCAGCCTCGCGAGCTTTCGCAACTCGTTCCCATCCTCGAGATTAGTTAAAATGTATTTGCCACGGTCAAATTAATATCCATCCATTAGCATTATGCGCGCCGCTATCTCGGGCCAATTTCCTGGAATGTTCGCGTCAGGTGTTCGATTACGGCCGGCGATCTTAACATTTTAGCGTATCCCCTTGACATTGCGGATCTCCAGCGCGGACGCATCAATACGCCGCGGGCTTATATCTTCGTTAATGGCGGCTAATGTTTGCTGAACGTTGTCAGCGGTATACCGGTGCCTCGTAAAGTCCGCTGTTTATACCGCAATTAGCCGTGTTACGATACGTAGGTATGTCGAATCGAGGCGCGACGCTTGGCTTTCTTCGCTCCCACGGGCCGTTTCGGGATACTACTCGTCTCTTTCCCCGGGATCGTCGAACTCGCCCCTCGGTAATTAATTCGTTTCCGTACGATCGGCATCCGTCCCGATTCCACCGACCGATTCCGTTAAATCGAAACGCCGATTTTTGTCGAGGTCGGGGTGTCGAACTCCTAGAAGCCCAGAACCACCGCGCAATTTACTCGACAAGTACCATCTTCAATTCTCCGCGACTTTTATCGCGCTTTGATAGCCTGTGGATGCGTCCGAACATCCAGAGAAATGAATTTTTTCGCGATTCAGCGCAATGTTGCAAACCTGCATCTCTTTCTTCTGTAGAAATTCGGGGACGAAGATTTGATGGTTTAGAGTTTTAGAGTGATAGCCTGTGGATGCGTCCAAGCACACAAAGAAATGAATTCTTTCGCCGTTGATTGCACTGTTGCAATCTTGCATCTATTTCTTCTGTAGAAATTCGTGGACGAAGATTTGATGGTTTAGTGTTTTAGAGTGATAGCCTGTGGATGCGTCCAAACATACAAAGAAATGAATTCTTTCGCGGTTGATTGTTTAGAGTTTTAGAGAGTGCTAGCCTGTGGATGCGTTTCGCGATTGATTGCACCGTTTGCATCAGTCCTGTAGAAATTCGTGGACGAATATTTGATAGTTTAGAGAGTTTAGAGGTACACATATGCTTTAATGCGAGTCTGAACAATGGTGCGGCTACTTTTGTTGCCCGGTATTCTAGAAGACGACGTTGCCGAGACTCTTTTCGGTATTTTTTCCGGGTGAACGACCCGGCAGGTACGCCTTTGTCTAGATCGAGGGAGAGATAATGAGCAAGTCATACTCTTTAATTAAACGGTTTTACTGGTACAATAATTCTTGTCCCGAGCGGGGAGCTTGATTGATTCCGCTTAGGTTCTTGCCTCGAAAGCTCTCCGGCATGCAACATGTTCCTGCTTAATGAGGTAAAAAAGGGTGAACCATTAAGTCTGTACAAGTTTGTAATCAACTCTGCGATGAACAATCTTCAATGCTGCCTGTAGAGATTAATTGAAAACTGCTCGCAGAACGAAGATTATTCTAGAATGCAATGTCTATCGGAATACCAGTTAAAACCCTTGCTCCGACGTAAAGAAGAAGTTTATACAGCAAAGAACTAATTAGGAAATTTCCAAATTTTCTTCGCTGTTCGTTCTGTTAATCAAGGAACAATACTCGCGCGATGTCGGTATCGTTTTTGGTGGACAGTGATGCAATCTCGTTTCTTATAGTAAACTCGATTTTTACACCCGGCCAATTACATTCGACAAAGAAACCCAAGCGAGTCTTCTTTCCCCGCGACGCGACGCTCTATTCCCTGGATTATTTATTCCAGCTAACGGGGAAGTGAAAATGAGAAAGCGTGCAAGTAGAAAATGAAATGAAGTTCTTGCGTACGATGCACGCCTTGGGAATGGTTGTGCGTTTAATTGCATCGGAGACTGTGGCTGGCTTTGCATACGCTCGAAGATCCACGATCGAGAAGCGAGAGGAGAAAAAGTGGGGGAGGAGGAGGCAAAAACATGGTTGCCGAAGACGGAGGAAATTTTCCCAGAGTGCACGGTGCACTTATATCCTTCAAAATGAAATTAAACGATCATCACCATCGATCTCCGACACCTCGCGCCAATGCACTCTTTCTTTTGCAAAGAGTAAACGTTCTGCTTTGTATTTCGTTGTTAACGGAGGTTTCTTCTTCAATTTTCGAAAACCGAAAAACCACTTGTGAAATGCTGCTCGCCAGGTACAAAGGAAAGTCATTTCTCCATCGAATTGTGACTGGCGATGAGAAGTGGATATATTTCGAGAATCCTAAGCGCAAGATCATGGGTAAGATCATTGGCAAGGCCAAATCGCTATGGACGGAAGACAATGCTCTGTGTTTGGTGGGATCAGAAGGGTGTGATCTATCATGAGCTGCGAAAACCTGGCGAACAAATGATCGATTTGAGTCAAGCTTCGCGTGAAAAACGACCGGAATATCAAAAAAGGCAACACGAAGTGATTTTGCTTCATGATAATGCACCATCACACAGCAAACCGGTAAAGAGGAAACGATTGAGGCGTTTAGTTGGGAAATACCTTCGCATGCGGCTTACTCGCCAGACCTGGCTCCATCCGATTATTACTTATTTGCATCGATGGGACACGCACTTGTTGAGCAGCGCTTCACATCTTACGAAAATGTCATACAATCAACGTGTATTTTCTGTACAAAAATTCCGGTTTTATATTTACATACCCGGTATACGTTACAGACGAAAAATGTTACATGCGCCATTGAGAAATTAAAGATAGCACACCTGGGCTATCTTTTTGACGAGCAGTGTATTAAGGCCACGGCGTATCGATTGTATCGTAGGCAACACTATCACGCACACGATCTACATTGTCAGCTATTCGCTAGTAAATCAAGTGCAACCGAGTGTCGCGTTTCAATGCCACATGCAACACCTTCGTGTCCAGCGGCCTGGACTTGACGACAGCTACAGCTGCCTCGCCAATGCAAATTGCTCTGCGGAAAACTGGGATTAAAATGAAAAAATCTTACGCGAAGTGAGCAATCAGCATTCTTAGAAATGAACGCGCCCGTGCTCGCAGATTTCATCCGCGTTAGATCGCGAGGGTGCACCAACTGTTGCAATTGTTTCGCCGCATCGCCGCATTGTGGAAACGGAGATATTTTTTTTGAGGCAAGCGTGAAATACCCGTCGAGCGAATTTTCTCCGGAATGTGAAAGGCCTCCCACATTTATATTCGTTCGGCTACGTGTGCGAGCACCGTTCCGCCTTCGCGGCCACGTATAAACCAAAGCGACGAGATTGTCCACGAGCGAAGAAATTGATCGAAGCGACTGAAATTACCACGGCCAAGTCGATTTTCGATACATTCGGCCGGCGTGTATCGATTCGAGAGAGCCGGGTTCGTTGCACCCGGCTCCCCGCTGCTTGCTGCTTGATTAATCAAGCACGGTAATCATTACGGCGATTCACCGATTACTGGGGACCCGGCGCTGTTTCTCTTAAAGATATGTGTTTTTCTCCGGATGAAACGATTACCTGTTGGACCGAGCCGTCTGGAAAAATCGACATCGATCAATTAGTTTTTTCAAATTTTCTCTTTTTACTCCGAATTCCGATCCACCCGATTTTTTGTCGAACTCCGTGTTCCATTTCGCGCATATAAAGCTTCGTAATCGTTCATTCTATTAGTTTTATTTAGAGGGAAATATTGCGTACGTACCGGCGCGGCGCGGCGCGAATCGAAATTGCACAATAAAATTTGCCAGCGCGACACTCGGTTTTGAAGAAAATTGAGTTTGGAACCGCGTCGAGCACGCGGATAACTTATTAAAGCTATCCATCACATATACGGGAAAAAATGTACACGCGCTGTTCCACATTTTTTAGTCGTTCCGCTATGCAGATTTTTATGGCGATTTTTCTTGGATGCTCTTTTGACGCGATTTCGTACGAGTATCCGGTTAACTTTCGCCTGGTTTACACGGGTTTATTTATGCATGGTTTTATTTATTTTATTTGCGCGAATTTGCTGATTTCGTTGTGCACGGGTTTCGCTGACGAGTTGCGCAACTGTATTTACATCGTTGATGCAGCTGCTCGATCTTTTGATAAAAAGAAAATTAGGTACACCGTGGATAATCGTGTTGGTATTGCTTTACCATCGTAACCAATTTATAATTATTCGGGCGAAAATGTAATCGTGTACACATGCAACATGATTTAATAAAAGGAAGAGAAGCAGACGGATACAAACATAAAGTACTTCTACATTGCAGAAATTGGGCGAAAATGTAATTGTGTGCACACATGTGGCATGATTTAATAAAAGAAAGAGAAACATAAAGATGCTAATGGAAAGTACTTTTACATTGCAGAAATTGGGCGAAAATCTAATTGTGTACACATGTGGCATGATTTAATACAAGAAAGAGAAGCAGAGGGATACAAACATAAAGTACTTTTGCATTACTGACACTACAGAAATTAGTGACAATAATTCAGCCGATGCGATCAAATGTATGCGACGATTAATGATGGCGCAGGACCAATTCCCCAGCTAAAAGGATGCAGGCAGCTCGCATAAGTGGTCGGGCGGTTGTTCTGATTGCCGGGGCTTGCATTCCTCGAAACAATTCCATCTAGTAGGATATCTCGTTCGGCCAGTATGGCATTCGGTTAAAACGAATGGGAAATTCGGTCGCGATGCAGCGGAACGACTCCGACTGAACGAACGAACGAACGTTTCCCATCCCGTGTGCACATGGAAACACACGTGGCCCCCGCGACGCATGCAAGATCGCATTCGTTCGAGCGTAACGACTTGGTCACAGATACTGCACCTGTATGCACGTGCATGCGGCGGAGGCGTTGGCCGTCTCGCAATATATATCACTAAAATATTTTATCTGGTCTGCGGACCGATTCAGAAATGGTAATTCGTGATCCGGGAGTAAAGCGTGGGGGTGCATCGGGGAGAGAGAGAGAGAGAGGAATGGGACCAAACCTGTTGATCCTCGCGCGGAAATTCGGCGGCAGCGTCGACGAATTAAAATATTGAGCGACTTTTTCCCCGTCGGCGGAATATTAATTTGTAATCGGATCGGGACGAGCCGAGCCGAGCTAGCTCGCCGATTGTAGACGGCCAGCTCGATCGAACTTTCACACGAGCGATCCACGATCTTATTGCTCCGGTTACGGGGAATCTAGTTTTCGATAAAATATCGGCTTGGCGATCGGCCCCGGAGTATCGGGGAATTTTAATCGGAGATCCGCTCGCATCGCCGTGTATCGCTGATTTTCAATCGCGCGCTAATGCGGGAGATCCTACCCTTTTTTCCCTTTTATTTTCCGAGGAGAGCCGACCAGGAAATCGAACGGAATCGATTCGAGGATGTTTGATGTTTATTTATATTCCGAGTGTTTCAGATATCGGGGAACATTCTGATTCGGTAATTAGCGGTTAACACTTTAACACTTAACACTTCGCTGACCGGCGATTCGAAGTCAAAACCAGCTTGTGTAGTGAGAAACTGTTCTTCATTTGAATGCAGGATCAATGCCTTGTATCTTAACTATTTTAGCTTGAACTACATATTGTATCAAGTATACCAACTGTATACATATTGCTATCAAGCGCATCCCGCTCCCTTGCAGTCCTAGAAACGAGTCTAGTCCCTTAAGGACTGTGGCGAATTAAATTTGTGCGATATAATTATAATCACACTCGAGCATATTTCTCGCGAGGAAAATAACCGGGTGATTGGCCAGCAGTTTTCTGCAACGTATCAAGAGGGGAGAGAGAGAAAGAGAGGGAGAGAGCGAGAGCGGTCGCTGATACGCAGGAGAAAATTGTCTGCAATTTCTGACAGCCTTCAAAACGGCCTGCACAGGCTCATATATCGATATTGCACTGGGAGATCGAGAGGGAGGGACAGAGGGCCCCGAAAGGTTGCTACGACGGATCGGATTGGATTCGAGGTTTCTCGTTATTAATTTAATTACCGCTTGACAGTTCCATAATTAAATTGCTAATTTATCTGTCCAGGATCTGGCCGATCGTGTGCGCGCGCTCGGCAGCTCGATGATTGCTCGCGGAATGACGTTTCAATTCTTTCTCCAATTTTCTTTCTTCTTTTTTTTTCTCTCTCTTCCTCTCTCTCTCTCTCTCTTTCTCTCATTTTTTCGCCCCCTCCAGCTATCCACGTCGCCTTTTTCTCGTTGTTTCTCTCGGACCGTTCGGAGAGGAGCGTTATTAATACGGCACCGTCGAACAGAGAACATTGATTTTCGTGCTTCGATCGATAAATATCTCCGAGCGGCGAATTAACACGGAAACAAAAGGAATTATTTATTTCTCTTTTCTTGCGATGTTATCCCTTGTGTCATTCACGGGAATAATTAAACAATCGAATCTGTATTCGATTTTTCAATCCAGTTTAATTAATTCAAGATTAAACGGAACTTCAGGACACTGGGAGGGAAGTAGACCGTTTTCACCAATTTCTAATCAGTGCCTCATCGGTCTATTTAACTACTATCTCACCGATGATAATCACTATACTGTGGATCTAAATTGAATGTTATCTCTTTCCTTAAGGATTTTAAAAGAGGAGAAATCATGTATTGACAATTCTTAAAATTTTTTAACAAGTTTCAATATAATCTACTTAATTTCATTATAAATGCATAAAGATCCGCAGTCTAAAGGTGGGATCTCACCTTTAATCACCGATCACTGATCACACATTCCTCGGGGCTGTTTCGCATTGCCGCGCGAAACAGGTACGGAAAGGCGTCCGGCTCGAGGACAAGAACGAGCAAAACAAATTCTGGAGCATCCACGGTGTTGCAACTATCCGTAATGATCGCGAGGTTATCGAGCCGGATATATTTCGCGCGGATAGCCGGCGCGGCGAGTTCGTCTCAAATTACCGTAGCATAACGCGGGCAAAAATGATCGCGAGTCATCGTGATCGCGCGGCAAAGCAAGATTCCCTGAAAACGAACGTCCACGTGAAATCGAGATAACGCGGCGTGCACGTAACCGATTCCGCGCGGAACTGTTTATCACGCTCCCATTACATGGTCAATCTGTTCCCGATCATTTCTTTTACTCCTATCCGCGAATTCAATCCGCCGTGGAACAAGTCGCGAGGATGAACGGTCTCCGCGATCGGCGTACCGTGAACTTATTATCACGACGAGGAGATCGCGTCGCGCCGTCCCCTCGATTCGACAAATACCCGCGGCCGATCCTCTAACGGGTCCAGCAATTTCCGGGAACCGTTATAGCGCTGCGTAAGAATCGCCGATCGAAATGCAATTAATTATATCGGGGCCGGAATGCGATCCTAGCCAGCCGACGGACGATCCTCCGTTAACATCTCATTACACCGTGATGAATCGCTGAAGAGACCATTCCGAGATCGTCTGTGGCACCGAGCGGCGCACAGTGGGGCAAACCGATCAGGTCTACGTCAAAGTCAGAAAACTTTCCATAGAAAAATGAGATAGAATGATGATTTGTTTTTTGAAATTAAAGCTGAAATATTGCGGAATATCAAGGAACAAATCCTAGATAAGCAAGCTTCCAAAGACCAGGAGAAGGATTCTTAAAAGTCCGACTGAATAACTGAGTCCGGTGGTCCGGCTAGCCGGACGACGACTCGGGATCGGTTAACGAAGACACGGGCGGATTGATTAATGGAAAATACACGGTTCCCGGGGAAATTCATCGAGGCGTGAGCCCGTATCAAGGTTAAATACAGATTCTATACGAGCGAACGTTTAATAATTTTAATGAGGAAAGTTCAGCGCGCGGCTTACTTAAGGAAGTAATTGGTGATTACAGCCGGCGGGTCGATCTTTAACGAGCAATCCGCGCTATTTCTAATTAGTTGATTTCACTAATAATAACGCGAAACGCTCCGAGCCCGGCTCCGTCGAACCCCGCCCACGCTGCCCGCCGGAAACCCGTCTATCCGGCTGTGTTCGTCCATAGCACACGCGATTCATTTAGTGTCCCTAACCAAGGGGATTCCCCGCGTCTTAATTATACCGAAACCCGGTGTCAATCTTTCCGCGGTTAACGAGAATTTCCGGGACGGCTTGTCGCGGGCCCCCGCCGCTAATTAATACGACCGATTTGCATACAATCCGGCGCCAAACGAAAAAAGAAAAGAAAAGAAAAAGCCATCGGATCGGGAAAAGGGGACGACGTGAATTCAGGCCGCGCGAACAAAGCTTATAAATTAAGGACACCCGTTGTTCGGTGCCGCTTTAAATAGCTGACGATGTCGGCGAAGATGGATCGGATCCGAATCTTCGGGAATCTAAAAGACCGCGGGGGTGAGAGTGGCTTCGGGTGCTTTTCAGTTTTATTGTAGCGGAGATAACCGGATCGAGGAATTGATTTCTTCGTTTTATACGGGCGATCGTTACGTTTTAATCAGGCTGCAGTGTCCGGGGATCTCTGTTGTGTCGTTTTATTCAGAAACACCGGGGATATTGATTTTCTGCGATTTTTATCCCGGTAACTAGAATCGAATGCGATAGTTCAGCCTCGAAACGGTGCTATTTGATGGCTTTTTAAACTTAACACTTTACCAATAATAATGTTTTCAGCGCACTGGTTCGATCTGATGCTACTACTTTTGCAAATTACCACAAAATTTTCAACGTTTCGGTAAAATATTTAGACCATTTTCAAGAAAAATTTTTATATAATTGCGTCTGTAAAAATTATTGAATTTATATAACGTGTGTAATTTGTGTTGCATTCCGTACAAAAAACCGAAAGTTTTAAGCAGAAAACTTGTCCATCTTGTATTAAGCCTAAAAAATCAATTCTTAACATTGAAGCTTTTAACTGTATAAAGGAGAGGATTCAAGAGATCGGTTCCGATGTAAAACGATGTTTCAAAAGATCCTATTAGGCCCAGGAGGCCATAATGGAAGGACTGATTAGAAAGAGAATCTAATAATATCATAAACAAAATTAGAAATCCCGTGGCTGATCCGGGTTCTTTCGGTGTGTAATCCGTTCCAAGCCTCCCCTCGGCTTCCTAAATCGGAGCGATTGTACGATCCGTAATAGCCGTAATTACGCCCATGCCGGGGCCCCATCTGCCACGCAAGACAATTAATAATCTAATCAGACGGGAGTGATTAACACGTTAGACACGGACAAATGCCGAGCGGTGGAACGGCCGAGATGAAAAGGCGCCGTACCAGCCAGCCTCTTTGTACGTCTCAACGGGATCGAGTGAGCGAGAGGGAAGTAGAAAGAGAAAGAGAAAGAGAACTCGGGATCGTTCCCAAGAAAATCGATCGCTTAAGAGAAAGGAAGCAGCCAGAAAATTTTGATCGAGTTTTTATAGCCGAGCCACCGGAAAACAATTACGGCCCGTCGCTAAAAAAAGCTAATGATCACCGAGAACATAATCATAATTAGCGGACGCCCCTAACAAAAGAAATCTGTTGTCGAAGATAGCTCCAAGATACCCCCTTCGATGATTTATCAAACAATTACACTAAAAAATCGAGGTTGAGTTAATTAGTAGTACATTTTTTCATTGTGTACTTTGGATAAAATTATTTGTAAGAATTATTACTGGATGGGAATTGAAAGGAAACAATCTTCCTTTGTTGAGGCTTTTATTATTAGACTGAGGATTTTTATGCGTTTATGAAGAAATTGGTTGGGTGAAATATGAAACAGTGGTAGATTAGAGGAATCTGAGAATATTGTTATGCTGTTTTCAGTGTAAAAAATCTGTTAAGGGATGAAGTGAATTTTTATTTACCTCTTGCCGAAAACGATAGCACATCATCTAGTTTTAATGTCAACATATCCTGACGTGCCTGTACATACAATGTACGAAATATCATCCACCATATTTACTTCAATAGAATTTTCGAAGTGAAAACGTAAATATTGGGGCACACAAGCGAGATAAAATGATAGCACAAATAGCAGTTTTACAGGACGCGATGCCTCTCTCTTTCCCTCTGCCTCTAATTAGTAATTAAGGAGAAATCGAAAATGGAGCGATTCGGTCAAGCGGCTCGCATCTCTGCTCATTACGCCGGAAAGGACGCGGCGCCGGATCTACCGGCGAACGTCCAGGACTAGCTCGATAAGGTCGGAGCAATTAAAAGTTGCCACGTCGATTCGTTTGAGAGCGAACTCTCACGCCCCCTCTTCTTTCCTCTCTCCGTGCCACCCACTTTGATTGGGATTTTCGTGATACGAGAAAGTATAAATCTGCGGCGTAAGGAAAAACAACGGTTCTCGGAAATTTACTCTTCACGCCTCAACCCTCTCACTTTTAGAAGAAAACCTGATCGGTCGAAGCCAAAGTCTCACCACACAATGTGTCCAATTAATTCTCTAATAACGTCTAATTCATTTTTGTCCTGACGTGTCAGCTCAAATTTTACTTATATTACTTCCTCAATTTAATTCATTTAATCGAAATGAACGTGTGAGTGAAAATTTCGATCGCTGGAGCTTCGTTACTAGACAGCGGATTTTATGCATTTATGGCAAAAATGAGTATGTGCAATTTAAAACTGATTAAAAGGAATTAAAAATATTAATGTACTCTGTAATATCTTCTGTAATATTATTACAATTATGACAATTTTTATTTCGCATAAAGATCCGCAGTCTATTCATTATCATTGGAAAGATAAGAACAACTCCCGAAGAAAACCGGGTCGGGCGCGGCGTGCAAGTTGACACAATTAATCAAACCGGCCTATATCTGTATTCCAGCCGCGTGATTTCGATCGAATCTAGTCGGGCCATCAAAATGTTAATTGGGAAACGCTGCGTCGTTAAATACCGGACGGTGAACGCGGATCGATGCATCGGCGAAGGCGAAAGGGTAAAATAATAGAAAACCGTTTTCAAGTGAAGCGATGGACATGTTTTTACTACCAGAAAATCGCAGTACGATTCCAGATTCCGAGCAAGATTCATCTGGTTCAAAACAATCTTCAAATGAAAATTGTGATACAACAATTTCTGATTCTACTTTATAAGCTTCAAAAACAGTCGTATTATTAATATTAATAGTTTAATTCAACAATATATTGCTTCTTACTCAGAAACGTACCAAAAAATATCGAAAAAGTATTAAAAAATGATTTCAAAATACTTAAACAAATAAAAAATTATGTTATATGTGATTTGAAAACGTTACGGGATCATGAAACATGATAAATAATTTTGGCAAGCTGAATCAATGAAAAGGACCACTGTGGCGGCGCGGGTGTAAAGCAGGCTCGTAAACGGACGTTTATACGGACGGATAAAAACGTGTGCGTGGATATGCTTTATACAGCAATGATCCCGGGCAAAATATGCGTTTTAAGGGTGGGAAGCATAGTAGATGGAGTTTCGATTCCGGCCGAATAATAATGTTTTATGCGAGAGAGACGTAGGGACGACTAATTTCAGAAGTTGTAACTCTGCTGGAACAGCGTCGTTACCTTCTCTCTCCCTCCTCGTCTTGCTTTAGTTATATAATAAAAACGCTGGAATTCCGCGACGCGGATCGATCGGACAGATATAAAAGGAAAAAAAAATATGGCGAACCTCGGTCGAGGAGGGAGAAACACGGATATTTGTTTCGTTTAAGGGCCTGGCTAATCGCCTGGTGTATATGTAAATATCGCGACCGGTGAAATAATATTTCGGGCTAAACGGCATCGCACAGGTCTTATCCATATTGTATCCGCGCGTATGTTACTATTACGGGCAATTTGAGCTTCCTATTATTACTGGCACGTTCGCCACTGTAATAATATGGCATTAAATCAAATTGCACGACCGGGACACCAGCGGTGCGTTTCGCGCAAAAAGTCCCTTTTCTAATTGAAATTTGATTGCATCTGCCGGGAGACTCGGGGAGAGCGAGCGAGACAGAATGTCATGGCGGCGAGAAGAGGGAGAGAGCGGGAGCGAGAAAGAGAGAGAGAGGGGGGGACGTATTTAATTAAGTGCCTCTGGAACGAGGCCCTCTTGCATCTTCGCGTGAAATTCCTTCATTGTGTTATTAAAAGACTTTACGATTAAGGAACATTTTTACGCGATTATTCTTTTGTACACGTTTGTTGGCGGAATCGAGTCTTGAATACTTTTCGAGACGTTACCGTCGATTATGGCGTATTCCGCGCGCATTCGAGACTGTACACGAGAAAGTAAAGAAGATATTTAGATATAAAAATTTAAGGGGTTTTCTTAGCTTGATGGGTTGTAAAAAGCGTTTTCTGTTTCGCGCTTTCTTACAGCTTGACGCCTTGAGAACGAATCCCTGAAGCATTACAGGTGAATTCAAGAGTTTAGTAACGCTAGAACTGCTTGTGGTACATTCTGGAACAGTATCTCTAATACTTTAAATGCACTTTTGTTGGGCGATTATATGAAATAGTTAGAATTGTTAAAATCATGTTCATGCTTGAATATATTAAAGTGCATTCTTCAAACATCACTCCATAAATTCACAATAAAAATGTTCTGCATTTGTTATGGGAAGGAGAAATGAAATAAAAATTGATTTCATCCCTTAATGACTTCATTTTATTAAAAACAACGTTACCGTATTATTAAATTTGTCTAATCTTTTACTGTTTTGCATAAAGACCAGCGCAGTCTAGTGATTAATAATAAAATGTATGAGTGATAAAATTGTAAATCGGGGCGCAACAGTGACACGCTGGGACGGGTTTCTTCGGTCACGGCAAAGTTTATGCGAAATTCGAACAAACGAATGAATATTTCATGTTCCCCGCGCCGCTGAATAGATGGCGTGGATCGAGAAAATTGAATAGCGAATTATTACATTCCATAGTAGGGAAAATGAGTACCGCTTTCAATGACGGCCGACACAGCGGCGGGGGTGGTTTGGGGGGTGGGTGGCTACGTGTAAAAGGAGGGAACTCGGAGGGTGAGGGTTAGAACGTAATTCCAATTAATTCGGCCCAACTGTCTGTGCAGCGACTATTCAGCTGCCGTATTATACACGGTGTGTTTCTAAAATTACGTAAGAAAATTCGCGGAACAGTTTTAATCATGATATCATTCCGAGCAACCTGCAATTAAACGGAATTCTTCAATTACGCACGGAACCTTCTCAAACTGTTACTCGCTCGAGAATGTTTCGAGCGTTCTAAAAAATAATTCAAAAATAAAACTTGCCTCGTCGGAGCCCCGTTGCTTTCGATGATCGATCGCGTTTAAAATATTTTTCGACGACGACGAGGAAGATTGCAGTGCACTAGATGCTTCGTCGGGCTATATAATTCGAGCGTTCGATAAAACTGTTGCCATAGTTCAATCGCGTTCCCTAATTGTCCGGAAACTCGATCCCCTAATTCCGTGGAGCATTCGATCGCGAACGAGAATGAAACAAATCGCAATCCATCGAACAGACGAACAGTCGTTCCGGGAAATCGTCGAATTCTTGAAAATTCAGCGACGCGTTAATACCAAATACAGAGAAAACTTGAGTTAGATATGATATTGCGGAAACATCTCCTTCAGGTAGCCTAATTGCATTTCGACAGCAGATTTTCAGACGCCGTTAGACCAGAGTCAGACTGCGTTATACCAAGAAATCAATTACCAGGCATCTGGACGAAAGAAAGTAAAACTGACGGTAGACGTGTGTAGTTCTAAATGCGATTTAGCTGACACGGCTCTCCATTAGTCGCTGTTTCCACTCCTCGTAAACATTGATTGCGTTACAACATTATTTCTCCCATCGCACGCACGACTGAAAGCGGGGGGACCATGGGGATGATGCTGCCATTACAGGGAGGCACAATAGAACCTTGATACGGCAATGGGCTCGTTGATTAGGAGGCAATAATCATATTTACTGATGAAAATGCACAACGCGAGGAATCATGGCAATCTTCACCGTTCAAATACAATGGAGAAAATTAAGGACTTATTCTTTGATTGGGGCTCGTTATAGTGATCGTGTTCATTGCAATGTTCTTATATAGGAACCTTTCGGTGAATGTCTTAATGAATGCCCTTTATCAGTATTTCTTTCTTTGGATTCAGGATTGCATGCGTTTATGACAAACATGAGTGGGTGAAATACTATAACAGTGAAAGTATTAGGTGAATTATTGTCTCTTTCACTACCAGAAATATTTTAGTAAACGAAAGAACCGTTGCCTTGTTGAATGCCTTAATGAATGCTATTTATCAGAATTTCTTTCTGCGGTCTCCGGATTGTATTAAAAATTTTAATAACGTGTGTTTGTAAAATTTGTTTCTCCCCGTGTGATGTTAGAAAATTGCACAAAATTTTTGTTAACCGTCAATGTTGTCTTTATCTCGCTATAACTTTGTAAAAGACCAAGATAGCAAACATTTGATACAGAGCGTGTGAAACCAGAGGCTTTCAAACGATTATTTAACGATGTCGATACAGCGATTTTGGCCGGAGTTACGATCATGTAAACTGGTAGCAATTTTTCGGGTTCGCAGAGGTGATCCCTTAATTCTCTCTTTTGAGGAGTGTACACTACAACAGTGAAAGTACTAGAAGATTTATTTATATTTTTTAAAGAACCCCGTTACCTTCGAGCAATGTACCAAGCAAATTGCACAGGACAACATAACAACGAGCACATTCCATCCAAAAACCCATCTCCATGGGTGTGTATCCACTCAAACACCCCATTAGCACCCTGCACCCCTAAGTCCCCATACACCTCGGATCCCGGAGGTCCGCGTATCATCGTTGGTAGAAGACAAAGGCTTGGATCGCGAGTAAAACAACGTCGACAGGGTCTCGACAATCACGCGTATTCATTAACGCGGGGCTGTCTCGCGCCGGGGTTGCTACGAGCCCTGAAAATCGAGGCCTGGGGTGGTGGCAAATTGGACAAGTCCGTGAAGGTGGTCCCGGGTCTCTGTGAACTGGGATTTTTAATCGCGCGACGTGCTAACGAATCTATTTAGAGTCTGCTCCTCTCCGCTTCACTCTGCTTTGCTCTGCTTCGCTCCGCTCGGGTCCGTTCTGCTCCGCTCTGCTCTGCTTTCCTTGGCGAGAGGGTTCTGCGGGGGTGGACGTTCGCTCGGGCCCGGGCAAGCAGCAAGCAAGCGAGCGAGCCCTTCGCGGCCGCTCGATACAGGGATCTTGGATAAACGGACAAACGAACCAAATAATTACGCTAATTAAAGCCGCCCAATTTGCGCTTTAGACAATTAAAGTGGCGAGGGTAAGGTGGTCTAACTCATTAACAGCCCCCGCCGCCGTGTGTGCACACACGCGAGCGCGGGCGGACGCGCGCGCGCGCGCGCTCGCTCTCGAAACGAGGGGGAACCACGCGTGTGTGAATGCGTTCATTTCAGCGCGCCCGCGCGTTTCCATGTTTCCCTCTTATTCCCTCTTGTTAGCGACGGGGCTGATCTCCCTCCAGGCTCTCTCTCCTAGCTCTCCGAGGAAAGGGGAAACAGTCAGACGGGCAGACGGATGGAACGAGAAAGAGAAAGAGGATAGACGAGGAAAAGATGGCCGGGGTAGCCAAGTTGTTTCGTGCACTCCGTGAAACGAGAACATTGAACGAGAGAGCGTGCGCCCGCTTCCAGTCTCAACGCGATGTGTGCACATTCATACGGAGAGATCATCTAATTCTTTCCGAGGAGCTTAGCGATCTGGAACCTCTTCCACGATGATATATAAACTCGCCGGAATCACGACGCAGATCGACTGCCAGCCAGTTTCTATATTATTCTGTGCACTCGCTAGAGCAACGGGAAGTAACACGCGCTTAACTGCCAGTGGCAACCGTAGACATTTTATGAAATCGAAGTCATTGATTCTGGTGACGTGAACGCTGAACGTTCAAGATTTATTGGTGGACTTTTGAGCACAAGAGAAGGTGGGCATTTGTATGTCTTTTTTTTCAATCCCTTGCCGTATCATTTTCTATACAGTTACTGTGATCGAAACATCTTCAACCCCAAAAATATCGTAGACGAGAGAGAAAAGGAAATTTATAATTTTCGTACGGCTACAGTTCTTTGAATGCTCAAATATTGATTAATAGACAGCGGATCTTCGTGCAAAATAAAAAATTTCCAACGGAATTACATCAACCTGGAGTGACGTACAAGTTTATTTTCTTTCCGAATATGTTTAACAGGTTGAAAATAATAAAGAGTATTTCTAAATTCTTCTAATGTTTCCGCTGTTTTAAATTACACCTTCTCATTTGCGCCATAAATGCATAAAATCCGCAGTCTATTGATCACGAACGATACAAATTTTATTCAATAACATTCATATTTGTTAGTCTTTCTTCGAACGCTTATATCCCGAGTCTGACTCGTTAACACGGAAACACGAAAACGAATATAACGCTAGTGTCGAATTTGTGCTCTGTTCGAGGCAATTAATCAAAGTTTCTCGATGAAGTGTGTCTCGCGCCGGGAAACCGATGCACGCGTTTCATTCTACGCTATCAATTAGCTGGATTGAACCGTCGGACACTGATAATCCACGGGTGCCGGCGACCAGGCTGTTCCTCGAACGAGCAGCATCCCGAATACTACAAGCCTTCCGCGAACCCGAATCTAATTAGCGAGTCATTTTATATTTCGCCGAGCGATAAGGTCGCGGGAATAAGCGGCGCTCTGTTTCGCGAGAACGAGCGCAATTGAAACAACCGGTCGAAGTTTTCCTCGAAGCGAACCGTATTTCCGGTTCCGACCGGGTAAGGAGACTGCCTCTCCCTCTCGTTCTCGCGTGATAATTAAAGACGCGGCTCTTCGACGTGCTGCTGCTGATTCTCGTGTTTCAGATTGCGCTCCCGCGCCCACGCTGAACGGGTTAATTCTCGAGATAAAACGCAGGCGATTTCGGGGCGTCCGTCGAATCTCGCGTGTAACGCGATAGGGTTCTATAAATTTTGATCGCGCGCCGCGCCGCCCGACAGCGCAATTTAGTTAATCTGCATATAATTGCCGCAATACGTACACACCGGGCCAAGGCTTTTGAATATAATCGATCCTACTTGATGATATCGCCGTCTCCCTTACGAGCCCCAAGCCCCGACAGATAGGCAATCGTGGAAACCGATGTCGATGACCTTGGATCATATTTGCGTTTCCAAGTGAACGAATCTCCGTGCAAATGAAAAATCAAAATTGCTAATTCCTAAAATTATAGAAGAGAGAGCTGCGAACCGAACCGCGAACGGTTATGAAAAAATTGCAGGGAGGAAGGAGGATTGGTGGAGATATAGCGGGGAATGCGACAAAAGCTGTCCTATTTAACCGCGACCGAATCGCATCTGGCGAGAGCGTCGCGCATAAATCCGCTCGGGAGGGCCGAATTTTTCAGGACGGGAGTCATATTAATACGGCAAACAGAGTGGACGGGGTCGTGTATCGAATCAGTAGTAATTAAATAAAAGCTGCAGCAACGTGGAAAAAAGCGTTGGAACGGCGCGGCGGCGCGGCGTGGCCGATTGCGTGGGTGTGAGAAGGTGTGCGACGTTGGCGAAGGAAGAAGGGGTGCGCGCGGGGATGGCGAAGGGGTTGGCGAGGTTTCCGGGGGTGGAAAGAAGGGAGTCGTTCAGAGAGCGCACGAACGACACGGAGGGTCGCGACGGGAGAGGGAGAGCGAGAGAGCGAGAGAGCGAGAGAGAGAGAGAGAGAGAACGCGAGTACAAAAAGAGAGAGGACAAATGAGGAGGAAATTAAATACCGAGCGACTGCAATCGCGCTAATTTAACTACAGAAAATTACGCCGCCAATTCAACGAATCGCGTTCGTTCCAATACCGCTAAACAAACGGACGTGCGAACACGCTTTCTCGCTATGGTTGCGTGCATGCGCGTTGCTTGTTCGACGTATCTTGGCGACGGCGAAGCCACAACGTAGGCTAATTGCACAACCGGAAGGCGTCTTCGAGAGAGTGTGCCCGGGGTTTTTTCATTTTTCCTGACATAATAACGATTAATCGTGGCAAACCGGGGCTACCTCGGGCACACCGGGTTTAATTAAAAAGCGACACGGCGTATGACGAACCAGATCTCCGCGTCTCTCTTCCTCCTCTCTCGCTACCCACCATTTTGTTCGCCCGTCCTCTCGCGACGAAACGGCCGGCCGACAAATTAAATCGAAATTGACTAGGTCTGATAATGAGACAGGGCCTTAGGCAGCAGTTCGCGTCCCAGAAAATTAGTTCTGACTTAACAACAAAATTCTTCCATCCTCTCTCTCTCTCTCTTTCTCTCTCTTCTACTTTCTGAGAGCTCCACCCTCTTCCTGCTCCCGCTCCCGTTCTTCCACCCCCTGTCCTACCTTTCACGACACCGTTTCGTCGATCGAGCCGCCCCCGGTCCCCACCCACGCGGCCATCCCGACAATTCGGACCTAATATAGCTAATCGATACAAAAAGCCCGAATTTCCAATAACTATTTAATTCAGTCAATCAAAATTCCTATTAGCTCCCGAGCGCAATTTGGCCGGATATACCGAACATCGCGCTCATATTAGAAGTTCGCTGAGATATTGGATGGGGGCCAGCGATGGCTACGAGCCGGCCGCGAGACCGAATTAATCTTTTAGCCTAACCGGACCCCGGGCCGAGGGGACGTTCCTCATTAAACCACTCCGGCAGGCTGCGAGGCTGCTCATCGATCTTCCTGCGAACCCAGTATCTCGAGATTGATCGGATCCAGGGAGCAAACTCAATCTAGAGCGTGAATCCAGATCGACGAAACCTCGATCTGCGGGGATTTTGCGAACAAGAGGCTCCTTCTCGCGTGCCGACCGGCGAACTTTGTTTCCTTTCGATTATACAATAATACCGTTTCATCAAGCCGGGCAGCGCGCGATCGCCATTTTTTAGAGGCCGTTTATACTTTCTCAATTTACCGAATCGCGATTTTACAGCCGAGCCATAAACCCCGACGACCATAATACCCCTCGTAAAACAATTCTTTCCACGGGGAAACAGTCCGCGCTCTTGATTCCCGACACGCGTCGAATTTCTCGCGAGAGAGAAATCCTCCCACGCGTCTCACCCGATACGTTCGCTTCAGATGGTACCGGTATTTGACCTTCGAGAAGTCGACTCTTTAATCGATCTAAAAACAATCAGTTTTCGTGTGAAGTGCTAAATTCCTAATACACACTTGACACACGTTATTCGAGTGCGATACACCCACAACTTCAATCATTTTAACCCTTTGCACTCGGACCTATTTTAACTCGAAAATTAAACGTTTCTTCCAACCTATAGAGAATAATTTCATTCCGTACTAATGTTTTTCTTCGTATGAATATGAAATTTGATATAATACCACGTACAATGCTTAAATGATTAGTAGTTGATGATAATTCATCACGCACGTCTCCGCAATTAACTGTAAACACTATTATTAACGCATTCTCGCAAACCTCGTCCGAACAGTCCAGCCCGGAAGAAAGTTTCGAAGATTACAAACAGCGTTGAATGCCAGCGTGGCCGTCGGCGCTCCTCAAGCGCCGCTCGAGGCCATCGTCAGGCAATTCTGATTGGTCTGATCTTCGACTCATTTTAATGTAATTAACGTTTTGATTGCATGCTTTGTTTCCTCGTCTAACCTTCCTTCGCCGGCGCTCGTCGGGCCGCCCCTCGGCCGCCGCAGTCGGATCCCACCCCCGCAACAAGGGGACCGTGCACCAGAAGGATCGATCAGTCGTGACTGGCATTCCGTGCGCGTGTGTGCGCACACCGCCGGACACACAACCTAACGTCCACACAATTTCACTTTCCTATAGTTGTCACTCTACGCTCTTTCCTCCTGAACACCTTCGATCGGCCTCTGCGCCTGTCTTCGCGAATATGTTTCCCCGCCGCGTATATAATATACACGTACGTATACCCCGGGCCCCAGATATTCTTAATATCCTCCGGATTGATTTCGTTTTTTTTCCTCCAACGAAGACCGAACCGTCGCGTCGCGCCCGATGATTTATGGAAACGCTCGGAATCGAACGAAACCGATCCGGACGAGAACTACGCGAGACAAGTTCGAATTAGGAGGGCGGACCTGGCTCCCGTTTATTTCATTCTGTCTTTTGCCGAACGCCCGGCCCGTCCAATAAGTAATGCGAATTTCCTCCCGTATTTCTGGAAATTGATTTTCCAGATTTTTTCGCTCATTTTTCGGTACCCGGTTCGTGGCAGTCCGTCCGCTTTGGTCTTTTGTTCTTCTTGATGTATTCTCTCGGGGCACTGGTGCTTCTATCGGAATGAGTATAAATTTTTGTGGAGTTTTCTGACGAGTGCACGAGATGAAGTTGACGAAGGAATGAAAATGAAAATTTAATTGCAGGTTCTGATACAGTGTGGCAAACTCTGATTCTTATAGGTCCCGCTGCGATCGCAAAATTAACTTTGTAATGATTATTTGCCAATTCGCTCATATCGTATTTTATTTCGAGTGATAAAACACGCTGAGAAAGCTTTTCTTTCTACTTTGTACATTGCTCTTTCCCCAGATGGAATTGTTGTCAACAACGGGGATTAAGTCGGGCGCCGAGGAACGAGCGTTGTTCTGTCGGAAGGAAGCGGCTAATTTAAATAGATTAATTAAGTTGAACCAGGGACTCTCCGAGGTTTTACGAAGTCGAGCAATTATTGCCGGTGCAGGACATCTGTCGCTCTGCGCTTCCATAGGGATCGATTATACGATGGAAAGATTCGAGCGGCGAACAACGGTACAATTCTCAGTGATTGTCGTCGCGTTACCGTAACGAGATTCTTGCAAGATGTCGAATATAATTTTTGACTCAGCCCAGGTACGTTTTATTTTAAGAATTATTCTTTTTGTTCATTGCACCATGGGTTGTAAATGAAATATTTCCATAAACTGTAATTGTACGCTCGGTCGTTTGCGAACACATAGAGATTTTTGCGAGATAGAGCGAGTTCTCGAATTTCTCGCAATATTGCGTGCGAGCCGTACATATATCACGCTGCTAGCCAGAAAGTGAAAGAAATAAAAGTGAAAGAATAGCCATCGCTTTGAACACACGACGCGAAACGTGTATCGAGCGATCTCCATGTCTAACACGTGCTCCGGGAAAATTGATTGCCTTGCAAATCGAACGGCCGATTGTCTATCGCCCTGTTTACTTTTCAGTTTATTAAGCGTTGCGCGATTTTTCCCTGGTGCGAAATCTCGGTTACGTCGGAACTTTGAAAATTTCCAGCTTCGTAGCGTGGGAATTCCAAAATTTGAATAGTTGGAAACTTGAACACGAATCGAAACGCGGCAACTTAAATCGCGAATCGCGCGACGCGGCGCAGCAATTAAAAGCAAGTTCATTAAACCGTGGCGCGACCGCGTTAAAAATCGCGTCCGATAAATCTGCCCGACAACGAGGCCGCAAATATTTGCAAACGAATAACGTGCCATAGTTCGCGGCGGGCCGCGCAAACTCGTTAAATGATTCGCAATAGCGCTCAAGGCGATCGTTTAATCGTCACAAACGGATTGACGCAAACGCAACATGCCGCAATTAATACGTCTTGATTAATTCTCTACAATCCGTGTCGTGCTCCTCTCTGTCGTCCTTAAAAAGTTGATTAAAACGAACGTTACTGGTATGTATCTGCAATTTCCTCGCCACAAAAACATCTCTGTACGCAGTGAAACCTTTTTACGGACAACAAAGACTAATTACAATCTAATCGATTCAAAGCAATTCGATAAACCACAAACGTTATTTGGTTATTAACGAATAATAATGATTTCACCGCACTGGTTGCAATTTACCACAAAATTTTCAACGTTTCGGTCAAAAAAATTTAGACCATTCTCAAGAAAAAATTTTTTATATAATTGCGTCTGTCAGACGCAAATTTTTGAACCAGTGCGCTGAAATCATTATTATTCGTTATTAACAAATTGTCGATCGAGACCATGGAAACAATTATTTGGTTATGTAAGTGAAAATACGTGTTGGACTTTATAAATTCGAAATAGCGATTACGATCGAACGAAATTGCGGATCACGCGGAACAGTCGGCGAGCATTTCGCTTCGGATTTAATAAGACCGCGGATAATTGGACCGAGCGCCTACTTTGCGTCAACTCCCCCGCACCGGACTCTATAAAAACGCGACCACGCACCGACACGCCGTGCAATTACCAATGAGTAACAATCATATTTCTCCGGAAGCCGGCCATTTCGTTTTTCTTTCGTTAGCCATCCGTAACCCTCCGCGCTTTCTCCGGCTCGGCCCCGAAGGTCAGTTGTCGTTTCCACTCGTTCCATTTCCCTGCGAGCACACTGCAGCGTTCTGTTCGATCGAACACGATTGCTCGGGATCGCGCGCTAATTGGCGTTGTTTATTGCGAAGTGGATTATCGAGCTCGAGAGAGCGCAGATTTTTCCTCGCCTAACCGACGGAGAACCGGGGAAGCCGGCATAGAAGTTTTCCGTGCGCGGATTAACCTCTCGTATCAATTCCAATCGGGCGAAGACTGCCCCTGGAGATCGAAACGTGACACTTACACGCGCACTCGTAAATTCGTCCCCGCGAAATAGCTTCTCCTGGCTCGCCTCGATACTAGTCCGTCCTAATCCCACCCCACGCGGAGCTGCTTTCGATGAAACTACTTTAACGATCTGGCCGCAGCGATTCCGGAACCGTGATCCTCGTTATACGTTATTTAATGGACCGCTGCGGACAATCTACGGGGTGCTCCGCGAAATTTCGACTCATCATCTTTAACTCCTTAGCCCTAGTGTAGTCAACCGCGGGTACCCGTTAATCTTCCTCTAAAAAATATTAAGAAATATCTCTGAATGTCCATTCTTTATGGGATCCATCTTTTATGAGAATTATATGTAGTAAAAATTATGTAATTAATTGTGTTCAAAATTTATTAGGATCCACTAAACAGTTACAGAGCAAAAAAATTATAAACTGTTACAAAACGTCAAATTTATCGTGTTTAATGCTAAATATACTCGTGAATGGCTTTCATTGCCAATATATTGATGGATTTCGAATCTCTTGTACTTTTGTCTCCCATTGTACCTCCAGAACATCCTTAATCGATTTGGATGGAGGTATAGTAAATTGTTTAAATCAACGGACGTTAATAAAATGGAGCCGCGATACAGGACGCGATTCCCTGTGTCGTCGAATCGTGTCTGGCGGATCTTATTGAGTGTCCTTTGGCCCCGCTTCGCGACATCCCATCAAATCCCGGGAAAGCTACACGGTTCTTCGATTGCTTTTAAGATGGACTTCGCGGCGGGGCCGGGGGACGGGTCCATGAGAAAATTCACTTAATAGAACAGATCGATATCCGTGGCTCGCATGTTTCTCGCCCCGGAACCGTTCTCACTTAAAAAGTAAGTGGATCGCTGAAAACGGGCAGAGACAGAGACAGGACAGGAAGAGACAGGGGTTAAAAGAAAAAGAGAGAGAGAGAGGGGAAGATAAGTGAAACGCGCGGCTCGTTTCGTTCGACGATGTTGTCCTATTTGCGGTCGCGGAGGATTCACGCCACTTACGATTTAGATAAACGAAAGCCGGAGTGATCCACGGAGAGAACGTCATTTGCGGTTGTAACATTACTTCTTGCGACAGTTCGCTCTTTCAGCTATTCCCTAACACCTCTCTCGCGAGAATTTAAAACGTCCGCTGCGCGATATACTTACAAATTGGACCTCGATAAAAAGACGCGGAGAAGAGTCCGGGGGACGATTGATACGTATTCGACCGTGTAATGGCTCGATTAATGACGCATACGTCGCTGAATTATCTCGGGGAACAAGTTTTAAGGGTTTCAGTGCCTAGGAGATCGCTTATGCGCTAGGCTAGAACCTGCAGAAACTGGTTTCGGAAGTTTCGTCGGGGGATAAGCAGCCTGGGACGTCGAGAGCTTCGTAGATCAATGTTTCAGAGAGCTGAATGCGATGATAAGAATTGCGTATTAAGATTAGAATGTTAATGGCGATGGTGGAGCGCTCAAAATCGCCGGAACTTGGCCGTGTTCGTTCATTTTGTTCTTGTCTGAGAATATTCTGGCATGTACGAAATTTTTGAACAACGAGAATGATCTTCGGAACATTCTACCAAGAAAGGTGAAATTTTGTTAGGAGTACAAATAAGTCTCCGCCGTTGTCAGATGTAAGACGTCATATCGTAAGCATGCACATCTGTCAACAACATAATCTCGAAATATTAGCGATCGTGTATCAGCGTCGTATATTTTTTTTCGTGCGAAAATGTCGACTTTTGAGCGGAATAAACGTCATTTGCGGGAAGTTCTGATTTACTTCTTTAATTTGAAGAAATCTGATTTCGAGAAATTGGGTTCAAAATCATTCTTCTGCGTGATAATGCTCGTCCTCAGGTTGCGGCGCCGATCAAAACCTACTTGGAAACACTTAATTGGGAAGTTTTACCCCACCCGCCGTATTCACCAGACATTGCTCCTTCTGATTACTGCTTGTTTCGATCGATGACGCATGGCCTGTCTCAGCAGCACTTCACGTCATGTGAAGATACCAAAAATTGGGTCGATTCAGATAGCGTCAAAAGATGAAGCGTTCTTCCGGCGCGAGAGATGGAAAAGCATTCTTTCGGAATAAATGCCTTCCCCCAATACATGTTTTGCCATTGATAAGTTATGAGTGGAATTATAGTACGGTCATTTTTAGTGGGACCGATGAATTTCATATCAAGCGAGTCTCGGTGTCTAGTTGTTGCGTTTCCCGTGTACGTAGATCACAAAGGGTTGCAGATTGAATTTGACTTTGTATATAAATAACAGATATTAAATCCAGTCTTTATTATTGCGAAGGCAGGAGCGCTTTAAACGGAGGTCGGAGCGGGGGTGGGACGAGAGTAGAATCTAGGCGCAAGGAAAGCATGTGTTCATCGTAATATCGAGCGCAGCGTCGACCTCGATGCTCCAGCACCTTCAATTTCTGCTGAAAAATAGCGTGCTTCGTGTTCAGCCGGTTCAGCCGAGGGTTCAATCTGCTGGCCCGCCTGAAATCTGTTATCGCTGTTTAGCCGTCGACCATAGTAACACCCAAAAATACACCGGTTACGTGCGTTGCAATATGAGAGTAACATCGTTCTTTACGTGTCAACTAATCTCGTTCATCCCTCGACTTTTCCTCGTTATATGTCACTCGACCACGGTGTTGCCTCGTTACACGATCTTCGATCTTTACAAATATTATATTCACTTTTCTCGATACGTATTCAAGTGTTTCTGGGATTTTACAATATCAAGGAAATGATGTGCTGTTTACAATTAACTCACATATCGCACAGTCACAGGAAATGCATCGTTATATGTTCCTGAACCGATACACCGTTACAGTAAATGCTCTATAGACGCAACAATTTCTATACGATAGACGCGACCAAATCCCCTCGAGGCTGTCGCGTCTATAGAGGATTTACTGTATATCCAATTTACATGATCTTACATGAACTTTAGGTTAAAGTACGTTAATTGGAAAATTTGGTTAAAACGCTGATACAACCGCGGAATACCTCAATACATGTGTAGAAGATCCATGTACGAAAAAGCACACGGCTAATCAAGGTACTGATAACCGGACAGTAGATATTTATGCACTTATGACACCTGGGAATTTGCAAAATGAAAGGCGACTCTTATCTTAATGGAAGTTACTGGCGTTTCTTTCCGTCTTTATCGCGAGGAATCTTGTAGCCGTCGAAATAAATTTCCCTCGTAACCAGGTTTCTATGGACTTTGCTAGATAGACTCTAGTAAATAAATTATCCTTCTTCGTCAATTCAAGACCAGAGTTCTTCAAATAGTTTTGCTAACACAAGAAATTGCAACATGAAGGGAAGATAGAAGACTCAGGATTCTTGCAATCGATGATAGAAAAATGACAAATGAACAATTTTTGAAAAAGAAGAACAAACGAGAAACCTGATTTACATACAACCAACGATTTTGCCACGAGTAAAGTAAAACTGACTAAACGCAAGTAAGTGGTGTGTGTTTTGAATGAAGATGCCGGGGTCTCGGAGTCAAGTGGCCGATTTCGAAAAAATTCCAGCGAACCTCCGGGACGGGGAAGGTCGGAGGATCCCGAGAAGGTCGTCGGGGGGTCCAATAAATTCGCCTTGTAAGTACTGAAATCCCGGGATACCGGCATAGAGGATTGCGCACGTGGAAAGAGACGGGCTTCGGATGGGTTCGGTCGGCGCGGAAGATAGGTGGGCGGTGCGGGCGTGGGCGGGCCGGGTAGGTAGCAACAAAAGTTTCTAAACGGTACGGTAATAACAATAATAACTTTTGTAACTCTGCCGGTGCACGCCGAGAGCAGGAGGAGGAGGAGGAAGAGCAGAGAGGGAGGGAGAAAGAAAGAGAGAAACAGAGCCGCGAGCGCGCACCACGAGCTGGTCGAGGCTCGAGGAGCGGCAGGGCTCACCGACGCGTAAATTGAACGTCCAACTTGTATTTATATGATAATAAGCGCGTTTAAATATACCCGGTGTACCTAAACTCGCTACTTAAATATCGAACGATTACCGGGGACCGTGACTTTCTCCCCCGCAGCACGCGGACTTTCTTTATCCGCGCGGCTTGTACGCGTGCAACGTACACGTAATAACATCCACCGGCCTCATATTTACATATTTACAGAGCCCGCGAGACTTCGGCGTAAGTTTCAGTTAAACCCGCCTTTATCCCCACGGAAAGTATCTCTTCTTCCTCTGCCAGCCCCAACCCCCGTCTCGCGATCAGACAACCCCGAACCGGTCGAATCGTCGCGCCGGTGGCGTACTTGACCGACCTAGCTGGCAAAAATGTTCCCACTTATTTATCTACATTGTTTCTTGTTGGTACTACATACTTATATTGGTATACGTACGAGAGATTATGGATTTGGTCGCGTGTATTGAGGATACACGTAATCACGTGTTCACGTCAGAGTTGGGCAAAAATCTAATTAACAATTAATCTCCTAGTTTAGTCGGTAATTGCGGTTAACGATTAAATACTTATTAATCGTGAATTGCGGTTAACTCCGGTTCACGTGTACTATTATATATCCGTATTTTCATCCGTGTACTTCTTTATACACGGGTACTGAAGTAAACGTGTGCACGTGTACCAACTAATACGCGGATAATATACGCGTACCCGTATGTTTAAGTTCACAGTAGTTCAAGTATATTTTGATACACGTGTATTTCGGTATCCGGACTTCTGCACGGATCATATTAATTTTACAAGTGTATGGAAAATACACGTGAAATGGATATCTCTAATACATACACACAAATCGAGTTCGTGATATGCAATCTGTAAAAATGAGCCGTCTTCAATAGAGGAGATAATGGGTGGTTTACAATGTTGGGGATAGGGGTAGTTTCGAACTGTGACGGAGAAATCTAGATATCCTTAGGCTCCGGAGACGGAGCGATAGATGTCGCTGCGGAAAAAAGCTTTCGGGTTCGATTAATGATTTTCGGGAGGGGTCAAGGGTGAACCACTCGCGACCGGTCGAATGTTTTTGCCCCGGCTGATTCACCGGAGAAGTGCAGATGTAGCACTCCGGCGAGTTTCTGTTAGAAAATGGATTTCTTGTAGCACTCCTGCGAGTTTCTGTCAGAAACTAGATTTCTTGCGGAACTCTTCCTATCTCTTTAGCTTCCGTGCGACTCCATACAACGAAACCCCCTTTTGTATTCTTCCCTGCCGCGATAACATCGTGACACAGCGCGTGTCTCCTCTTTTTACGGCGACAGTGACTTGTTAGACGATAATAAATTATAAACGGTTGATATTTTACAAAGATATTTAGCCACCTAAGAGAAGATAATTGTTTAAGGGTGAGACGTTTCTCTCTCTCTCTCTCTCTCTCTCTCTCTCTCTCTCTCTCTCTTTCTCTCCTTTGAATTAGACTGTTTCTCTCGACGGCTCAATTGTTGCGTTTCACGGGCCGAGGAGAATCGGTCTCATTAACTTGATCGAGATACAGGCATTTATTTAACGGTTACAGCGAAGGCGTGTAATTTTCATCCCCCGCGCAACGCTTGCTACTTGTTGCTGCCAATTATTGGAATCTGAATATCTGCCAACGGACATTGTTTAGACATTTTTCGTTTCAACGTTCTCGTAGGAAATATTTGAAAACTATTTGAGAAAATCATTCGATTTCTCCCGTTCGAATCCACACCAGAGGGGGTGTAAGAATTCCGGCAGGTCCTGCAGGGTGCCTGCCAAAACCGTGGTCGATGTCCGATTAAGCTCTCGCGGGCCTGTCGCGAGCGGCGCGCGCCCCCAAGCGAAAAGGGGTGGAATATACGAAACGGGGGATGGATGGCGATACGGTGGTGGTGGTGGTGGGCGATGGAGCACCGGGGTGGTGATACAGGAGGTTGGTTATAATTTTAATGACGGCGTGTCCGCGCGCAGACTATTAAGAATACGCGTCGCTAGAAACTTTTAACGAGACGCTGTGCCGCCCCCCTTTTCTCTCTCTCTTTCTCCACAAGCTTTCGTGCAACGAGGAGAGGAGAGAGTGAGAAAGGACGCAGGCGAAGGCGAGCAGAGGGAAGCACCGTCGCGAAAACCTGGAGCAGAGAGCCGGGTGCACCCGCAGAGAAAACGAGAAGGAAAGTAGCGAGTTCTCCTCGCCGTGGTGGGGACGGGAACGCGAACTGGCGGGGAGGAGAACGGTAGTAGGCGACTCGGCATTATGTATTTTATAATGATCTCACAACAAAATTGCAATTTGCAGCAGGCGATGTCGCACACCCCCGCACAACCGCCCGACTCACCCCTACCTCGAGTTTTGCCCCCTCTATCCACCGCCGCCTCCCCTCCGCGGTATGCTCGTTTTCTCTGCTTAGTACACTTTCTCTACTCGCCTCTCTCTGTCGTGGCAGTCCCTCCTTCTTCGTTCTATCCGTTTCTCTGGCTTCGTGTCTCTCGATCTTTATCCCCCTCGCTCCTCTCGCTTCTCCATCTTTCTCATTCTTTCTCCCGGGTACACTGTCTCCGTTCTACCAGTCGAGTCTCACGGTCGGTGCACCGGCGCACACCTGCAAACCTTCGCTTACCTCCGATTCAAAAGACCTCCTTTTCTTCCAACCTCCACTCCACCTCGCAGCCACCCTCCTTCATCGACAGTATCTCCCGTCCTCCTCGTGGCCGACACTACGACACGCTCCTCTCTCTCTCTCTCCCTCGTCTCTAACTCTTCCTCTCTATTTCTCACTCTTTTTCTCTTTTCTCTCTGTCGAACCTTTGCTCGCATCGCTTCCTCCTCCTCCCCTTTTTTCGGTGCATCGTTATATACTCGTTTAACGCCGCGCTCGCGGAATGCCTCGGATCAACTATCGCGTGCACCTAATGGCGCGGATTCGAGGAGAGAGTGATTATCGCGGCGAAGCCGAAGCTGGACCGGGACCGTGTCGATTTTCGTGGCGTTCCGGGAAATTGGGATTCGGAGGATCCAATTTTGCAGAACTCTTCTTCCGAGACCGCGGCGCTCGCTGATCGGTTCCATCGGTTTAATAAAAGGAGATTGTAAATTTCGGTGGAACGGTTGCTATACCCCTTGGGTTTACGTGACCGTTTATTATTATTCGCGAACGTCCTATAGGAATTTATTAAAGGAATTAAAATAAATACAACATTTTTCTTATACTGATATTGTCAAGGTGTTAAGGTATTCATCATTACCAAAGTATTTTACGATGATCTTCCGCGATCATTAGTAGGTCAGTCCAAAGGGAGCCTTTGTCTGTATCTACATTGTTAACGGCGCATTGTCGTGGAGTTTAGTGCTGTTATCTGTAGAAAATAGCGCATTCAACATTGTGGACTAGCCTCCTCGAGCTACGAGATAAAGTAGATGAGTCAGCTTCATTTTATGGTAATTATATTCACTGGCAATCTAAGAATAGTCTAATAGACTACCAATTAGTTCGACAATTGCACGATGCGGAAGTTTTGCAGCTCTAGAGTCTAGTACGTTTAAGTATCTGTCATCGAAAATTATGAAAAATAGGAAATCCCAATTTCTTTGTGAAAATACCACTTAATGCGACAACCTCTTTAAGATTTTTTTAGGAATTACCTCCGCCATTCAGGTTCGACAATTTAATGTTAAGAGAAAGAGAGTATAGAGTATACAGAAAATTAGAAAAAATCAGCGGATTTTATCAATCTTTTTCAGAGATTGACCGAGAATCGCGAAGAAAAGCGTTTCTTCGAGAAAATAGTCGGTTTCGCGAGGAACACCCGGTAGATCAGACTCGCCAGGCACTTCCCATATTGTTCGCGGTCGAGGAGGAGGGACGTTCGTCGCCAGGGAATGAACGGGAGGCTAAATGAAGGTTGCGAAACAAAAGTGCGTTGTCAGTACGCGTCATTACTGGAACATTTGCATGATGTTAACAGTTCTCCAGCTAAACAGAGTTCGGCGACGTTAATTATTCGCGCGTCGAGATTACACCGGCAGTTCGTGATTAATAAACCGTTAATTGCATATTACACGCCCGGGAAATTCCCGGTAATTGATTGGGTCGCTGAGAAAATCGAACGAATCCGCCTCGGAAACGCGATAAGCTCGGTCCAACGTTGTGGCAACTTGTTTTACGTAGGAAAATTGCATAGAATTAGGTATCCTTTTGTAGAACAACGTATTAAAATTTTTAATGGATCCAGCCCGGAAATTAATATTTTACAAACGCTTATTGAAGTGGCAGCATCAAGTTTTATGAAATATTAGATGCAACCTGGTGGAAGAAGCTCTTTTGAAGACGGTCGTGCTTTTGATTGACGGTTCTCTTGATGCTTTTGAATCATCATTTCGCCACGTATCGAGTGACTTTCTTCTCGGCGAGCGGTTTCTTCGGCGATTAGAGAGAGGGGTTCTCTATAATGTGTTCCCCGATTATGCATTCTGTCCGGCGAGACCTCGATCTTCCGAGCGTGACCAAGAAAATGTGTAGCCCGCGAGAATGAAAGCACGAGAGAGTGATAAAATATCTAGGAAATCGGTACACCTCGAGCCATTTAGACCGTCACACCACTTTCTCGAACGATTCTGCTTTAGCATTATACCACGTAGAGCGAATACAAAAAGCCCCGTATACCCTGACAATAGCCATTCATATTATAATCCATAATTATCGAACAGTCGAACTATAGCACCAAATAAATTGTACACGAACATACAAGAATTCAAATCGATATGTTCTACCACGATCAAATAGGACCAGAAAAGAAAACCCAGCAACGAAACAGTACCTTATTCCGAAAGTCCGGACTCCAGAAAATGTTTAGCATCACCGGGAGGACAATCGCGCGTGCCATAACAGCTCTGACACGGCACGGCATGGCGGTCCTGATCGTTAAACGATCCCGGGAACGAGATCGACAGACGGTTCTCGGGTCCACGAGTCCCGAAAACGAGGGTGCACAGTGTGAGAGGGGGATGGCCGTGTCGGATTTATTATCGCTAAAACTAAAAAGCGGAGCCGGGCGTTACATATTCCAATGACATCGTCAACTCCTGCCCGAGGGCGCAGCCCATTACGATTCACAACCCTTAAGCAACGTTCTTCGAGCCGGCCTCCCCCTTTACACCCCCGTGACACCCCCGCAGCCCGAAGCCGACCGCGCCGGCACCGTTGAAACCCCTAACCGAGATAACGACTCCGCTTTATCTCTGCGCCAGCCGCCGAGTATAATACTCACTCGACGCTGAGTATTATATAAACGAGTGCAGACTCGCGAACCCACGAATCCCAGACCTGATACGCAGTTGCTTTACGTTTCCTAGGCTGCCACCGTGTGTATCGTGATAATTTATGGCCGCGTATCTGGCCCTCTCTACTCTTCGTTTTCGCGGCACCACGACACCGTAATGGTCGTTCCCTTCGTTTTCGAGCTCGCTTCGACCCTTTTCCAAATTTCCATCCTGGATCCTCACTGTTTCTTGCTCGGAACCATTTCCCGTGGCTCTACTCTTTTCCTGGGGCTCGGGGTCGCCACGGTGAGTCGAGTATATGGGCGTTCGGGAAAAAACTCATAACTCTTAAACTATGCAATTTTCGAGCAAACTACCTCAATACTCTTTGAAATAATATGCAAAGACGAATCGATTGGTATGTAAAAAAATTTTTTTTTCCAATTGGGATGACTTTGTTTTTACAGAATTTGACAGTAAAGTTTCAGCCTCAATTTTAATAAGAAATTGGTTAAAATTTAAGGCAGTTTCAGAAACTACGTTTTGTTACGAACATTTTGATTTCCGGACTTTTTCCGGAAGATAAGATAGATAAGAATTTTATTTTATTTTCCCTGAAGTCTCTCTCGAAACTCTTAGCTCTTAATGGAAGCCTGTTAAAAGTCCCGAACAATACGACGCCCGACCTAATGATCAGCGTTTCGAGCGTTGACACGCGCACGGATCGGATCGATAGATCATTCGCGAAACGAGGAGAACGTGTCCGGTCGCAGAATTTTAATCAGCCCTGCACGAGCGACAGTATCGCGGAATCCCGCGGGCGACACGCGCCGATCAAACTGAAATAAATCAGAATGACTCGCGGCGACAACGCAGAAGCGCAATTGCGTAACGCACAGTGGCCCGCGATGTAAACACGAGTGCAGCGCCGCCACGGAGAGATACACCCTTATCAGAAGGGTGGCACGCATTCCCTCATTACCGTCGACCCCCGGCGAGAGAGCACCCTTCTCTCACTTCTTCCCACCCCTTCGGGCTTCCACCCTTCCTTTTATCCCTTGTCCCGTTTTCCATTGGCGCCGGCGAACGGGACGAATGCGGCGAAGATAACGCACGCCGACTTGTCCGAGAGATACGGCTTGAAAAACGATTGTTTATTTTTCCCTTCTCATTGTTTTCTTTTTTCTCTGTCGGTCCCCACTATTTCGATCGCTTCAGCCACGACTTTTTTTTACAAGAGAAAATTAACGACGTATTTTCAAACAATTTTTTAAACGCGTCTGCATTCGATGTTTAACCCCTTGCCGTACTTCAAGGAGTCAGACTCGTGATGAGGATTTCATCTTAAATAATTCCTGAATTGCAACTATACTTTACTATACTATACTTTTACTGTTTTAAATAACACCTTCTCTCATTTTTGTCATAAATGCATATATGAATATGCACAGATAAATTTTGATTTTGCTTAACGATCCGCAGTCTAATAATTAGACTAATAATCAGTTGCGCGAAATAGAAACCAAATTCAATGTTATTTCTTTCCTGAATGATTTTAATCAGGGATCAAAAATAATAGTTATTCTAAAACTTTCTACGGTAAAAATCATTAATAAAAAGTTGATTATTATTGAAATTTGTTGAAATCACTTGGTCCCTGATTTAAATAGAGGAGAAATCATATATGGACATCTTCAATTGTCAAAAATCCCCAACAATTCTGAATTCCATCTACTAAATTTTGTGCCATAAAAACATAAAGATCGGGCAGTCTAATGATAACGTTTAACCGTAGATCGAAAAGTTCGATTCTGCCAATTTATGTTTGTCCAGGATAGGTCGCGCTAACGTTAAGCAAGAAATTAGATTGCAGGTCGGCGGAACAGTTTCCGGTCTGTCTAATTTCTTTCGTTGTTCGCGCATGCATGCCATAAACCGCGCCTCGGCCCGGCAATAAATAAAACCGTGTAATATAGGAAAAGCGTTGAGAAACGCGGAGCGTAATGGCCCGTTCCGGTAGGTATACCAGCGATTTTATTGCCGGTATAGACAGACTGAATATAGAATACAGAAGGCGATTGTCCAATCCGCAACACGCGTTTTTACCCCCCGCGCTGCCGCCGGTTTTTCTCCGGGGCCGGTCGTCCCTGACGAATCCCCCGTAAAGCGATGAATTATTGCAAATTGGACGTTGTATATGGGGAGCCGGGGGCGACCGCGTCGGTGATAAAACGCAGGAAACTTTTGGAACTGGGACAAGTGCGGTTTCTTGCGAAAACAGTGAGATATAATGTAGCGCTATTATAGCTTGAATTACAGGCATCGACCGCGGGGCCTGGCTCTCTGTCGGATGGCTCGCGCGATAAAAAGCAGTCACGCGTCGCGATGCCTTCGTTCTCTCCTGCTTCAACCTCCTTATCCATCGTCATAATTAGTTCCGAGACAGTTTCATAGAAAAGACCCTCCGCGGCTCGTTAGTTGGCGACTCCTGGTTCCTTTATAATTGTAGCACTGGCGTGAGTGTAAATTTAACCGTGCGCTGCTGTAATACCGCGCCGCGATATTAAATTGTCACGGGCGACCGATTCACGGCTCGATTTCGTACGCGAGACGGCCGTCTGCCTTTATTGGGCCGGCCAAGTTTGCATCGATAACGCTTTAAACTGTTATTAAACGGCCCCAGCACGGCCCGACCTTTTTCGTTCGCGTCTGCTCGCTTCAACCCGCTCCGAACAGCCCCGGCTTGTTCTAGCTCGCTCGCACGCCCGCGCCACCTTGTTATCTTCTACACGAAAAATCGATTCGCTCGGACGGCTTGTAAAATAAAATATCGCGCTCTCCGCTCGTCGAAAGCGAAAGGGACACGCTGCGTGACAAGGTAAATGGTAACGAGCGATGGCACAACGACGGATGCGCCATTGACGATTGCCAGCGAGCTCTGCTCCATTGCTGAATTTGGATTGGATGCTTTTTTGGGTGGAATGATAGGGGCGTGAAAGGAGAGCAGCTGGAAGAAATTCGTTTGATATTGATTGAGAGGGTGAACCATCGAACTTCTTTTTCATTTAATCATCTGGAGGCTGTCAGTGTGGAGAACGTTGCGTAATGTTATTTTATATTCTTTTGAGGCTGCTCTTCTTCTTAACTTTGTCGATTTAAGTATGTTCTAAATATATGTTAACTCTTAAGTGATATCGTTCTGGTTATGGTATTAGGTTTTCCTAAAGGTTTCTTTCACTACGTGCACACATTTCGTATTGTTAGATAACAACCTAATGCATAGCGTCCGACTAATGATTTTCGTACAAGTCAATAAGAAACGCCGAACCCAATTACACGTAGTTTCTACAAGCACCGGGCTTGTAAACCTAAACTACGCTGTTACTCATTGTTGCATCGTCGGAACGGGGTAACATTAACAAACGCTAGTGCCTGGAAACGTTTTGTTGATACCGTGCACATGTATTTACACACCCGTTGGAAAGATGCAATGAAAGCCGGTTCGCGATAAAACAGAATTAATACAGCCGAGAGGCGAGTGGTGGGCAAGACTAGTGAAATTTCGTTGAGCAACAGTACGGTTCTACGGTGATTTCCAGTTTGTCAGAAACGCGTATGTATATAGATATATTTATTTTATATAAAACATGCACGCGAGTGTGTACATACGTACGTGCGATCTCCTCCTTTTCTGCTCCTCCTCAGAGGGGTGGAAGTAACGAGGTACTCTAGCTGAGAGCCCATTACATTTATTATTGCCCTCGCATTCGTTTTTGTTGTGCCCCCGCGCTGAGAGAAAAGTTCGTTAATGAATTTACTATAACTGCTTGGTCGAGGTTTTATAATTGGTATTGCCACATTCGCGTTACATAAAACCACTCGCAGCGAATCGCGGGACACGTGAACGTGAGCGAGCGAGCAAGCTCTGTTCACTGTTCACGCGAAAAAAGAACAAAAGGAACACGGGAGGAGGAGAAAAAGAACCATTAACGATAGTCGGTTGCGTTATAATTAATTACTGAAATGGAATTACGATGAAAATCAACGGCGTGCCCCGGACAGGCTTTACATAACAATCTCCGGGACCGACGAGCCCGGCCGGAATTACGGCGAAATTTTTATTCCTCCTACGCGTTGTTGGATATATCCCTCGGTGTTTCGCCGTTTTACCGCGCCTCGCTGACAGATTAACGTTACCGGCAATATTTGAAATTGAAAAATGGAATGGAAAGAGTTACTCTTGCTTTTCCATTAGCCGGACTTTTCCCAGACGGCTGCTCTCAAACGAGAGTCGAGCAGCGGGTCATCTCGAGATATTTATTCAAGCATTCTACAAACGGTCGGACACCGTCGCACAATGTTCCAAAACGCCGAAAACCTAGCCGAGCATTAAAAACACTGAAAACCTTTCTGAAAATACCGTGTACTACGGTTTTTGGGGTCGCTCTGATCTCACAAATTTAATGTTAGATTAACTTTTTAATCAACCGTTTGTTAAGAAAACAATTTCGAGGAACAATTTTCAATCGCAAAATTATTCTGCAAATTGTATAGATTTTTAGTTTACCGGACTCAAAATTTGCGCCTTTCTCCTATAAATTATGATGAACTAAAATTCTTTTTTGGTTTTGTTAAATGTACTTACAGCTATTGCAGAACATGTAGGCATACGTTAGATATAGATTTTCTCCTTTTTTTAAAGGAAATTACGATCTACAAAAAAAAGTTCTAGTCAGTGAACCTGTAAAATAAAGCGTAGGGCAAGGGGTTAATCTTCCAGAGTTTGTGGAACGTCGTGCTCGGGGAGGACGAGTGGAAGAGGGGACACGCGGTTCGTATTGTTGCGAAGGTCACGCGAAAGCTTCGAGATTTGTACAGCTTCTGAAGTGCGTCGGTCAACAGTCAGTCGGCGATTGTCACGTGTCATTGACAAGCATGCTCGATCCTCGATGCGCCACTTAGGGCCTCTTCGCCGGAGATACTCGGCTTCGCTTTTCTGCCTTACCACATATTCGCACGTTTTCCTTAGTTCGAGCTGCTGGCGACAAAGAAAACGCGAGGGCACAGTTCTGTGTAATGATTCCAAGTCTCATCAATGAACAAATTGTTATATTCGAACTCTGAATTGAATCAGGGATCACAAACATGTGAAATAGAACAAAATTCTGCGCAACACAAGAGGTTCAATGTAATTTTATGTTACAGGGAGATCGAGGTTTTTGAAATTTCATGTAGCACATATATACGATAAAAAAATTCCCCCTGGCAAGCTGCGCGTCACGTAGTCGATTCTAACCACCCCCCGCGACCTCAACCGACCCTCGTCACTTCCGTAACTATCGCCGCGGAACAGCGATTCGCATAAATCAGCGTGCAACCTGCGGCCGACTGTGCTGGCCAACGAAAAATCCCGCTGGAAGATTAAACACGGAAGGACGCGAAAATATTGGGCGGCTGCGAAAATCTGATGGGGCTTTCTGCAAACAAACTGTATTACTCTACTGGAAATAATAAATTTATTCCGTCAATTTTTCGGACCACTGGTTGGCTTAAATTTTTTCTGGCATTATAGTAAAGTCGACGTATCGGGCACTAAGAATCACAATATACGATCCACTTTACAAATAGAAACTGCTGTTCTTGAAGAAGCAAACAGAAATGGACCTGATTAACACCTAAACTAGATTCCGATCCATAGTAAGAGCTTGGAGCTTTTCCAGAAAACACGCGAAGCCAGCGAGGATGCAGGTCAGAGAGGAGTGGGGTGGTTTCGAAAAACGGTAAAAATTGTGTGGGACGTGGTCGGGAATCAATTGGCCGGGTGACCGGCAGCTTTTACGACGGTCTCCTTCGCTGGTTCGATATCGTCCAGCCGGTTTCGAGATGCCCCCCTTCTCGACTTCTTTCTTTCGTTGGTTCGCCGCGAGGCAATTATCCTTAATTCGGTCCTGCGGACCTTTCCCCGCCATGAGTTCGTCGGGTCCCCCTCCTACGCAAGGGGGGTACGAGAGAGGAGACGCGTTTCGGTTCCCTGCCTCCCACCGGTGGACGCCGGCGACACAACGTCGTCGCGTAAAAAAGGCACGACGGCCACGGCCTGGACGGGACCACGAGAAGAAATGTCGTTCAATCTACATAATCATTAACAGAAAGGAAATTTATTTAATCCTGCGCCCGGCCGAAGGACTCGTTATTTCCCCTCCGGCTAATTTGAATACATTTCGCTCGCGGATGGTAAATTAGAATCCAATTTCGGCGTAATTTCGTGCTATTAAATGCGATTGAACCCCCGGCTCTCGGCTCCCTTGTCTCTCGCTCTCTCATTCTCTCTCTCTCTCTCTCGCTCTTGCTCTCCCCCTTCGTTACCATTAACCAACCTCTCCCACCGGTCCCCTGTTAACGATTCGACGCGCGGGTCCTAGTCCAACCTCTTTTTTCGACTTTAAATCACTACCCCCTCTCCCCGACCGTTTCCTTCGTTTTTTCACTGATGAAGGTTACGCCGTTCTTACCCCCATCATGATTTTATTCGAGCCAGCCCGGTTAAGCCTTTAAGTGGAAATCGTTTGTCGAGAGGCTGTGAATTTATGACACCGACGGTGTAAGTGTTATTCCATTATCGTGCGCTAACGTGATAGGAGTCTGCGTAATTTCGCCTGGTTCCCACAGAAATTTGTGCTCCTCGCTAAACTGCCTTTCCTGCCGAACAATGTGGCGATAGTGAGTTCATTAATTAATCCCGGTTGATTCTTTCGTTTCCCCATCATTGTAGTAAAGTAGTGAGACAAGTTCTACAACAAGTTCGAAGGTAACCGATACGTATAGTTCAGACCGATCAAACATGAATCGAATTAATTATTCTCGGACACTCTAAGCGGGGCAACGTACCACCAAGCGATTTTCTCACCGACCCTAAAGATTTTGTGCATCCTGTATGTCGCACAGGAGTTTCGAGACAGCCACAGTCTCTCGCCTAGTGCGCATCAGCAAACAATGAGCCGATGATCCTAATCACGGCCGATTGTCCACGCACGCTGTCCGGCCGGATCATTAGGCTCGCGGCGAGGACGTAAGCGATCGTCCCGCGGATAAACGATTCACCGGCGAAAAAACTTCGGTCGGCGAGACAAGGCTGCATAATTTTCGAGCGTGCCGTGACGCTGTGGTTGCAGGAATTACCGGAGCGACGAATCGCGCAGGTGAATCCACGGCAGGGCACACGTGGTGCGTGGAATAACGGAGGCTTCTCGACAAGGTATTAAATAATCGTCCAATCAACGTTCGAGCAACTCCCAAAGTCTTTAGGGGGGCAATCTGCATGTTAAGAGGCTGTTAATGCCTTTTCGCCTATCCCCTGCCCACCGACTTCGCGCGAGCGCGCACACCTACGTGCACACATAGAAACTACGCGGTAGATCGAGTGTCCTGCGAGCCTAACCGCGAAAATCCCGGGGAAAACCTTGGACGAAATTGGTTCCGGTGGAAATATAAGTTATGGCGGCTAGTGTCAGATGTAAGACGTCATATCGCAAGCATGCACATCCGTCAACAACATAATCTCGAAATATTAGCGATCGTGTATCAGCGTCGTATATTTTTTTCGTGCGAAAATGTCGAGTTTTCAGCCGAACAAAACTGTTGCTTTTGTGTAAACTGTTGCTACGTTGTGTGTTTAACAACTCTAAAAATCTTCAACTCGCAGGGAAGTAGAGTAAAAGTAGAAACAGCGTATCATAGTCAGACATACTCGCTCAAAAGATCCAGCGGCCCGATGAACGCTTAAGTTTTTATCTTTCACTAAAACGAAGAATGCTATGAAGATAATACGAGGGTATTAGCAGTTCGTCTTTGTACGTAGAATCTTTGTCCTAGTTACAGAATGTCCTGCGCGTAGAATCAACGGCAGACACGCACAAAGAGGTTTCCATCCCCGTTTGAACACGGAATAGCCTCCTTTACCCTTGCCAGGGACAATCTACGCGTAACCAGTTTCCTCTCGGTCCTCTCTTCGTTCTCGTTTTAATCCACCGCCCCCGCGTCCTCCACCCAAACAGCGGCAGGCTGTGAAAGTGCCTGGACGCTGGTCACCGCGCGAAAACTGGTTCGGCCGGCAATTTATGCGCGAGTCAATCAACCTGGTAAATAGTAATTAACACCTTTTGCCGGCCGGCAACGTGTGTGCTCCGCGCAACGCGCTATTAACGCGACTCTGCCAACGATACAGCTTCAAAGAGCCATCTTGTTGCCCCCGACTTTGCTAACCTACCGAGAATTACGATACTGCGATGTCTTTGTCGGATGCCGATCATCGAAAGCTTATGGGATGTCCAAAACATGGTTGGAAGTTGACGCAACGTGCCCGAGTTGTTCGGTTCTTCCAGTTTCTGAGATTGGAACATTTGGAACAAATTTTCAAATATTAAAACTTTCAAGTCTCCAAATTCCAAATCCTCAAATTTAAGAATCCTTCGCGTGCCACTTCAATGTTTCCAGAGCTTCAACTTTTCAGATTCCTTGATATTAAACACTTTTAATTCCGACTCTGCTACATGTTCCAGCACCGAGATTATCGATCGCTCCAATTTTCCAACGTGCGAACATTTTGGAAGAATTTAAGATTCGTTAGAGCGAGGAGGCGTCGCGAGAGGCTATGCGTCGAAGACATGTCGGTTCGCCTTGGATTCAGAGCCGGAAGAAAACGCTCGATCCGAATATAATCGGGGCGGCGTGTGGAAAATTTGAGGGTCCGCAGGATGAGACACTTCGCAACCACCTGTGGCGCGGCGTTTCGAGAGGCGTTCGAATCTTGCGGGCTACCGACTGCAAGGGAACGCGTATTATCGAATTTCCACCGGTGGATCGAAAGTCTCGGAATGCCGGCACTCGAGATCGTCGAACGGAAGCTGAGCGTGAAACCGTTCAGGGGGGCCATTGTCGTTTGACGAAACGGCCGTGGGGAAGGACTGCGTGGAAAGCTGATCGCGGCCTATTAAATGCTACCTTTTCAAGCTTCCAAGAGACCTGTTACTTCAGATTTACCTCTTCCGCGCAGTTACCTCTGTAATCCCGCCGCGAACACACATTTTTAACTGTTCCCCCAAACACTATCAACGCTACCCTTACAATTTTCTACTGAGCAACATTATAAACCTTCCTTTATCCTTCGTCAAATGATACAAGAAGATCACCGAATCCAAATGTTCACCATAATTCTTTGTTACAAGAAAGAATGAATGAATCGTTTTCAACCTGACCGTATAATTTTCTTCGTTTCCAGCCATCTTTATCCCACGTCACAAAAAGCAAGCAATTAATTGCTGGACGAACTTAGCTGAACGTTCGCCCATACGCTTCCTCGTGCGGGAAATAACAAGGAAATGATTTTCCAGTGCATAATTTTCTACATGTTCACGTACTATTTTCCTCTAACGTTGAACGCAAAAGAAAACGGTCGAAAACAGCCGGGTTTTTTTTTCCGCGAGCATAAATGCAAGAACTTCATTTACGGACATTAGAGAAGCAGGATTGCGCAACGAATTTTTACTTCTGCGAAAGAAACCTTGTTGCTGACGTGGCAACGGTAGTACTTTGCAACACGAGCGAGTCGCGGGGCGTCCAATTAATTATTATTCTACCAGCCGAGTGCTCGAACGTCCCTCTCCCCTCTCCCAGTTGCAGTAACACACTGCAGCTAGAAGATATTATCTAGCGCGTCTTGTAATTAGTTTTCCGAAGAAACAAGGTCTTTATTTGTATTCTACATCAGCGTTCCGCGCGCAACTTCTACGAGGGAAGCGTGTTACCCGATACGTACTAAATATCATATTTAATTTCGTCGGCCGCCCCGCCGCGCCGGTCGCTAATTATCTTCTCTTTAACGATGTATTGTGAAATGGCTGCCCGCGCCGTCGAATCGCTCCGGAAGTTATCCCGATAATAGAAATTCCTTTCGAATCGCTCGGTCTAATGAGAAAATGGTGCGAATCGAACACAGTTTATGGGGAAATATTGCGTGTTCGCCTCTCGCGTTCCTCTTATTTCCCTCAAGTTCCATCAGAGCACGCTGCGTCGCGGCTCTTCCCCCTGTTACGGGGTTTTCATCCCCCTCTCTCGCTCTCTCCTCCTCTTCCTCTCCTCCTCGTTTCATCCCTCTGTTTAGGTTCGTGCAGCCTCCTCTAACCTAACCCCCGGACTCCTCTCCCTCTCCCTCTCCCTGCCCCTCTGTTCCCGCTCCCCACCCCGCCGGCTCTCGTTATACAGGTACACAGATGCGTCTCGTTTCATCCCTGGTAATTGCTTATTAAATTCCTGGGGGATGAGGCGTTATACCCCTCGCGCCGCCGCACCCCCGCGCCCACGTTTCTCTATCCAACCGGAGGTATGTAGAGGGCCAGAAGGGAGACGTCCGACAGAATTGTTTTCCCGTTACCGTGAAAATATGTCGGAGGGTGGATCTTGCCGCGTAATTGGATTATTAATTAGATTGTTAATGAGACAGATTTCCCGTTAAAAGGGATCTGCCCGGCGACCGCGTGGCCCGACAAGTCTCGCGGAACCAATCGCGTGAAAACCCGTCCCGCGGACATTATTACCCGCCCACCCGTTCGTCCCCCGCGGGAAACACACCTACAATTTCACGGAAAGAACTGTATCTCCAGCCGCACAACTCCCGGAACTCTACGCCCGCAGATTCGATGCAAGTTTTCTTATTAACGACACTGTTCGCGGAATTCTCGAAGCAAGTCGGGAAAACCTAATTTGTTGTTCAACGATGTTTGCTACAGACGGTCTATCACCTTTCGGTGTAATTACACCGTTTTCAGTATTTATATTATTAGTTTCTGTTCTCTCTCTCTCTCTCTCTCGCGAGGGGGATGAAACCACCCCTTACTTCGCAAGCCTGTAACGAACCAAAATACACGCTAAGTACAATACATAATATACAAGGTGTCCCGGGTTTTAGTAGACAAACTTGGGGAGCATATCCTACAAGTGGAAATAAAAAAAAAATGTTATTTGAAGTTCCCTCAGAAACGCTTTATTACAAAGTTGTAAACAAATAAAGTTAGAATTGATGATGGTGCTTCCCAAGTTTGTCCATTAAAACCCGGGACACCCTGTATAATATGTGCTCTAAATGAATTCCATATAATCTTAAAATGTGATGAAATGTGATGTGAAATAACTGATGAACACATTTTTTTTAAATTCTGAATCAATTTCCTGCAATTTTTGCAGAATTTTAACTTGTTTATTAACTCACGAAAAAAATATTTGTTACTATCAAGTTTTGAGAACAACCACAAAATCAAGAATTTCGGAATTCTTTTTAACAACGCCTTGATCGAGAGTCGCGAATGAACAGTTCTCAGTCCCGGAATTAATGATAGTAATCACGCGTCGCCATTGAAAAGAGCCACATCCCGTGCGACAGTGCAACATCACGAAGCAACTTTGAATTAGAAGTAAAATTGGTTTCGGCACAATTGGCGTTTCGAAACTTTTGCGCGAGTCTGTGCGCCGTACCGCGTTGTCTCCCAAGAATTTCGCAGACGACGACGCGAAGTTTCCGCGCTAATGCGAGAATAAAGATGAACATTTTCGATGATAATCCTCGGCCGGTCCCTGGGCAAGATACAGCTCTAGCGAAGAAGCGTTTAGAATTCCGCGCTGGTTGTTGACGACGCTTAATGATACTCTCGCTAATGTTTACGCAGTTCAGCCACGCAATTTAAAATCCGCCGGGGAGCAGCGTGCATAATTGGATCTCGCGACGTCGCTTGTTTTCCCTTTCGCCGCGGAAAACAGGCGAAAATTAAATTTCATACGGTCGACGATGTTTCTAGTTGCTGGCTAGAGTCACTGCGAAAAAGTTCATTCGGCAGTAATAATTACAATTTACGATCCGATACGGAGAGCCAATTATTTGGAAGTCCACGGTCCATCAAAAACTTCATTTCTCAGAAAAAAAAAAAAAACAATACAATAGGCGAATCTTCACGCAGAGGAACTTATCGAAACTACATCGGTAGCAGTATTCTGTTTTCCACGATCAATTCGCAAAAAAAAAAAAATGTGGAAAAGTGTACTGTCTGTGAAAATAGCAATTAAGGGAAGCAAACGGAGGGATTTCGATCGGAGGTTGAAATTTGCCACGACGTGCACGCGACGGGCTTCAAAGGGGCACACGATGGGGCGCAATTAACAACGTGGAATCCGGGGGTTTCATATCGCTGCCGAAAACCGGGCAACGACGACGCGACACGCCACTTAACGGTAATGAGTGCGCCGTCTAAAAGGCTCGCCGCTAACGCGAGACGCCGGACAACGAAACAATTATCCGCCGCGTCCAATTACGCGGCCCGTCGATACACTCGGGGAACGAGAGAGGGAGGAGGGAGGCGCGCAAGGTGGCTGCGCTCTCTCCTCTCTCCCCCATTGAAATCAATCGGCCGAAAGATAAAGAGAAAAGTAATGCCACCCGGAAACACGGGGGCGAGAGCACAGCCGGATCGGGGTCCCCGCTTCCCTGTTTAATTGACCGGGCCGCAACGTTGTGTACGCGTGTACGTGTGCATCCGTGTAATGACACGGACACCAACCGAGCCCCCCACCCCCCTCGGATCTTTTCGATTTCTAGCCCGCCGAAAACGCCCGAATCCAGTTTCACCGATTTAGCGACATCGCTGCGACTCTCTCTCTCTCTCTCCCTCTGTCTCTTTAATTAGTTTCTACCTCTTTTGGGTCCAGCTTCCTCCAACGCCGAGAGTATTCGAGCTATTTTATTATGGATATTTTTTTCTTTTTTTTTTCTGTGAGCTCCAGTCTGTGAAATAGAGATTTTCTAATTGGAGAGACTGAGCAGTTGTTCAATTAGCTCGGGAATTGTTGCGTGGTGTTCTTATTAATTAGGAGACTTCCTTTTCCTGCTCTCGTTTGAAGCTCCAGTTTCCTCGATACGATTCGACATTTGTTAACCATTCTTCTAGGGTCACGTCTTAAGGTTAGATTGTCTTAGAATGTAAAAAGAATTATTATTTCGATGGAATCTTGTTTCGTTAGGCCGGGTCTGCGAAATGTCGATTTTCCAATTGGAGAGTCGGTGGAATTGTTCAATTAGTTCAGAAACTGTTACGCACTGTCGTATTCTTATTAATTAGTGGCCTTTCTTTTCCTGCTCTTGTTTCGAGCTCCAGTTTCCCCCGGCATGTTTCAATATTTCTTAGCCAGTCTTCTCCGATTACGTCTCAGGGTTACAAGCAACTTCGTGTAAAAGTGACAAGATGCAAATTTATGCATAGTTTCCAGGGTCAACGGCGCTGCGCCGTTTAAAGGACTTAAAAGAGCACTTCTCGCTGCTCGTGTAAATCGGATCTCCACATGTACGCATTCCTGTCTCATTAAAAGTGACTTTGTCCCGCGGATTTCCTTCATAAAACGTATCTACAGAGGTGTGCGAAAGCGGGACGGGATTCCTGAGAATGTTCGGGTTCCCTGAAAACCGTGTTCCGCACAGTATCAAAAATCCCGGAAAAATTTACGTGGAACCCGAACACCCCCGGGAGTCCCGAACATTTTCGGATCTCGCACACCTCTAGTATCTACATAATTTCCAATTTGAAAATGTAAAGTTTTGCCCCACAAGTTTATCCTCGAGTTCTTTCGTTGCCGATCAAAAAAGAAGAACTTGATTGAAACGTGCCGAACGCAGGGAATGCAACGTTATAAAGAATTCGAGTAAACAAAAAATGAAACAGTTCCCAAGATGTCAGTGAAATCGTGTGTAGTCGACCACGTCCTTCTGCGTCCCTAAAAGGGTTGATACCACCTACGAAAGGTATGTGGCACTTCTTGATCGTATGTATTAATGTAAGTCCATCTGGGCGCAGCACGTTAATACGGAAAGATTAACAATTCCAATGGGGCCGTTTTGAATTTCCCGCCAGGAGGGACACGAGAAGCGGGACAGTAACGAAGGTGCATGCCAGCACGGTATACGCAAAAAGGGCGAACAATTCGAAACGATCCTCGTTAGCGAGAGGACGAGAGAGCGTCGCGTCGCGTCGGTTGGCAGGGTGCTGGGCAGATTTGCCAATTAATCGTGTGCTCTCCCACCTCGCGCACCGGCGATTTCTTCCATAATTCATGCGCGCGTTCCCGCGGTCGTATTTGTTTTTAATCGGGATTCCCTGACCCCGTAAGGAAGCTGGGCATCGAGCAGTGAGCGAAATGGGGGACCGACCGTCCCCCACCTCTCGATCGTCGATCCAGAGGCCGATTAATTAATCGGCCGGGTCCGAACTTCGGGATCGATTATAATTCGACGGCCGTACGGACTCGGGACGAAACTCTCGCGTCGGAATGCCACGGTAATTAGAATTCGATGGGTAACGAGGGGGAGACAGCCGCTGAGAGAGCTACGAAACTATTACTTTTCTTTGTACATTGTAATTAGTGTTATAAGAAGAAGAAATTGCGTTCCTTCGCTGTCCGGTAAGGAGGACACGGTTCGCTGCTAATTAAACAAATTTGCGGACTGCAAAACCTTGTTAATTAGACGGTTCCTGGGACTTCTGCAAGAGAGAGGGACCCTTTTTAGGCTCGCGGAGCGGCGGTTTCACCCGAGGGAACTTCTTTGTCAACGTGCATGTATAAAGCCGTATCTATCTCCTGTTCGAATCGATTCTCCCGGAACACGATTGTATTATTGTTTTCCGGAGCGATGAACAATTTAATGCGCACGAGAGGTTTTATATAAATATAAGCTTCCTTCGGAATTTATCGAACGTAATGGAGTAAGCTCCGGCGTCGGTGTCTTCCACGTTTATGCTCGGCAAATACTCGTTACGACCACCCGAGTCGATTCCTTCCTTGCTGGATTCTTAATTATTATTAATTATCCCCGTCACTCATAAACATCATACCGGTAAATATCTATCTACGTCATTGGATTAACTCTTTGCCGGTGCATTAAGCGTGCTCTTTCATTTCTGTTTTACTAGAGATAGTTGGTTTTCGTTAATTGGCAACACTGGCGGAATTTTTATGGATTTTTCTACTTACACGAACGGTACCAAAGAGTCAGCGTAAAGTACATACCTGGAACAAAAAGAAAAATCAGTCAATTATACAAATAGAGAACTAAGAGTAATTGTATATTAATCACAAGAAGTATTTAGAATCGGAAATGTTGTTCATGTAAAAGTGAAGAAAATGTTTGATTCACTTCTGTATTCGTAACAGAAAATACCAAAGTACGATATTCAATAGAACTTCGGACGATTTTTATTAATTTTGTGTCTACAACTATTTGATACGACTTTCTCAAAATTCGTCTACAAGAATTATAAAAATCGCACAAAAACATCCGCAGTCTGCTTATTAATAACGACGCGGTTTCAATTCCAAGCAACAGTTCCGATCGACGAGTGATCCAGGGCTGTTCTTCATCGGCGATCCTTAAAATTCCCGTCGTAAACGAACACGGCGGTGGAGAGGCAGCCTCCTCTCTGCCAGGGCTCGCTCGACTACAATAATAATCCTATTTTGCGGCCACGAGCCGCATAGTAAATAGCCTCGCGACGCGAATTTCCACGTCGGGCACGACGTTCGGTTCGAAAGAGCGGCGGGGGTGGTTTCCACGGGTTCGTGTGCGAAGGGGGTTGAACAGGGCGAGTACACCAGACGTGGCAGGAACATGGAGAGAGAGGAAGAGGGGAAGGGGGAGACAAGGGGATGAAGTGCGGGAGAAGGAAGAGAGACGAAGGGTGGCCGGGCAGAACGGGCCAGGGGTCGTTCGAATGGGGGTCCGGGGGGTGGTTATACCGTGTACCCAACCTAATAACCGCGATCAGCCGTCGCTTATGTGTACCTAATATATCAAATTATGGCGGCGTGCCTTGAATGACAAACCACCAGAGCGCTAGACGCGGATAGAAGGGCGAATTCCTGGACGGTGGTTGTACCCGGCTCGCGAGACCCGTCGATACCCTTTAATTCGAGACCCAACCAGTCTGCCTACCGGGTTCTAAAATTATTTGTTAGTCCGAGTTGCTCCTCGATTCATAAGCGGATCGACGGTTTAGGCGATCGCCGTACCCGAGAGCAATTGATTTTAAACTAACTTCCCGATGAGCTAGAGGCTTTGAATTTTTTATTATTGATTTTTACCGTGGAAAATTTTAGAATAACTGTTATTTTTGGCCCCTGGTTATCGGAGAACGTGTATAGGCATACACACGGTAGATATAAATATTCTCCATTTTTAGGGAATTACGAACTACAGAAAAGTTCTAACCACTGAAACCGTAAAATAAATCGTAGAGCAAGGGGTTAATTCGAGACCCAACCAGTCTGCCAACCGGATTCTAAAATTATTTGTTAGTCCGAGTTGCCCCTCGATTCATAAGCGGATCGACGGTTTAGGCGATCGCTGTACCCGAGTGCAAACAGCGCGATTACGAAGTAAATATTGACGATTGCACGAAAACAATTTTATTTCAATGTAAAAGAGTGGAATAACATTTACGTTTTAGTACATTCTGTTCGAAATCTTCATTACAGGCACAATACTGCATTACATCTCCATTACAAGCACTATACCATAAAGGGGTGAAATAATCGAGAAACATGCTCTCCATCTATCAGCTCATTTCCACCCTAAGAGACGGACCGGAAGTAAATTGGCAGGTGCCCGTGTCCTGATCCGGCGCAAAGAAAAATCAACAGTAACTTTGAGAGGGGGTGGCTGGCGTTAACGAAACAGCCGAAAAGAGGGTGGTCGGGTAAAAAAGCGGGAAAACGCCGAGAGCATATCGTGGCGCGGATTAAGAGCGAGCGACCGTTAATTCGTGCCGACGCGACGGTTTTTCCCGAATTGCCGTTATTTTTACAAGGGGACGGTGCGCGCGGCCGCAGACTCGGTACCACGAGCAAACGCGTCCACCGGAAGGGGTGGTTTACCCCAACCGCGGCGCCTTTGACGTCCGAGCCGCGCCTGTGCACACCCACGACCACCCACGGCCCTTCGACCGAAAGAAAAACGCGAAGGGCCCACCTGTCAAGGCCTACGAATCCCTCTATTCGAATGATCCGCCGACGTTTTTATCAAAGCCCACCCCCTCGGCGGTTTTCGCCAAACTTTGTCTTCCTGCCGACACTTTGGCGTATTTTCGACGTACTGGTTGAATGTTGCACGTTTTATCTCCCTGAATTATTTACCGAACCAGAAAAAAAACCAATTTTTATTATAATCTATTAATTCTTTGATGAGAATCACATTGATGTCCAAAAAATTCATAGTGATGCACATCCTTGAGAAAAAAGAATAAAATTGTGTATCTGGCGTCAGGTGCAAGCCTCCAGTACAATGTGTTAAATGACGATCTCGGTTATATTTTACACACGTTATTGCTGTTCAGTCGGTAGCGTAAAATTATGGTGAAGACGCTCGAGGGTAATGGGCGTCTAAAAAGACCTTTCTTGCGTGTTTCGCAAATTACACGCGCTATCCAGCATAGCGCAACGCCAGTCTCCAAGACTGGACATAAAAAGGACTGTAAATGCTTCTTGTCCTTCCTCATCATATAAAACATGTATTTCTTCCTGCGGTAACACTGCAATACACAATAACCAAATTATTGAAATACTATAAAATAACGTTGCTCACTGAACCATCAATTTTAGTACATTCCAATAATAAATAACTACTGCCGACAGGAAAATCGGTACACTTAACATTCCCTGTATAAGCTTCGATCCTCGACATTTTAAAAATGATATAATCAAATTCCTGAGATCTTATACTATTTTACAAATGCATAAAATCTGACATCTTCACATTACTCTAACTTTGGGACTTTGTTTGGACTAGTTAGCAGGTGCTAACAGGTCCCATTTCCCGCTTATATCTCAGAAACTATGCATCCTAGCGATAAGACCATTCTATACAAAATTAAAGCTAACAAAATATGCCATAAGATTGATTGCATTCAGTTTTTTTCTATCTCGCATAGTTTCCGAGATATCAGCGCTCAAAATTTACTAATTGTCACGTTTTTTGCCTGATTTGACTAGCTAACTCTTCAGCACAATTAGTCAACTTGAATAATTTTTTCCAGAACCGAGCGCTGCCATTCCGAATCCCCGGGCGGAAAAGATTGTTTCGCAGAACCCGCGCGAGAGTTTATGCTCGAAGAACGTAAATTTCTCGACGAGGACGGATACTTTACGAGGCGAAAAAAAAAAGAAGAATAAGGAACGAGTTAACGTCAATCGACCGGTAGAAAGAAGAGAGTGAGACAGGGAGAGAGGGGGACAGAAAAAAAAAGCGAAACGGTCGATATTTAATTGAATTTCTCGTCGAGTCGAGGGCACGGTGCGATTATGAAAATGCAGGATTTATTAGGGAAGTTTTACGACGCGTTCGACGCAATAAATCTCCGCGGCAATAAAACATTATAGTTGCGCGTTTATCCGCCGGTTCATCTTCCGTTTCTTCGTGCCGGTGTCGGTTTTAATTTCGATTCCGTTTTAACGCGTCGACCGCGCCTCGTTACTCGCGTACCGGGCGACAGAGCTTTCGATCCGAAGTTATAAAATTAATCTTCCGAAATGAACCGACACGAAGTATTCATGAAATTCTATGGGCCCGGAATGGGCTCGACGAATGCGCGAAATATTTCCAGAGTAACAATTTTCCCCGACAAAATCGTCGATCCACGCGTCGCAGCTGAAAAATCGTAAACCAAGACAAAAAATATATCATTAACCGGGGACGCTTCTTTAAATTTCCGGATGTCGACAGTGGATTAACCTATATTTTAAAATGACAAATCGACAATTAAGTTGAAAAGAAAATTGCAGAAAATTCTTTGTCCGATGTGAAGCATTGTGACCGCTTACCGATCTATTTTCGCGAGGAGTAAAAAACCCGTGGGAGGGCGAGACACGATGTAAAAGCGTATTATTCCATAAACTTGATCATTGTTCGCGGGACGACGAAAACGTCGACGGCACTATTGTGCTTGAACAAAGTCACTGACAAGTGCGAGAGAATTTCTGTCCAGGGTGAACTGTTTTTTCTTTCTCTTCCCCCGGTTTTCTTCCCGTTCCTCTCTTCTGGTACGGTTGTTACCGACCGCGACGCCGCGCGCCCATGAATTTTAATTCTTCCTGCCGGATCCGAGAGAAGAAACACCGTCAAAATTTTCCCTTTTGCTCCCTCGTCGGCAGAAAAAGAAGAGTACACGCCAGCGAAAGCGAGAGTGATTCCGCGGGCGAAACCACCGCGTTCGATCGTTAGCGACTGCTGATCGATATACCTCGTTTCTGCCGGTTCTCATCTGGTTAGCAAATAGCGAAACGAGGAGGGATCGAAGGGAAGACAAAATACGCTTAATATTCTTGCGAATGTTGGAGAACGATCTCTTAAATATACATCGTCGGCTCGAATACGTTTTCTTACCGCGATGATAATACTGACTTCCGAGGTCGCTGCAGAAATTTTAGAGGAAAGACACAGCGCTCTTACAATAATTAGTACTGTTACTCTCGGTCATGTCTAGTCCGCGGATTCTAAATAAAAATGATTTGCTCCGACCGAAACATAGTCGAACATTGAATTGTAACTTTGTGAGAAAATAAATCGTACGGCAATCTACCTGCGGTCGTTGTGAAGAAGAAACTTTGCCCTGTAAAATCATTGTGTGTTAAGCCAATCAACGAAAAAATTTTTTAATCTCTGCACGATCGTTGGAATTGGCACAACTTTTTCGAACAAAATCTAGCGGTTTGTATTCCGTTCGTTTTCCAATAAAACGAACATTTCCATGGAAATTTCAATCGAGCGATGTAAAAGCAGAGGTTCTACTCTTTGAAATGAGCTCAGACAGGGTAACATACGATTTTTATTGACGAAGGTACAGCAGTTCAATTTATTGAATTTCTAAATTGCATTGATCGTGTGGGATTTTTCCGGCAGATGAGTCGTCGCTCAACGTGTCTTAATTCCCGATTGCGAGCGCGGCTCGAGTCATCGAACGAAAGAAATCGGATTTTTTTCCACGGCAATGAACCTCGCGATGCGGCGCGTCTTCCCAGAGTGTCAAAGGTTGTCTCATAACTTTCTCGGTCCCTTAATTAACCGGCCGGTAGACACGCTCGCAGGTGAAGCCGGCTGGGAAACGCGTGGCACGTGGAAAACGACGACGCGGCTCTCCTTTCCCCTCTTCTCTCTCCGTCTCTTTCTGGCAGCTTTCGCGCGCTCTTCCGTGATGATCTCATCGCGAAGAATCCCTCGACGGCGGCGCGACCGTTAAAATCGCTCCCCAGGACCGTTAACTTCGATTATCCTGAGCAATTAGCGAAGTTCAGTGCAGCCGCGAAACGGCCGGCTTCAATCTCCTTGTCAACGTTCACAATTTGTCCGCCATTAAGGGTTATATTGATCCGCGTTGCGACGTGATCCGACGGGAAGACCTGAACCGACTCGCAGATTCCTGAGACGTCACCAGGTGTGCGTTCAATCCTTTTATTTTCAACCCTTGCCCCCTCGCCGCTCGCCTTTTTTTCCACGAAGAATACGTTCGTTAAAGAATCGGATACGGGGAACGGGGATGACGACCTTAAGCCGCGTTCCCACGTGCACTAACGCACGGGGATCACGTGGAAAGCGAATATCCAGGATTCCCCGAGTTTGTGGTGTTGATTTCTAGTTAATTATTTAGTGGAAAGTACGGCAAAATACATTTGCCACACCTTCCTGTAAAATATAAAACAAGACACGTTCAAGATTGACACAGAGCAGTTATAAATCGGCGTGCTGTCGCGCAATAGATTACGATTTGAGATAACGACGCTCAGAAAGTTAATTTCCTCTGCTTCACGCACAATATAAAATTGTAACGACTTGTAAGGAATGTCTCGAAGTAGGTTACACATGGTAAAATTGCTATAAATGCGAGACGCGCGTATATAAAGCAAGTTTTTACGTCGCGAATTTCGCAAGTTTATTACTAAGTTTGCCAGTAATTGCTGCACTACGTATCATTAATTCCTGATTACGTGTAAAAAGATACTGTCCGTTGCTCCAACGCGCTCGCCAGGCATTTAGCCTGCCATTAAAACGGATTTTTCTGTTATGTGTACATTCCCTCCGAATTTTATAGTGTGTAAACGTTTAACCCATGCGTTTAAACATTTCTGCCGACCTAGAATATTTCCATTTTCAATGATCATCTGAATGTTGTGTGGATATGAAATCGATATAATACTTCATACAACACTTACACGTTTAATAATTGATTAGATACCAACACAAGCAGTTTTTAGTAGCACCACAGAGTCTAATAGAACACCTAAGTATGTAGCTGATACACGCGCGCAATAACGCGCGATGCCTTCTTTTATCGGAACAGTTCGGTAAAAGGAAGGAACGACGAAGGAACGGGATGAAACAAAGTTCAAAGATTCGGTGCGCGACGGGATCGCCGGGGTAGGAACGTTTCAAGCTATTTCCGATATGGGGGGCGGGGGGGGGGCCGGCATCAAACGGAGCCACAAATCACTCGGAAAGCACAGATTTGTCGGGGCCACGATTTAATTTGGCCCCGGATTAAGTTGCCCCGCGGCCGACCCGCTTGTATTACGTCTCGGATTTATCGACGCTTATTTGCGGCACGCGCGCGCCCCGACTCTACCCTTTAAGCCGACGGCCTAACTGAAAATGATCTCTCCATCGGGTAGAAGACCTGTCCCCCGGGAGAACTTGCCGTAGAAACTTTCGCCCCGCGTTGTTGGAAAAGTGTGAGCACGTGAGGAAACGAAACGAACCGCGCTGGGCAAATTAAAAAATGTTTCACGGGCTTAAGGGACGAAGTTCGACCACTCGGTGGTGGAAGTCGGCCCAGAAAATTCTATTGCGACGATTTACTTGGAGTTCTGAGGGGAAAAGAATTTTACCTTCATCATTCATACATGCACTTATTTTGAGGAGGAAAGATGTTGTTCTGTTTAGGAACATCTTGTTCAATATACCTCAGTAAACTCTGTAGGAATGCAGCTTAACGGTTGTACAATTCGTCTGAAAAGAAAGGGTACGTCTCCAGATTGTTGTCGCTAAGTTTGGCATGGGTTTGGAGTTTCGACTCTACCCAGTGTCCGAACATTTGCGGGCATAAAAAATGGAAGAAGCAACGGCGTTGGCCCGTTACGTGTAAATCCGTGCGGGGCCGGGTCACGGCGATTACTGAAATATTAAGAACGTGCTTAGCCGACGCGGCTCTATTATTAACCTCAAAGGGAGCCTGTCAACGCGGACCCCGACCCCGTAAATACCGACTTAATATGTTACCGGCGACAAGCGCGCGAAACACGGAATCGCCGGGCCCTCAAAGAGACACCCCGGCCGACGCGGGTCCAACAAATCGGACGAATTGCACACCGCGGACTTATTAACGACGCTAATCGCGGACAAGAGACCCGGCTTGCGATTTACTGGGCTCGTTGGAAGATGCTGCGACTTTGGACACCTCCGGAGAGACGCTAATCTTGGCGAAGAATACAGTGACTTGAACACTCCTTGACGTTTCACTCAGTGACTTGGACACCACTTGAATCTTTTCGTTGAGATGTTGTAAAAAATTTTTTAAAGTTCTCCGAGGAATGATTAAAGGAATTGTTCCTTGGATGTACCGAGAATATGACTGGGTAGCTCGGTTAGACAGAAGAATCTGGAAGTTTATCGGCAGTGGGATCTGAAACGAAACTGAATTTATGCATCGGTGCCTCGGCGGAATATCCACGCAGACGAAAATGTTCCCCAAGTCACGAAATAACAGAGGTGTGTTCGAGAACCGGTTTCGGAAAGGAAAACGATACGCACCGTGTTAAAGGGGTTAATACACTGTCCGAAAAGTTGGCGCTACGAGAACCAGAATGGGTCTGTCGCGTCTCGGACAGTGCCTAGAACACTGTTCGCGACAAAGAGCAACAGGGACTGTACATTTTTGTACATATCTGAAACTACATTAATAGATAACAATAATTAATTTCTCAAATTTAATTCATCTCTTCCAGGCAACTTAAAGTTTAACGAAGATAAATGGAAATATGGTACTTGATAGGTTAATGATTCATAGATGGGAGAAGTTTATCGGTGTGTAATTCTAAAAGCATTAAATTGATTGGCTGCTGTGGGCACGATCAAAGATCCAATGAAGCTTGATGGCACGTTCATCGGATATTTATGTTAGGGCAATCGGTGACCAGTGGCCAAAGTATTCAAATATGGCACTTGATTCAGCATCAGACCGAGTAATGATATTTGGACAGTGGCGCGTACAAACTGGAAGGCTCGCTAGAAGCGTTGGCTTTAGGTAGGTATTGCCCGCTCAAACACGGATACACGCGCGTGTCTAATCGTGTCTTCGTCAACGCTCGTTAGACTTAGCGAGTAATGCCGGTGTTTACAATTTCGGTACAAAGTAATTGTACACATTAATGGGTTCTTTGTGGGGAACTGACAACGTTATGCGCGCAACCGAAGTACTCAAATAGTGCACATGTGCTTTTCTGATTGCTCAAACCTCCTCGATCCTAATACACTAGGATATAACACTTATTATTAATGAATAGACTGCGGATCTTTATGCAAAATAAAAATTGTCTGCATCGATTGCAAGGAACAGAAACTACATTGAATGTTATTTCTTCCCGTAATGATTTTAATTCAACTCTTCAACAAAATTTTGAATTTCGTCTACTCAATTTTATACTATAAATGCATAAAGATCCGCAGTCTATTAATAGTCCAGTCTTGGGACTTTGTTTGGACTAGATAGGAGGTAAACATGCTAAAGTGAACTTAGTGAACTTTGAACGATGATATGATGATGAATGGAGTCAATCTTATGGCACATTTTGTCAGCTTTAATTTTGTATAGAATGGTCTTATCGCTAGGACGCATAGTTTCCGAGATATAAGCGGAAAACCGAAAGAGGAGACCTTCTACGTGCCCCCTGCATCTCGCTCACCTCCTAGGAGTGGGGACTTTTCTGGACTGTTTCTTCCATTTCCCTCCATGTGTTCCTTCCATTTCCCTCTAAACCCTCCTTATGAGCATTCATTGACTGGACTATAATGAATAATACTAGTTTCGTTGATGCCTAGCTCAAAATGATTATCATTCAGAAATATACAATACTTCGAGCAAAACAACAACACGATTTTTGATAAAAATAACGACAAACACGTCACCCGACACGAACGCTCGAAAAAGATTCTGAAAGGTTCTACAACTTCGCGCCCTCCGTCGTCTAAATGGTACAAAAGCAACGTTCAATGGATTGTTTACAAATAGAAGTGTAGAAGTCGTGACTTTCGGTCCTTCCTTACTGTCGAGTACCCCTTATTCTTGTCTCGCGAATAGGTTCGCGTGAAATCCTCTCTCGGTCGCGTGGACACGATGTACGTGACACGCCGCGGTGCCATAATCTCTGCCGCACGGATATATCTGGACACTTTGCGACCCTTTCCATGGGGAGGGGAGCGGGTTCTCTTCTCTGCTGCCCAAAGAGGACAGTTTGCTCGGCCGTAGTTTGCTTTCCAAGCGAATTCCGAAACGGGTGGAACAACTCGCAGATGGACCGATAACGGGCACAATGGTTTTATTTTATGACCGTGAGTTAGGCTCGGACCCGCACAGAATCTTTCGGCTGCGTTTGGGCACAATGTTCGGCAGGTGGACGCCGAATGCCGGCTCGGCGGGTTCCATTTTCTACGAACAGCTTTAATTCCGGGAAAATGGCATAATTGTTACCCACAAAAGACTCTGTTCGATAATACGAGTTGTTTGAAGATGGTCATTTTGGACCCCCTTCTTTTTTATCCAGTACTTTCTTAACCTTATTGTTCTTAACCCCCTGCAATCCATTGTGACTCTTTTATTTATAGTTTACACTCGATGACTTTCTAAGATATTTTAGCAGCCACTGAAACACATTTACTTAGTCAGGAACGCTTGGCTTCGTACAAAATCGTGTAGGGATGGAAATAATTGGTCTATTTTAGTCATAGTTGTGCTAATTCAATTACATTTTAATTCAATTACATTTTAATTCAATTACGCAGTTGAATTGCATTGTATTTCAATTATATAGTAATTCAATTACGTCGTAACTGAATTACATAATTCAAACCTTTCAATTAATTCGATTACTAAGTATTTTAATTAGATGTGTAATTGTGAGATACAATATAATTGAAATACAATATAATTAAAATACAGCACTCCAAATTATAGACCAGAACTTTGAAGAAGTGCGATATATTTTTGTTTTTCATTCATATACTTGCTCGATGTCTGTGCGGCATAGTTTCTATTCCTCGTCCTAGTTCGTAATACGTGACGCTATTATATAACCGAGAAACTTAAGATGTAAATGTTAACTCATCGATTTGAATAAAAGAACATCGAAAAATAACTTGTTATTTTATCGATCTTTTATCACTGAGTCTGCGAAGCGTTTCTTGGACGCACAGAAATTGGAAAAATCGTACTGCCTCGCTCCGAATTTTCTCGACGAGCGGATCCACCTCTCAGTGGGCTAACAATCAGTATTATCGAGGAGGAAGATCCCAGCGGCGATATATGTTTAATGTAATGAGCTTACCAGGGAATCGGAAATCAACGAGCCACCTGTCGCGACCCCCGTATTCGCTAGGGGATGGGTGGAGGTGGTGATGGTGGTGGTGGTTTGTGGTGCTGGGTCAGATAGAACAATTTCGTCTCGAAAGGGTTGGTTTCAGCTGATTTTCCCCGTAATCGTGGCGATCGCTTTATACACGCGGCACGGAACAGATGCGTGAATTTTCGTAGGCGGTTGCTATTGAATATTTGATGAACATCGATGGCATCGTTTTGCTAACATGCGATCCTGAATATAGTGTGTATCGATCGATGGAAACAACGGCTCTCGTTTGGCCGCGGATATCGACTGGCGGTTGGTTCGTGCGACCGGCCGGAACAAGAAGGTGGATGAGGCGGATAGAGGTGGTTGGAGAAGGAGGAGGAGGAGGTGCAGCCAGGAGGAGGTCCTCTCTCCTTTAATATCCAGGGGGTGGGCAAATGTTCCCGGCGGAATAAATTTAAATATTAAGTTTAATCTCAAATTAAATCTCGGAACAACATGAATTTCAAGTCGACTGTCCCTTGTTCGAGGCGGAAAGAACTGGTCGCCGGGAAACGGGGGCTTTTTTGAACGCCGGCGGAGGCGAAGAATCGCCGGGATTTTCGAGCTGAAAGACGGAAGAATTTCAAATTAATTTTAATGCCTCGCAGAAAAAGAATTCTGGAATACATATCTGTGGTTGTCGGGAAGAACGTCGCGTGTCGCGTGCTTTCACTTTCGAGATATGCATTGCCGTTTAAAGTTTCCAATCGCTAATGCTTTCACATAGAGCACCGGCTAAATTTTATTCTTCGAGCCTTTCGAATTTATCTTCATGACTTTTTTCTGAGAAAGACGGCAATCCTATACTATAAAGCTCAATTAATGCATAAACTAAAATGTTTCGTGATTGTGACATACGGCGTTTTTCCTGGCCACCACAGATACATGGAAATGTCCCTATTTCAGAATCGACGAAACACGTAGAACGTTTAAAGTATAAATATTGGAGACTGGAGGATTACTTTTGTCGAACAATTTATTTCGCTAATGCCGATGCCCGGCGCGGCGTCCCCGAACAGCTGGTGGACAATCGAGCATCGAGATTAAGTAACGTAACGAGAAGAAGGACGCGGTCGAGTCTTCAATCACGTCGTTTGAAAGATTCGTGACTGCCAATGTAAACGGGAAAGCGGGCGGGACAGTCGTTGGCAACTATGAAAGCAGATGACAGGTCCGTGGAGGGTCACTGATTGACCGAGCCGGTGAGACTGTGTGGCCTATGCAAATCCCCTGTATCCCCGATCATTAAGGTATGCGGGGTGCTCCCGTGGACTCTGCGGAATCGTTTATTACTCTATTCCCCGCTATTACGCGCATTCAGCGTGCATAGTCGAAAAAGAAGAAGGTCCTTCGGCGTACACCGTTCCATAATTCATGCGGCGACGGTGTTCCTGTGAATTCCTTTTTTTTTCTCTCTCTCTCTCTTTCTCTCGTTCTGCCTGTTCGCCTGCGAGTCCGGTTAAACGCGCGCTCTTTATTCAGAGAGATTTTTGCTCGGCCGAGAGACTTTCGGGACGTCGCGATTTTTTTCGAAATTCCCGCGCGAACCGTGCCGACGAATCTGAATGCGGGGGATCGGACGTCGTGATTTCGGCGAACTGTTACAGTTCGTTTGTCCGGTACACGTCCGATGGGATCCTTTCTCCCGCGTGATCACCGGGAATTCATTTTACTCCGCCCCCATTGGTCGGGAAGTCTTATTGTGCAGGCTGCGGATCTTTATGCGAAATGGAAGTCTCCTTGACACTTATTGGTTACTGTCTTATACTTCGTCTACTCATTTTCGTCGTAAACGCGTCAAATCCGCAATCTACTCATCCGCTTTAACCCTTATATGATCAACCAAAATGTATAAATTAATGAAAACCTTTCTGTATTTAACATGATTGAAAGAATGGACGTTCAGAGAAATTTTGTAATATTTTTTAGAGGAACGTTAACAAATTGTTGAAAGGAATACAGTAAATGGATACCCGGTTCACTGCGCAAGGGTTAAATCATGTACGGTTTAATAGAAAAATTTGTGTGAAAACGATTCAGAACAAATTGTTGAAAAAAATACAGTAAATGGGTACTCGGGTATCCGGTTGACTACACAGAGTTAACCACAACGATTAGAATTAAAATTCGAATTGGGGTTGGGGTAGGAGCAGATTTCGAAGAGCTTCGGGAAAAAGGTTCGGACTGCATCCCTGCATCCGTCGACGCAACGGCGCGGCGCTCCGGCACCGCGATTCGTCGGCTGAGGTCGTGTCCAAGCGAAAGAAAAATCCGCGGATGGAACGAGCCACGGAGCCAGCCATTCGTGGTACAGAAAGGGAAGCAAACACGGGCTCGTCGCGACGCGGCGGTTTATTCCAGTACGCGTACACGGGAACGACGTTACTCCCGCATTGATTATTCCCCGAATCAATTCCAAGTGAGCCGTCCTGTCGCCCTCGCGGCTGCTACCACGACGACGACGACTGCGACGACGACTGCGACGTCGACGAGTATATGCACAGAGAGACAGAGCGAGAAAGAGAAAAAGAGCCGGCCGGCTCTCCTGCACGCTCGCGAAAAACCTAATCGTTAAAGTAAAGCCCACATTACGTTCCCGGGGACGTTTACCTACGATCGAACTGCACACACAGGTGCACGTACGTACATACGTGTGCGTGTGCGTCTGTGTGTGTGTATGCATGTATGAGCGAGCCAGGGCGGACCCTTTCGAGCCGCTGAATAATAAATGCTGTCGCGATCGTCGTCGTGCCTCGAAACGTATTTGTCCCGGCGTCGCTCGAGCTCCTTTGACGTGGCTACTCGATAACGTCGATACTCATATTCCGACGTGCCTGCGTATGTACACCGTCGAGCAACTAAACCCCTGCGAAACAAACTCCGTAGATACGTTTTTCCAGACTACCCCCATGGAAATGAGTCGCGTGACCGGCGCAACGCCGCTAATCTAATTGGAAGAGCACCGTCCAACTGGACGCGAATTAGGAACGATATTTACTATTGGTCACAGGGTTCACGGAAGCTCCCAGGACTTTGCCCTAAGCGGCCCTCCAAACTCATTTCTAGAACTATCATGTACCGAGCTCATCGAAATAGATCTCAAATTTCTTATGGAAACGTAGTGGGGTCGGCTTATTTTCCAGATATCAAGCTAATTTTTAATGAGTTCTGCTTAATCCAGTGGTTTCCAACCTTTATGCTACTACGCCTCCCAAATTCGTACTGTTACGTTACGGTATGAAGTTTATTTATTTGTAGATATTACGTTCTGAACATTAATTTTTAATTAAAAATTTTCGCGTCTCCCAGCTTGGAAACCGCTGACTTAACCCTTTGCGCTCGGAGCTTTTAAAATTAAATTTTTATTCCGATCTACAATATTTCCATGGTACACGATTTTTCGTGTACTTCTCGAAACTTTCGAATAATAATAAAACAGTTTTTGCGTACTCCGTAAAGTATGAAAACCCAGAACACGCAGAAAGTACTGTTGACCCAGAACAGAGAACAATTACGTGGACTTTTTCGAAAGAAGATAGTTGCAGTCGTAATACGCAGTTGCCTGACACCACTCCCAGTGGTTCAGACTTGCAACAAAGGAGTAATTACGGTTATTACCTCGTCAGCTATCTTCTTACGAAAATCAGACCACGGCGTAGTCGGCGTACGGGTTCTACAGTATCGATGGAACGCGGAATCAAATTTCCTATCGCAACCGTGCAAACTTGCATGATCGACCGCGAGAGCGCAACAATGTCGATACTTTCTAACGAATTCTTACGTGGGTACCACGGGCAATGGTTTCCCCGGCCGTTGCTAATTGAAACGTTCCGCGGGGCGAACTAATTGACGCTGTATCTCTCTTTCTCGTGGCACTCGCAGCCGCGTAATTGCATAAGCAGTTCCGCGCCGAACGTTGAGCAATAACAACGAGTGTTGTATGCGGCAATAGAGGATATATCTGTTGGCGCGATCGGAAACGTTTCAGAAAACGCGACGTGACGGCAGCGTGATGCTGTCTTTCTACTCTGTCTACTCTGTCTACTTTCTCTCTTCGGTTATACGTGGCGACAGTGTAAAACGTATGAAAATCGATATTAGGGACTCGAATCGCAGCGGGACCGGCTAATTGCCTCTTGGGGGGCTGTTTCGGTTTCGTATCAAGTGCCTGGCAATTTGCGACGAGGCTACGGCGTAGGTGAAAAGAAATCCACGGGAATATTGTGGTCGAGAGACTTCTCGAGTGCTCGACACATGGAACATTTATTAGGAGAGTCTGCGCACGGTAAATTGGGATCTCCGTTGTGAAAGATTCTTTTATACCCCGCTGGAAAACGCGACGACGAACCGGTGCAGTTCTAATGCAGGCGTCTTCGCAAATCTGCATTATAATCCAGTGTAATCAATAAATATAATACTAGGTCGTTCCGAAAGTAATTTCGTTCCTTATCAGTAGACTGCGGATTGTTTGCATTTATAGCAAAATTGAGTAGTGTAATTTCGGGAGAGACGCACCAATGAGAGAGAGGTGGTACAGAAAAAAAGAATAGAATTAAAGAGAAGAGGCTATAAATAAAGGAGAGATGCACTTTTTCGACCCTTTTTAAACAGTATATTAATATAAAAGCTTTACTCGTGTAACGTTATATTTTATTAAAGAGATGTAAATAAAGAATTCAACTATGCCTGTCTACACTTTCAATTCTTTTTAATAAAATTTTGATAAGCAGAAAACAAAATGTGGTGCATCTCTCCCGAAATTACCCTACATACATGAAATTCAAAGTTGTTGAAAAATTTTGTAAATTGAAGATGTCAGTATATAATTTCTCCTCTAATAAAATCATTAAGAAATAACATTCAATTTAGTTTCTATTTTTTGCAATCGATGAAGACAATTTTTATTTTGCATAAAGATCCGCAATCTAGTTATCAATTAACCTTATTTTACCGCGTTTTTATTTTAAAACGTAAAATCATGGTATGGATATCTCGACAGCCGACATTCAAGACGTCGTTTCCTGCTTTGTAGTGCTTTCTAACCATTCAAGTATTGTAATATAATAATGATTATCATGTAATATAATTTTAAGGGTTCCATACATTTTGCAAATGACCGATTTTTCGGGATCGATTCGTCTCACCCTGTCATCGGAAACAGAAACCATAGATGTAGCTGGGCTCGGGCTATGTATCAACGATCGGAGCACGGGGCACAAAGCTTAACGCCGTCAAAGGTGGAGTAATAATGTCGTGTTTGTTATCAGCCGTTATTAGCCAGACGTCCGGAATTTCGACTAAATTGCCGGCAGAAATTCCGGGCCAGTCGAATGCGCGTTAATATCGAAATCCGTCGCGCCCGTCGTTAATAAAATCAAGTTCTCTGTACTCTCTGTATTCGAGTTCGAAGTACGATCGAACATTAGCTTTCCTTTACGGACAGTAATCGAGGGTTCAATCTCCGTAAACGCTCTTGGACCATCTTAATAGATATTAAAAGAAAGTATTTATTTCCTTTTACCCCCTCCCGGTGCACCAAAAAGCCTGAAAAATTCTTGAATTCTTACAACCAGGATTTTCGACTTAAAAATCCGAAATAATTGCCACATATGTATGTGGGTACTTGACACGTGTTCAATTTTTTCCAGAATTTTTGCAGCAAAATAGTTCAAAAATTAATTTTTCCCATTTCATCCCAGAACTACCCTCCTGGTCGAGATATAGGGTTAAAATTTGATACGTGTTTCTTCTGCTATACCCTTTTTAGAATAATTCGAAGGTTAATGATTTTTCCGCGAAAACCTGTTCCGTTCCACCGCGAATTCCGGGGCAATTAATTCGTAACGATCCCTCGGCGAGATAATTTTCGATGATTAAGACCCGCGGCCCCCGTGGGTTTTATCGCGCGAACCTTGGATAACGCGCGGCCGCTGTTGGATCAAAATAACTTCACGTTCGAATAATGGCGGACGCATCGACACTCTAATACCATACATTAATTCGAATTACAATTATACTACGAACGATCGACTGTTATTACAGGATCCTCGTAAATTACACGCGGCAGGCGGACGTTATTTGCTAAGCACTGAAATATTACCTTCATTAAGACAGTCGTTTCCGAGGATTACCAGTTCAAGGAACGTAAAATTAATTACGATACGTTCCCCGTAGATTCGTAGCTGTTTTCCACGAGCGTCAACGGAATTTACGAGCGACCCTGACTTCGGTCGTCCCTCATAACCGAAAACTCGAAATTGGAATGGTCGCTACGGGTGTAAAAGAATCTGATCGATTTTACAGGCAAGAGTGCTGCTTGCAATCTTGTTCTCGATATTTCACAGATAAGTTAAGAGTCTAGAAGAGCTCTAGAATATTAAAATAAAATCATTGTGATTAATTCGAAATGTAGGGTTCGATGTATTTTCCTAATGAACACGATTTTGTAAAATACAAGATTGTGTTCCAGTTTTCAAGCTTCGAAGAAAGTAGACTATTCGAATAATCACTATTCAGCGGATTCGAGTCGGAAAAGACGCGCTAACAACATCCTGCAGAGCGCGACCTTATATATTCATTGACCCAAACAAAACGCGCTTTATTAACGGGCGCGAATCACGCAAAACATATTCTATAAATGTCGCACGTTCTCGGCTACGGGGATCGCATAATTTAACCGCGGTGGGTCGGAATAAATCACGAAAGCGTCCGAAACTGGACCATCGGGAGCGATCTGCTCTGGAAAGGTAGTTCAACAATTGCAACGGTGTTAGAAATACCACAAATGCTGTTTATCGAGATCATAAAGAAGCCAGGGGTTAGAGACCCTACCAAGCGTCCTCTATATTTGACGAAAATAGAAATCAGAAATTGTTCAAACGCATAAAGTTATCCTTATTGAATCTCACATTTCAACGACCAGTTTAGCTCCCAGAAGGCTTCCCAACAGGGACCACAGGTTGACCAAAGATCCCAGGGACGGTTCCAGGGGGAGGAAGAAGGAGAACCGGTAGGAGGAGGAACTAGTGTGCACGGGGTGAAAATTTCGCCACGATGGTGGCCCAAATTAAGCGTCTAATTGTTAAGGCGACACGTGCGAGCACGGGGAGAAAGGGGTTTGCGGGGGTGTGTGGGTGGTGAGAATGGTGGGGGTGGCGCGGAGAGACCAAGGCACAAGAGAAGTATGGAAGAGGAAGGAAGGAGAGGAGAGTCTCTTTGGCGCGGGGGTGAAGTAGGTGGTTCCGTAAGGGTCGAGGAAAGGGTAGTCGAGTATAGGTAGGTCGGAGGTGAGAAGGTGGCGGAGGTGGAGGTAGCAATTAACTTCTCCTCGCGAGATTAGAGCGAGATATTACGAGATATCGAGCGACTTAACGGCAACACGCGAGAGACTTCAAAGGCAGTAATAAACTGCCTCTAATGAACCCCTTATCGCTGCTGCCACCACCCTCCGCCTTCTTCAGCGACCTACCACCTCGCCACCACCTACCGAGGACCTAGCCAGTCGAGGACCTAGCCTACCTGTGTGTGCGTGCGTGTGTGTGTGTGTGTGTACGTGTCCGCGTGTTTCCGAACCGAGCCCAGAAATTCACCTGCAACCATCACAACCACCCTCACGGTGTAACAAAGGATGGCAACTACCCCCACAAAACTATATTGTTGTGTCCTTCCGTCCTTCCACATTGGGTTCGAAAGAATCGATCCAACGCAGAATGTAGTCGATGGTTATTAATTTCACGGAATAGAATTATATAATATTGAGCAATTGGATTTTTTAAGTACATCCACCCCTGCCACTACATACCCCCTAAAGACTGAATTTATTTCGATGTCTCACGATTTTGATAAGAATATCTGCTTGAATAAATAAAAATTATGTAATCATTCCTAATGGGAGCACATCTTTATAATTTCAATAATTGAAAAACAAAAACTATGAAACCAGTCATTTGACCGGTCGTGGTACGCGGTTAGTGTTAAAACAACGTCTCGGAGACGTCATGGATTTCTCATGGACTCATGGAAACTATTAGTACATTATTTTCCAGCTTTAAATTTTACTTAGCCAGAGCACTGTGTTATTCCTACCGTTAGTTATTCTCTCGTCGTCACAATCGTCCCCGACGTTCTCGGAAATTTTTCCTTCCACCCCCGGCAACGACATACAGCAGTTCCATCGTTCTTTTTCCCTTCAACCCCCCTGACCCATCGGCAGCTTCGATTTTCCAAGCCGCGTGTCGCGCGGATCACGATAAGGCGCCATTACCGCGTCGATCGCGATTCCTGTCATACAAGAAAGTCGTCCTCTATTCATCGTCGCGTGCCCGCCCCCATTATACCCTCTACTGTAAATATTTCCCCCGATCGGGAGATGAACGTCGACGATCGTTCGTTCTCGCCCAGCTACGTTGCTTTTCGCGGTTGAAAACCACCCTCAAGATATCACCGTCGCGTGATACCTCCACCGGAATCGCAACGTTCTACCAAACTGCTCGCGCAGAATCTCGTTGTCCAAGGTCGGGGAACCTAATCGACCTACTGGGATCCGCGTAAGAGTTCGAATGAATCTATCCATCTATATCTATATTAGATTGTCCCGAAAGTTCGTTTCGCGTCCTCGATTAATGTGCTCGGTGCAAATTCAGAGTAGTTTTCAAAGAAACCAACGGCATGGTGAAGAAAGAAAAATAATAAAACCTTAACGAACAGAAGATTGTGTCGTTTGCACATAGTGAAACAAACTTTTAGGACAACCTAATATGATCATCTTGCGAGATCGAAGAGTTCATAAAAAAAATGAATGACCTATTTATGCCAGGCTCTCGCGTGCAAATCCTTCCACGAACAATACAAGCCTGAAACTTGGCAACGACGTACCAAATAATTCCAGTAGCGCAACGTAACACGACAAAGCACAATGCCTCTGCGACCGAACACAAGTTCATACAATCGAAACAAGTTTACTCTTTCTTCGAGGGCTTAAGCCGCGATCAGCTATCATCTCGAGTTGGCTAATAGCTGGTAGAATCGTGCGGTCCGCGAACACGACTCGGTATCTCGGTTCTCTTTCTCGTGCTGTTCGATCGCTTCATGGTACCCCATGCCTATTGTTTCTTCTTCCACGGGACGAAGTGACAACGCGTGGCGTAGCCGCCGTCGCCGCCGCGGCCACGTTCTACTCTTAATGGAATTACCACCGGCAAACCGGTCCGTCCGCGAAAGGGTTTACGAAGTTCCCTCGCGCTGGAGCGAACGATAGAAAGAGAGGAAGAATGAGAGAAATAGAGAGATATAAAGAGAGAGAGAGAGATCCGGCGCGTCTTCCAGCCGGCCGGAATCGCGCGGCACGACCAGACGAAGCGCCCTGTCGCCGGGCTCCGTCAAGCCCAATCATGTTGATTCAACAAAGTACCCACCTACCAAATTGCTGGAATTTGGTATTCGGCCAGAAAGACGGAGCGAGGAGAGAGGAGAGGAGAAAACGGCGGTGGAGGGATGCTTGGGGGCGGCGGAGGAAGGAGAAAGAGAGAGAGAGAGGGAGCGAGAGGAAGGAGGGAAAGTCTGGAGACAGAGGCAGAGAGAAAGCGAAAGAATGAACGAGAGAGCGAGAAACCCGGACAGACAGATCGAGACACGTCGTGATAGAGAGAGCGAGTCGGAGGGACAGGGGAAAAAGAGGGACGGATTGAGAGAGAGAGAGAGAGCCGGAGAGAGAGAGAGCCGGAGTGAGAGAGCGAGGAGACGCTCTGAAGCGGTCTGATTGCACATCTAGGCCAAACCAGCACCACGACGACGTCGCTCCAGCGGAAAGCCGAGCGATGATTGGCCGCTCTCTTCACTCCGCAACCCCAGCCCCTTCGCCCTCCGTACACCTTCAATCCCTTCAGCCCTCGTCCGTGCACCCGAAACCCGATGGCGTTGGAGGCTGGGGGTGATTGGACGCATCTCGGTGATTGTGGCACCCGCCACCCTCGCCTCCAACCCCCCTGCAAACCCCTCCCGAAACTACCAGCCACCGGCGTTCCCCGCCAGCAAACCGTTTCCTCCCCTCTCACCCCCATACCTATATATACCCCCGACTCTCCCCCAGTCCAGATCTCCTCTTCACCCCCTTTCACCCCTGCTACAGCCGCCCTCCACCCCCCTCCTCCTGCACGGCTGTAAATCGAGTTTACCCTCTTGCCGTGGCTCAGCCCTTCAATCAAACTGATTGAAACATTCCTTGAATCCAAAAGAAACGAACCACTACCTCCTACCCTTGCCTGCTGCCTCTCTGCTGTCTCTTTTCTTCCCACCCCCGCGCTGTCCGTGTTTCAACGTCTCTCTCTATCTCTCTCTCTTTCTCTTTCTCTGTCACGCTATCTCGCCCGTGTCTCTGGATCAGCCTTCTCTTTCGCCTTTACCCCCCATTCACTCGGTCGATCGTCGAGTCTCTGTCTAACCGGATACGCGTTTCTCTCTCTCTCTCTCTCTCGCTTCTCTCCTCGATCCCCTTTTCTACGCGAGGTCTCTCATTCTTTCTCTCTTCTTCTTCCTAGTAGTTTTCGACTGCTTCTTCTTCTTCGTCTCTCTTGGACGCCCCCTTGTAGCAACCCCCGTACCGCAAGGCTTGATGTCGATGCTTCTTCTGTCGCGTCACTCCGCTCCGAGTGCTACTTCGCTCAATTCGGATAGCGGCTTGTTTCCCGATCGAAATTTCAACGGAAAATTTCCCGAGCCGATTCTCCAATGGGGTTCCGCGCAGTGCCGCGGAATTCGCGGGACCGTTCCTACCCGTTTCCGACCGGGATGCACAAAGGAGACATCGTTTTTCGCGAGGCTGCGTCAAAGGACACCCCTCCGCGTTCAAGATACGCAGGATAAACACCGTGATGCAGTTCGAATCGTTTGTACTGGGAATCTAAATTGTTTCCGAACATCTCACCGGATTGAGGACGTTTCACGGAAAGATTAAGAGCCTGAGTGAATCTGGCTTCAAATAAAGAACTGTTTAGTATTTATTAGAGGTGTGCGGGACGGGGGACGGGAATTCCCGAAAATGTTCGGGAATCCCGGATATTGAATTTGTTCGTGGTCTCTGATACTGTACGGAATCTTTTAATATTGTTTTTTTTTTTGTATTTATCTATGCTACAAGAATCTTCTGTATAATTTCGTTTTTCGAAATATCGTGTAAAGAAAAGTCGCGCGTACTGTTGCCATGTTCCCGAACCTTTCTGGGGAATTCCCGTCTCGTCCCGCACACCTCTAGTATTTACTTAGTATTTAATTAATGATTCGAGCAAAATGATGGAAATTTGCATCTCCGAATTTCGTTTATTTAGAAACACGCGTGTCCATCCAACGTCCCTTGTGCTACCGTTCCCCCACCTTCTGGAACACGAGGGACAGTAGCGAGAGAACCCGATCGCAATTAACGGGACGTTTTTCTCGCGTTGGCGTTCCCCCGGATCGATTTCCACCACGACGTCCGACTTCCGGAAATACGAAGGAGCCAGTGGACATCTGGATGGACGATTCTGTCTCCAATTCCGGCATGCGGGACGGAGACGCCTCGTAATCAAATATTGATACTACGCTAGACTAAATCGTTCGACTGTGCTAACAGATTAGGGCGTACGTGTGCTGCGGACTGGTCCGACGGTCCTACCGACGAGAAAGGCGACGACAACGAAGAATACAAATGCCAGGGAAAATCTTATAACCGCTAGCATTCACCGGAAATCGAGATTCCTTTCTATTCTGTTTTTTCCCTCCACCCCGAATTATAATTCCAACGGTTTCGCGTGATTTGGCGCGGTTCGAAACGATTTCCGGGATTTTAGAGCGATTTTTAGAGCGATTTGATTCGTTTAGGAGAGAAAAATATAATTCACTTTTGATTCCGGATGTTTTTGGAGCATTTAATCAATTCCTTCCTGAGAAGTTCTGTAGTGATTCGACAACGTTTTCATCAATTTAATTTTGTTCGTTTTAAAGCGATTTAATTTGTCTTGAGATAAATTGTTGAGCGACTTGACAAGTTTAGTAGCAATTTGGCAAATTTTGGAGCGATTCGTTGCTCTTTGAATTAACTCGATGCAATTTGCTACGGTTTGATGCGTCCCGAAACAATCGTATGCATTTCTGAGCCGGTTTAATGCATCCCAACTTAATTAGAAACGTAAGAAAATGCTTATTGCATAAACGCGTGAGAACCGGCCGTTATTTAGTCGACTGCTGAAAGGATGAGCGAAACACTAATTTGCTTAAATTTCCTTTCACGATTTAATAAGTGTTTCACCGGCTTGATGAACTTGACGTGTTTACGCGTTCGATTTCGGAGGGGGGTAATTTATTCCCAGCCACCCGAGGCCAGAGAACTGATTTTTGAGATGCATACGTAATGCGATTGTGCGCATTTACGTTATTACATTTGCATTACTCTGAATTTAATAAGCAGAACGGCCTGCCGCGTGTGTTTCTGTGTGCGAATGCACCAGCGCATGCGACTCTAATAATTCTTACCACTCGTAACTCAGCGCCATATGGCCCGACCGGCAAGAATCATTAAAGCACTGTGTACACTTACTTATTAGCCTCTCAGCACTGAATCACCGCTGGTGCGGAGCAGCGGCATTAATACAGAGCCGAACATTAATTATCATTAATTCTAATAACCGATCGTTGCACTTTTCAAAGAATTTTTCATCTAACCAACTTTCCATCGAAGAGAATTTCTTCTCGCCTTTCTCCGTCCTCGAACTTCATTAATCGAATTAATTGCTTCAAAAGGGATGAATTAACGGAGCGTTTGGAACTTTGGAAAAATCGATTGCTTCGAAATTGAAAGAAAAAATTGAGAAGAAGAGTTCGATCATTCAGATCTGCCCTTGTACCTAATTAATTAAATTGACTGCGCAAAAACTGTGTTAGACAGGACGTTTCGAGCTTTAGAAAACTCGATTATCTGGAAATTGAAAAAAAAGATCGGTTCGCGCGGAGATAAAAAGAGAAACGGAAGAAAATCGATTGATACCCGGTGTCCGGCAATTAACCGTAAATTAATCGGATTGTACGGGAATCATTAACCGAAAATAAACGGTCGATGGAGTCTCGAGGGGTCCCGTCGGAGCCCGAGGCTCGTATATTTCCCGGTTTTAATCAGAGATGAAAAGGAGCCGTCGGTTCCGCCGAGAGTTAACAGGTCAATGAAGAAAAAAATATGGACAGACCCATTAGATTCCGTACACACGGCCCCGGCCAGATTGTGCCGATCTATTTTCGGGTACGCTAACTAACTTCTGCGTCTGTTTCTCATTAAATTGCGCTTTGACCTCGAATCTTCTAAATTTGGAACGTGGTCCCCGCCGATTAGGTGTATCCACCGCGCGACGCGGCGGATTTCAAAAGTTTTTCTGCTCCACGAGGGAACAGAGACGCGCCACCTGGTATAATGAGCTCCGCCATGATGCAGGAGTACAGTGTGTGTCCTTGAATACTAGTATAACACGAAATTCGACCGAAGAATTGATCCTCGTACAAAAATTGAATATTGCTCGATAAAGTTCACAAATAGACCTGGATGAAATCGATTCTCTTTCTCAATTCCGATTTATTAATTTTTTAATTTAATTACATTTAATTAAAGCGAAATTCTCAAACATTGGATTTTATGAACTTTTTCCTTTATCCGAGCATACATTATCGAATTTATTTTGCAAACTAAAATATAGCTTGTAATTAACATAAAATTGTTAATAGGTGAAAATCAATGGTGGAAAAGTTCTCTTTTATTCAAAGCATTGATCCTGCGGGAGCCGAGACACGTTATGTTCGGTTTTAAGCGAGTTTTATGGAAGACTAAATCGAAATAAGTAAAGTTTAACACTTTTCGACGATGGATTACGATTGCAGTGATCGTGGGACAGGGGGTCTGAAAATAGGTCATTCCGAGCTGTCTGGTAGAGCTTGCAGTGTCAAAGAAGTTATTACAAACAATATTTCATCAGCGGTGCCTTAATCAACGGTTAAGTGGCAGCTTCCTAAATTGCACCTACTTTGTGTCCACGGAATGTTGATTACTCGATACTTGGGAGCCGGCGTGTCTCGACTTAATAATCAGTGGCACACCGGAAGTGTCTAATTGAACCATTTATCACTAATAAAGACTCGGTAATTCTGAATAAATTTCGACTGCGCCCGCGTGCGTCATCCTCACTATTTTTCTGCTTATTAATTACTCCGAGAACCACGGTAATTACTCGACTAACAAGGAAAACGATACTTTGGCCAGCTGAACAAAAATACTGTCAAAAACCTGATCCATGGGATACCTCCAAAAATAACGGCGATACGAAAGTCACTGCTACGTTAATTATTAGACTGCAGATTTTATAATGCATAAAGATCTCTAGTCATTATCAATGACTTTTTTGGCTATTATTGAAGCGAGGATAGCGAAAAACGGGTTTAAACTGGTTTAATGCTGCGGCTAGTGGTTCGAAGGTGTACCTGGAATTTTCGTCGTCTGGATGGTAATTTTTCGATAAGATCGCGGTTCGCCGCCGATTTTACGTCTAGCGGCGAGAGTCGCTTTGAATAGAAAGTTAACTCTTACCTTCTGTAGTCGCTTTTGCAGAGAATCATGCCGCTCCTGGTGTAGCACGAGTGGCCGATTTCCGCCAGTGCCGCGCCGCAATACGAGCATTTCAAGCAACCGTTGTGCCAATACCGATCCATCGCGTAAAAGAGCCATCTTTCCACTATTTGGCCGCCGCAGCCGGCACACTGTTGGATTCCCGTTGCTCCGCTTGGACCACCTTCTTGCTGTAACAGTGAAAAAAAAGAAACAAATTCAATGTCAGCTGTAAATTGGATGCTCCAACGTCGTCGCCGTTTAATCATTAAAGTGATGTGTAAACAAAAGACAAATATTGAAACCCACAGAACTCTGGAAAACCTACAATTTTTCTAAATTGAAAATTCTAGGAATAATTTCGCAGCAGAGTAACGCGCTCGATTGTTCGCCGAAGAATGGCCTCCCGGTATTCAGCCCGTGCTGAAAAGCGAGATAAGCTGTTGCTGAAACAGGATGGGACGTGACGTCGCGGAGATGCGCGTCCGTTGGCCGATTATGCAACGAAATTGTTGAAAATAATAACGGGTTGCGTGGTCGGCGAGCATCCGCGCGACCGGCGCAGCTTCTATATTAACAGGAACCGAGGCATTCCTATAATTAATACGGAATCGAAAGTCATTAACGGACGATAAATCATCGCGCACCGTCGAGTGAGTAATCTCGGCGAACACTTAGTCGCGATTATGTAAACGCCGGTAAGCGTGAGTAATCGCAGCCGACGTGGCTGATTATTAAAATATACGGTTCCCTCGATAAACGTCACCGGAATTGTTCCCATCTCCTAACTCGATGAATTCACAGCTATGCGAGAAACGAGCCAACACTTTCATACAGTTTATGCTGCGCGAAAGATCCTTTTTGCAACGCTTTGCAGATTTAGATTTCACCTGTTAATCGGGGTAAATTATCTTATTAGCTGGCCGAGGTGTTTCTCTGCTATTTTACATATTTTTGAGATTAGCACAATACTGTCCTTTAGAATGGGAAATTATATTACGAAATGCCGAATAAGAATCCTAAAACAAATATGAGTATATACAGTGACTCCCACTAATATTCGGACACTCTTAAAAACACCATAACTTTTTTAATATTGGACTATGCGATTTGAACTTTTTTGGGAAGCTAGAGCAATTAGTTTACTACAGGTTGTGAAAAGAAATTTTTTCAAAAATTGCATTTGGTCGGAATTGTAGAGAAAATACTAAAAGTTGCATTTTACAACTTTTTTTATGCGGGCCTATATTGAAATTTAAAGAAGTACGTTTTGTAGATCCGTGTCAATTATATGCACTGTGAAAGTTTCATAGAAATCGGTTGATGCGGGAAAAAACGACAGGTACTGAACGATGTATTTATGTATTTTCTCTGTAATTCCGACAACCTGCAGATTTTTTCAATAATTTTTGTCATCTTCCGTAGCGCAAACCAATTGTTCTGACTTCTCCAAAAATTTCAAGTCGTATATTAGTGAGAGTCACTGTATGTTCCAATACAGATGCTCGATCGCGTAAGCACGCGCATGTAAACTTTGCACTTGAATTAGCAAGGCGCGTACGCAAACACGAACGGTAATTTATTAACCTATTCGCAACGTGACCTTTTTACCGGCGTAGAACCGTTTAAAAATGGAATTGCAAATGCCAGTCATCGATCCAAGATTGTGGTTTCTTGTTCGCGTAATCGACGTCGAGTGTAATATCGCGTTCGCGAACGCAAGAAAATATTAAAAGCGCAGGGATATGAAATCGGAGCAAAATACGGCATTTAGGATCCGCGCGAGTTCGCCGATCTTAAGCGGTCGTTTTTAATCCGGCATAAGCGAGCTCATTACTCTTTCAGCTCATTACACCGGTAGTAGAAGGAGGAATTCATCAGATAGCTACGAAGAAAACTTCACGTGCACGATAACAATATGATTAACGGAGGCGTTATTGCAAAATGGTTCGAGGGGGATCTCGGCCACGGCGATTTCTGCGCAGCCGAGAGCGAAAAAAGTGAAACGGTAGACGAATCGAGATTAATGACGCCGATAGATACACGTTAATTAAAACTAATTCACGATACACCGAGCATCGGGACTGCTCTTAATCTAATTTCCTTACGCATAGATAAAAACCTCGCGTTTCTCTCCAGATTCTAGTCAACTTTCGATGCGCCTAATCAATGCCGAAAATATTCCTTTCTTTTTTCGTTGTGTTAGATCGATCCAGAAAAATGTTCTACGTGAATTACAATAAAATCGAAAATGTTAATAAGTTGAAACTGAAAATATCAATGATCCAACGGGACGGTAATTGGTTCGCGCTCCAAAGAAATTCCGCGCCCGTAATGAGATTCGACGAGTGTCATTCATTACCAAGTCTTATTAGAAAATCGGGCAATTAGCGCGGCGAAATATCACTGAAAATTACAGGTGGCGCAAATGAAACTCGACCGTCATTAACCAACGACAAAAGAAATCGCCTTTCACTGTGCCCCACCGGCTGAACCACGCGTTTAACTTCGACGCGACAACTCTACACCGCGCTGTAAACGCCGATAACAAATTACGCGACTTTTAGACGCGTTAAACACTGATATTTATTCTGTTGTTAGAGACCGAGCCTCGTAAACCCCGCAATCAATCATTTCGGGGACACGGTTGTTTTCAACGTGTTCGTAATCGTGTTCAACCTTGTTTGCCCAATTGATTTTCTATTAAACGTCCAACTACTCGCTGTAGAACACGTTCTTTTTCAGAGCGGTAATCAATTATAATAAAACTCCTTTTGGGGACTGCGCAATGTCATTGTCGGATTCGAAACAGTCGGCGAATCATGCGAGCGATACTCGATATCCTCAGGTGAACGTGACTCATGGTATTATGAAAATTACCCGAGTCACATGTTTATCGCGTTTTTGTTTCCTTTAGATGTCCTTCCCGTTTAGACATTTCTTCTTTCAAGATGATTTTAGATGTGCTCTTTTCAAAGATGTTTCTAGACATAATTTTTCGAAGACGCGTTTTCACAGCGCCCGAGAAAACGGTCTCCGCAAAAGTTGTCGTTTACCCACGTGTTAAATATTCACAATGTTACAATGAAAATACCGTTGTACTTGGAAGAGCGTAGAGAATCGTTCTGTGTAGGAATCATTCTTGCACCTTTTACAGTTAAGTCGAAAAAAATTCTTGAACTTTAAACTTCATTTGTTCATTTTCTCGGAAAGTGACGTGGATGGAGAAGAACGGTTTGCAGAAATTCTATTAGATTGTCCGGCTGGGTATAAAAAGACAGAAGAAATGCGGAATTTGTGGACCAGTGTGATTAGAGTGGTGGGTCACGTGCGGACGCGTTAAAAACGCGATTATGTCGAGCGCGGCTGAAAATTATCCATTCGTAGCGAGCGCGCGGAATCTCGTCGATCCAATGGAAATTTTCAAGCCGTGGCTTTGTTGTAATTTGCTCACAGTCGTGTAGAGCTTATCGGTCGGCTCCGATCTCGCGAAATATCGCGCGAGGCTAGTCGATACGAGAGCAGGGAAGGGTTCAAGGCAGCCGGTTCCCGTGAACAAGCGAATCAACACACCGGGCTCTCTCCCTCTCTCTCTCTCTCTCCCTGCCCTCGGAAAAACGACGCGTGCGCCTCGCTAATCCATCTGCGAAAAACCGTTTTTCCCTCGTACCTCTTTTTCTCCCCACCCAGCGTCGCTTCTAGGCTTAACGACACTTCTTTCGCAATTACGTCGCAATTACCAGCGAAGTTACTGTATAATCGAATCAAAGTCGCGTAATTGCGCGGGCCGATCGCGCCGACGATTGTTCGCGACGTTTCGACGATTCGCAACTTAAGAAACTCCCGGAGACAATTCTTTTTTAATCACCTATAGTCGTCCTTGTCCTTCGAGAAAAATTACTCGCTGACTGATCGATCGATAGTAAATCTGCCGAGAATTAACCACGTTTTTTATTGCCTCGTAAAAATGACATGGCTGTATTTATTTCGATTTTGTTTGTGCCCCGTTATCAGGCTTGAATATGCAATTATTTCTCTGAAATGCACTTTCATCATTTCAGCTATTATGGGAGAATAAAAGCCAATCATCTTAACATGTTCGCGACCAGCGTCGTAATGCGACGTCCATAATGACGCTAGTTAGAGATAGTTAAATTAATTGTATACACTTCGTTGCATAACGAACATAGTACACAGCATATTATTCAGAGAATCCTGAATCGATTTAAGTAAAAAATCATTTTACAAGGTAATGAAATAGAGAATTTGATTTCAGTTTAAAGGAAGTGAATAGAATTTATTGGAAAGTCGATGATTTCAGTAAAAAGGAAATAAAGAAGTGCTGTTTCAAATAGTAATTGTCACAGTCTAGCGGTAATCAATACTCAGCATGATCAAGCACAGAGAATTAATTATTAATCCACGTGGTAGCTAATCAGCATGCACATGACTGTAAATGTCATATTAGAATTCGCCTGGGCAAGAGTCGTTAGGCACATGGAGATACTAAAGGAATAACTAACGAGAACAAACGACTAGAAGTCAGCTAAAAGCTTTACATTTGGATGTTACTTGAAAAGTATATATACAAATTAGTCGTTGTACGAACAGAAAATACGTTCTCGGGCAAACAACGAAATGTCAAAAACTACAAATGAAGAATAAACAATCTATACTTTCACCTTGCAGTCAAACCTGCAGAAGCAATTAACCCTTCCACGGTGCTCGGGTCAATATGACCATGTCGCAGACATTTTAGTTTTCGTTCGTTATATCAATAAATTGTGTATAACTTTCTCCTACGTGCTATGCCGTAATGGCAGATTGAAACATTTTCCAATTACTTCTCTACTTCGGACGGAGTTTCACTAACGCAATATACGAATCCACCGATCGAATTCAATTGAATTCACGTTAACACACACGTGAACAAATTATTTTACTAATATTCGTACTACAAGCGGAAAAATTTCTTTCAAATTTTTGTGCAGTAATTCAGAAGCTCGCCGATTGATCCAGCGAACAAAGTGTTAAGTTTCCAACCGAAGTGTTCCAGGATTCGCAAAAATCGGCCGCATTTACTTTCGCCGCTCGCGAATTGTCTCGCGTTAGAGGATAAATCCGCCGACTTCTCGCACTCGTTTTCGAACAAGAACCTCACTTTTACGGTCGTTCGAGCAACCAGTAAAATTCCCCGGGAATAATATAATCCTGGCAAGAATTCGCCGGCGAACAGCGCCATTCCGCGTTTCAGCTGCCGGTTCGCAATCGCGCAATCAGCGCAGTCTAAACAAATGTGCCGCCGGTATTTGTTGCGAAATCCTTCCAACGTTCGGAAAATTTAAGCAGTTTATTTAAATTCCTATTTCGCAGTTGCCTAATATCGTCCGAATTGAAAATTCTCGCCGTATTATGAATTTAGAGCCCCGTCGAAATCTCAAATCTTGAAATAAGATTTTCACAGCGGAAACAAATGTCTTCTACGATTTGAAATTTTCGAAAAGTGTACGATTTCCACAGAAATTAATATTTCCCCAAAAAATTCGACGTGTTTTGCTAATAGTGGATATTTAATTATTTCTTTATTTCAAACTGTGGAAAAAGAATATACAATCTCTCTGTTGTAATATAAAATTGGAATATTATAAATTTTTATTATTTTTCCGTCTCGGTCTTTAAAAAATCGCACGTTTCTGAAAAGCGAGGACAGGCAGGAAGAGATGATTGCAATTAGAAAAATCGAGCGATATTTTCGATTGGACAGGACCGATGAATATGGATTTGATTGTGGGGCCCGGTGGAAAGTTCGATCTGCTCCGATACCATTAATGCAACGTTGTAATCGGAAACAGTCGAGTATCGAGACAAATCAAGTCAATCGAAACTACCCGGAGTCGTTTAAGTAATTTGCCCTGGCTAAAGTCAAATCCGATAGGGAACGGATCCCGGAGATACGTGGCGGGATTCCGACCACGGTGCCCGGAATTTCGGGCTGGCAACTACGGAACGGCTAAATACGCAACGATTTTCCGCGCACAGCCGTTGCCGTTTGTTGTTATCGCCGAGATGCTCGAAATTGATTTCGCCGGGCCCCAAATCCCACCGTTCAAACACAGAAGTCACGGCAATCGTTCACATTATCTTTTCACTCGATTTCTACAGCAATTTTACTCGAAAACCTTTGTTCTCAACGCATTCATTGATTAGTACATTTGAGCATATATACATAATCAGAAAAATTAAATAAATCGCATTCTTTCTTCGAGTTTACTTCTTTAATACCGTGACGATTGCAGAACATTTGTCATTCTACATTTCCTCAAGTCCTGTAGTTTATGTTGAAGGTTAAATATGGCTCCATACAATCCAAATAGGCATACGCAATAATTTTCTGAAACTATAATCGACCACGAACATCACATTACAATCATCTCTATTCCGAAACAGCCTCCTATTTCAATGATCTTCAATGATATGAAAAATATTCCTCATTCACGGATCCGAAGCATCTCGATCGCAAGAAGGATCTTCAAGCTTCGAAACTGCGCTCCAGGTCCATCACTATCGCTATTACCAGTTACCAGGGTATCCACGCGGAGCCGTGGCTCAAGGACATTTGCTAAATTACTCTGCGGAACAATAGCGTCCGGGTGCGGGGAGGGTACAGTGTCAACACGGTGCAGCATCCGTCGAGTAATCTGCGAAAAAGAGGGATTCTGGTTGCTTGCAATTTTTGTTGAAATAAAACAGTCCTGAAATGAAAACTCAGGATCCAAGAATGCTGTTACCATGTTGCGAGTTATGTATGGTGGTGTGCGTCACCTCGAAGTGACGATCGGCGGTCGAAATGACGATCAGCAGCCGAAGCGACGATCGAGTCGCGAGACGCGAATTCAGTTCGACGAAAGAGTCGGAATAGGCAGGACATACCTGGTTTGGTTTCCAAAGTAGCCTTTTATAATAAAAGTAGTTACCCATTTCACTAGACTGTGTTTCCACTTAATATACCTTAACAATTGTGTCTCCGGGGAAGCACTTCATCTGGTTCATCCTCGACACGATGGTGTTGTAGTGATGCGCGTGAACCTCCATGATCGGTGGTGTGTTAGCTGCTTTATCCTCGAAAAAGGGGAACGTATCCTCGCCTCTCTCACGTGAGAAAGAAAGAAAGAAAGAAAGGAAGAACCAAACAAACAACCAAACAAACAACCAGAGAAGTGGACCCAGTCTCGGGTTCACCTTCGAGTCGGTCTCATCCGTGGGTCCGTGTACTGGCGGGGACCAGTGGGCTCAAAATCCACAGAGTGGCACACAGATTATTCTTCACTGAGCACGTTGATGGGATCGCGTCGCCGTCGGCAACAAGCAGGTACAATTTGCGGAACGTCTCGCAAGGATCATCCCTGGAGGATGGGGATCTGTCTCCAAAAAACCGGAGCCCGAGAAAGATAGAGAGAGAGAGAAAGAGAGTGGGAGAGGAACAGGAAGAGGAAGAGGGATAGGGAGAGGGAGAGGCCCAACGATCGAGCAAAAGCGAGCTAAGCGACGCGAGAGAACACGCGTCGCGAAGGAAGGAAAAAGCGAACCGGTCGCGACCGAAGTCAACAGTGAACTGACTGGTCCGTCGCTGCTTTGGGCCTCTGAATGCCTCGCGAGGCCTCGGGTTCAGGTACCCCGGCAAGCCAGGAGAAGCGGACCTGGTGGGGGGAATAAAAAGGTGAGCCTAGAAAGGACCTAACTAACGTTGAAAGGGGACGGGACCCATCCATAGCTCCGTCCAGGCCCGACAAGGACGGCCACACTGTGGAAGGGGGCCCGAGAGCGAGACGACCGCTGCATTATGGAGTGAAACGCTCAAGAAGAGAAGGGACGAGCGGGGCCCCTGGGTTTCTCGCAGTCCCCTCCGCCCCTATTCAATTATATTTCTCCATGGTAAATGCCTATATTGTTACGTTTGTCAATGGCGAGCTAAGTGAGGGTCACGTAGACCGGGTAAATGCCTCCTGAATTTTAGCCTGCCCGACCCTCCTTCTCTTTCTTTCTCTTTCTCTGCTTGGTCCTGCGGCACAGCTCTCACCTGTATGCACCGTTACGCAGATTTCGCCGGGTGAAAAGCCGTCGCGGACCTTGATTTGTTGACAGGATCATCAGGATCGTCTCGAGAGAGAGTCAGTGTCCTCGAGAGGGTGGAACGTTTTCGACCCTCGAGAACCGTGTCAATCGACAGTTTGTTGGGATAAGGTTTTCTTGCGGTGATCCCGGGTGTCGGATCCGTGATTTCTCCTTTGTCGAGTTTCGTTTGTTACTACGACGCTAATGGCGATACCAAGAGCTTCTCTATTAATCGGAAGATTCGGTGCTTCGGTAGCCGGAGGGATTTATTTGAATTGTAGATGGCGGAGAAGTGTGTACGTGACCCGAAGCGGGGGAAGATGGTTAACTGGGAAACCTGTTTTTGGGGAAACGTGTTCCGAAGTTTAAACACTTTGTTCTATATTCATCGCGGATTTATGATGTCGACTTCTTATTCTTGCTCTTCGGAGAACTTGGAGAGAACTCTTATTGTTCTTTCATTTTAGTCCGTGTTTTCTTTATTGGAGACAATTCTCTGTCGCTATTGCAAAATATTTGACGTCGGATTCTGGTGAAATCGATGGAAGAATAGATTTCCCTTCTTTTTACGATGTAAGCTGTTTTTTTCTGGATCCACCGCGGTTTCAATTTTATCCAATCGCTTTCCGAGGTATTCGAAAATCGTACAGGATGTTCTGCAATTTAATGAACACATTTTTGGAATACTTCGCTGTATATTGGATTTTGATTCCAGACTGTTCAGTTTTTCTGATTATCTTTGTACTTCGACTTTATTTTAATCAGATGTGTAATTGAAATACAATATAATTGAAATACACAATATAACTGAAATACCGTGTAATTCAATTACTTTGTAATTATGATTCTGGAGTAATTGAACTGTAATTATGCACAACTCTGGCTGTCGAGTCCAATTTTGAAAGAGTTATGCGTTTTTATAAGGTGTACGAAAATTGCAGTCCGGTAAGGAGTATAACCAGTTGTCTGTTGATCATTGTAACAACAGAAGCTAATCGTATTTCGCTATCGATGAATGGAACTTTTGCCCGAATAGAATTTTGACGAACGAACCGTGGCGAACGAGTATTAGCAGTCCATTGCCGATTATAATCGGCAATCTCTCGGTGCACCTATGGCACCAGCCGCCGATTACGTTTATTGGGCACGGTGGTAGATTACGGACGCGTTTCTCGTTGGCGGGAAATCGTCGAGCGAAGTGGCCTTACGTAATAGACGACCAACAGTGGTTATTACGCGAACAATGCGGTACGTACTCGTTCGTTTTACTTCCGGCTGAAAACTTTTTCTCGTGGCCATCCTCGCGCGACGGCCCCGCGTAGAAAGTGTATTTTAATCGCGGCTCGCCTAGAGAGCCTAACCGTTCACTATGAGGATCTATGTCGACGAGAGATGACGAGGCACTCGACCAAAGTATCATTAGACGGGAAGCAACGAACGAGGGGACGCCTTAGGGAAGTTTAATTTCATTTTCTTCTTTTCTGTTAACATTGTTCCACTCGCGCGTCAGCTGACCAATGGGTGAACGCGACCAGCAAATAACGCTAAATGGGACACTAAATAAATATGAGTATGAGGGTTATGACGAGAGCGCAACGATCGGCGTTCCTACGGTTTCGAATTACACGGCCGCGCCGTGAAATCAATTAAAATTCCAGTCCGACTTTTAGCATCGGAGAAAGGCTGATATAAGTGTTACTCGTCAGATTTCTACGGTATTGCCAAAGAAAATCATTTAATGTAGCACTACCAGCAAGTGGAGTAGGCTCTTCGTTTAATTCTCGCTTTCCAAAACGAATTTGTGGAAATGCGTCTTGAAAAACGCGGTAGACAAGTAACAGTTCGTTGCTCGTTTGCAGCACGAGAGTAATTGTAAACAGGAAATTTATTTACGGTGCTTTGGGTCATCGGTTAAGCAAGGAATAAGGACGACACCGAGCGTTCGTCAGAGCTGGAGCACGACGAACGGTAATGCTAGGGAAAAACAAGAAATTAGGCAACAGATTCGCGAAATGTGGGTTATCGGAACGATATGATGCGACTTGTAAATACCCGGCGCCACGCAGCTTATGTTTGGGTTCGTTCACCCTCGATCGGACGCCGGGCTCGAACAGCTGAGTGTCGACGAGGTGTATTTACAAAAACTATCGACGCGCGACCGCTCTTGTACTTGCCATCGGTGACTCGAGCAGGAAATGTTATTGTCAGAAATAGCATTGCATAGCAGAAATTAAATTTCGGATCACATCTAACGATCTCGCCTTCCGTGAACAAGAACTTCTGCGACCTTGCGTCAGGGTTGGGCTTTAATCGATTAAAATTTTAATCATGATTGATTGATTAATGTGTACGATCAAAAAAAGAAATCATCGAAAAATCGACGATTGATTCAATCCATTGACGAAGTTAATGGTCAATCGTTGATTAAGAAAAGAAATCATCGAAAAAAAAAACAAAAAAGCACGTAAACGCCGAGTAATATCTATCATAGCACAAGGATGGAGTGAACAATTTATTGAAGATGTAGGGTCGTAGAAAGAGAAGGGCAGAGTGTGTGGGAGACAATCTTAATCTGTTGTGCTTAGTCTGATCTTACCTTGAGCGTACAGTTGTTGTTGTGATTGACCGGTGGATAAGCGGGGTGTCCTGGTAAGTGTGGATGGGGGTGTCCCGGGTGATGGGGATGATCGGTCATCATACCAGCGCCGCCGTGATGGTGTCCGTTGCTGCCCATCCCTTGTCCGGGCTGCATGGATGCGTACGGGGTCGCCGGGTCGATTCCGGGCCCGTGTGGCGGTGAATGGGGACTCGGCAGGTCAGGGGTGGTGGTTGTGCCACCCCCACCGCCCCCACCGCCGGTGCTGTAGCCGTGATGGGGCCCCGAGTGATGGGGACTGCTCGAAAGCGAGGGATGATGCGGGTAGGCTGCAGAGTGGCCCGGGTGGTGGGGGTTCATACCAGCGGTTAGAGCGCTCGCCAGCTTGACCGATGAGAGGGTGGGCCCGACGAGCCCACCAACAGCTTCCCACGACGAAAAACAAAAAGCTTCGCTAGCCTACCGCGCTCGAAGCTTATTGGGGCCCGGCTCTCCTAGAACCGGCTCGCTTCTTCCGGCTCTCGGACGATATCTGTAACAAGAAAAATACAACGGTGTCAGCCGTGTTGTTGTGGTTGCTGTCCCGCTTTCGGTTTGCGAGTCGTTCTCGCTAATCCGGCAAACAGGGACGATGGTCAAACATAGCCTGATCCACGAAAGTATTTGAACGCACTTTAGAACAGTGTAAACATTTTTATAATCGGACCAAACGCCCTGACCTTTTTTGAAATATTCGAAGAATTGGTTTATCAAACGACATGCGAAAAAATTGCAATTGCTGTGTGAGAATTATAGGAGAAAATAAAAAAATACAGCTTTTAAAACCTTTTTACTAGAACAGTTTCCTTGATCTCGATCGACAATTTGTTAATAACGAATAATAATCATTTCAGCGCACTGGCTCGATCTGATGCTACTACTTAAGCAATTTTGCAAATTACCACAAAATTTTCAACGTTCCGGTCAAAAATTTAGACCATTTTCAAGAAAAAATTTTTTTGTATAATCGCGTTCTTTTTCTTCCTTTTTAATTAGCTTGATGTTTACTCTGAACGTTCGGATGCATTGTTTGCCAGCTCTAATTCTTCGTACATACGAACCAGAGTCTGACATACTAATGAATTGTGATTGTCGCGGGACAATGGGAGGTATCGGGGGCCGTTAATTACGTTCAAAGGATAAGCGAAGTGGCGCGATCGAGACTCCCGATCGGGACAGTTCAAACAGCCTTCGAAACTTCTTTCATAAGAAAATCTCGAGGCAAGGATATTTAGCTCGGTGCAGTTCGGAACTGGCCGTAAAGACGACCGCTGCATTAGATCCTGCGATGAAATTGTGCCCGGCTGATATTAATTTCTCCGGAGTTCCGGTGCAATTTTATTGGTCCTTAAGACTGTAGCGCAACGATTTCATAATCCCCTGCCCGATCCCAATGAAACAACGGTACGTAGGTAACAAAACGAATCCCAGAGGGCGGGGTTGGAGAGTGCCTTTTACGACGGAGCAATTCGCGGAAGACTTTGTCGGTCGTGGAAATATTTAAATTCAATCCGAACGGGGTAGTATCCAGTAGTCGTGGCTAGTTAACAATCCGAGAAAACCGTGACCTCCGGGAATTTTGACTGACAAAATTAATGCATTGTTTCTTTAAACGTGTACTACTGTGGCGGAGTCTATTTTTTTAAATTGTTCTTTATCATTATACAAAAGGAATAATCCCCTAAACATTTCACGAATCTATTCTCTAACCGAGAGCATTAAAATTAATCCTTTAGGAGAGCAAGCAAATGCAAGAATAAACAACGAGAGGTTCGGCGTGTGTCTTTCGAGTTGCTGCTTAGATAGCAAGGCTGTCTAATAAAATCGTAAGCTCCCGCGAAACGATTAACGAGGGGAGGGGCTGCGCGGACAATGGCGTTTGATTGGTTATCAAATACCTCGGTGACCGTCAACACCTGATAATACCACGGGCCGTCGGCCGTGAATAGGCGGGCTAATTGCATTAAGAGCCGGCCGAACGAGGTTAAAAGTCGGCGAGAGAGCCCGGCAACCACCGGCGAAATGCAAATGCGGTAGGAGAGAAATTTCGTCAACCGGCCGAACAAACCTAGGGGGTGTAGAGGGGGTGGTGAGCGGGTACGGCATTAGAATTCATAAAACGGGGCTGACCTGTCCCTTCGTTAAGGGCCGTAGAACCGGCGCGCGACTTGCCCGGACACGCCCACCTTAATTAACAATAATCGTCCTTCCTGGTAGCCCAGCGGGTGTCGTTTTCGGGACACGATCGCGGACCGACCTGTACCCGACAAACTTCTGTCTTTTTGTCCGTCCAGGTGCCGTCGGGTAACGAGTGCCCTTTCTTCGACGCCTTATTTCGCCCTGGGACCAGGGCATTAAGGGCAAGATCTAACGGTGCACCGGACGTTTACAACACGGAGAATACACCTTCGTAAAATAACCTGAGCACCAGGTAGAACCAGGTAGAACCACCGGACTATCCAATTTATCGTGTTGCCGCTCGCGTGGTTGCCGTCCTGCTGATTAACCCTCGTCCACCCCGTATTACTGAACCTCTTATGCGGAGTCACCATTTTTCCACCCTGCTGAATTATGGCACAGGTGACGCTCCGAATTTTCGGCTCTCTGTGTTGACTCTCTGTCGACGTTTAATCCCCCCCCGTTACGCCGTTAATTCTATCGTTGAAATTGGATTTTCCGTGACAATACAATGACTTTATTTACCGCTGGAAAATCTTGTGCCTCGTTATAAGCTGTCCTTCGTTCATCGTCGACGGCACGCCGTTTCCGGCGTCGAAGATCTCTCCTCCATCGATCCCGACGTATTCCCAGATGATTCGAATTAGCAAAGAAGATTAGACCTTTGATGTCGTCACGCCGACGACGCTCGCAAAAAAATGTCTCCGTCCAACCCGTGCCGAAACGCAAGTAATCTACTCCGTACCCGGTTTTCGATTTCGTTTCTATTTTCGGGGACGCGCGACCTTCTCCTCGCGGGAAACGCAATTAAATATATGCATACCGTGGAATATTGAAGCGACTCCGATGAATCTAAATTATATTCATCAGAGTACCTTATTTTTAGGTTGCAGATCTTTCTGTATAACAATCGAAAATACAAAGAAGAATGTATGAATGTTCTGACATGACTTTTTCCCACCGAAAATGGCCGTTCGGCACACTGTGCTACGTCCAGCGGAATCGAAAATGAAATTAAACTAGTCCGAATCAAGTGCGCGCAAAGACAAATTGCTTGGTCCCTCCAGAGTCAATATTATATTACAAAATAGCAAACATCGAGCACGTTTCTCAGCGATAACCCACTTCCGTAACACCAATTAACTTTCGTCTCCTATTTGCTGCGATCCGATCGATCGTCCTCGCTCGACGCGAAACGCTGCACCCCGGCGTTCACAGTACTTATTCAAAGGTGACGCATCTCCGAGTCGCTCTACTGCAAATTGACTAACAGTTAACCATTTCCGAGGTCCCATTGCCAAAATATTCGTACTCGAAGACATCCGGAGATCAACATTGATTAACTGTATTTATCAAAAATGGTAAATGGATTTGCTGGCGGAGCTCTGTTTTAACTTGAAAATTACACATTTCTTCCGACCTAGAATAATTCCATTGTATATGTATAAATGAAATTTATATAATACCTCGCACAATACTTAAATGTGTAATAATTGATTAGATACCAACATTTTTAATAATGTAAAAAATTTTTTATGTGAATTACAACAAATTATAGAGAAATAGAGATTTATTTACTTTCTCAATCAGTTCAATAGGTTGAAAATAATGTAACAGTATCTATAAATTTTTATAATATGTTTACTGTATTAAATTACGCCTACTAATTTTTGCCACGAATGCATAAAGATCCGCTGTCTAATTATGACGATTGAGTCCTCGATTAGGATGCCTAACCCAGACTAACCGAATCTTCTCCGTTTCTTCGTAAATCGTCGAAAATCGGCGGGTGCTCGCGGGAATGTCCGCTTAAGAGCGTTTTTACCGAATTTAATTATCCCGGTGGGTCTTCGGGAATCTCCTGGCCGGTAATATTTATCAGTGGTGGTTGGTGGCGTGCCGGTGGAGGAAATTAAATTCAGAACGGTGGAACGCCGAAGAAGGAGTCGCGCACGTCCCGTCGCGCACCACCTGCCCGGCCCCCGTGTGTTACGTCCAATTAAACCTGGCGGCGTTACGCGCTAATTTCACTCTTAATTGTTAACCGTTAATTATTAATTACCGGTTCCGCTTATCAGGCCATCTGGACGACAGGCTTTCATCGGAGCAGGCGCGACGCGACGCGACGCTCGCTCCGATAGAAATTCAAAAGGGAGGACCCATTTCATTACCGACGACGACGACGACGACGGCGACAACAACGACGAGAAAGAGAAGTGGTGGGGCAATGCGACGGGCAAGATATTAATTAGGGAAAGAGGAGATGGAGATGGCCAAAGGGGTGGGGAACGAGCAAACCCGTTTGCTAGGGATTAGAGGCTGACGAACGTCCCGGTGCACTGCAGTCGTTATGCAGATTGTTGCACCGGGCCGCCATTAATCGCGAAGAAACGTCACGCGCTGATCCAACGGCATAATAAGATCCTGCGTTCAATCTGTTCCAATTAGTCGCGAGATTTGTTCATTACGCTCGATCATTACTCGACGCCGGATGAAAGCGAACGAAGGACAACGGAGACTTTTATGGAGAAACAAACGACAGGTTGCACGGGGCTTATGCTCTGCCGAACGATTGTCGAGAGGTTCGTTGAACTAGGAAATGGTTCATTCGTCTGTGAGGGTTTTTATCCCATCGCCGAAATAATTGGGAATTTCGCTGTCGCGCTTATTAACTGCAGATATGCGGGACTAGTCGCGATGATGGGTTTCAAAGTATTGGATTTAGGATTACGTATTGAGATGTGAGGATATATTTATTGGAAATTTATTCAGTTTTTTTTTCTTTGGACGTATATTATGTTATATAAGTTGCTGGACATCTGAATAAATACTTTCCTGTTATTTCTACGAAGTAAGGTAAAATAGTGCGCAATGTCTGTGTTCCTCTTAATATGTACGTGTGTTATTTAAATGTTTCTCATCGCGTCTTACCTCAGTATTATTTCCCTTGTCTATATGACAAACTATTTTCAATTTCACACTTCATATTCGTTTTCGATATGGTTCTTCTGCTTTGTTATAAGAAGCAGGAGAGAGAAATAATAAACTGCGAAATTTGTAGATAACCTCGGGCGGTTGTCGCTCGTAATTAGTTTCGACTGTGAACGCCAATAGACCAGGAAGAGACGGGAATTCGCAAGTTAATAGCAAAGTATTTATTTTGTACGGCCACGTAAATGTCACGTTTAACGCTCTAATGTTTACTGCCTCCCGAAAAGTCATAACGAGTCTGACTCGTTGCTTTTATATTTAGACGTGAGTTACGTATCACGAGTCTGAGTAGTTACGTGGTCTCAGTTGGTTAACGTCGTACTACGACGATGTACGCACATGTGCTTCGTAGATGGACGCCGCTCAATCTTCTAATTTAATGTCCATGAAATGTTATTTCGAGGCGCGCGCTCGCCTATCTCCTTTTCTTATTACAAAAATCTCTAATTTCCGCAACAGTGTCATTCTAACGCTACAATTTAGTTACAGGGCCAAGCGTAAATGAAACGGAACGTCTACATATTAGAGACGACGATGAAACAGCGATATTAAATCTTCCGTTCCTCCTCTTTCCATCTTATTCGACCAGAAGACTTTTTTCCACAAGATACCACGTTTCGTCGGAATAATTCCGTGCTTACACACCGCCGACCGAAATTACACACCGCCGACCGACAGTAGGATATTCATTTGGATTCGATGAGATCGAGCTAACGCTATACTTAAATCGAAGTCAGAGTGCGTATTAGTCGAATTCAGGTCGATCAACTGTATGCCTAAACGTCGGGGCGTACCGTTTCCCATTTCAACGAAACGTTTCGGAATAATTGCGGCCTCGTAAACCAACCATCGTTTCTCATGCACGTTCCCGAAGAAAATCGAAGCCGCAACATTCTCATCCGAATAAAAAACACCATTCCGTTGATAAGCAGTTGAAGAGATAACGTAACGTCCTATAATTTCATCCAGCACTCGAATGCTGAGAAATTGGAAACGAAAAATAGTTGTTTCCTTTAAGCGAGTCTTGTTCATACTATCGCATTCGAAGGAAATATAACAAAAACGAGACACGGCCAGAGAGAAATCGAACATTTTACAGAATCCAAAGACGAGAATGGGTCACTTTTCATCCGGGGAGTGCAAGGGGGATGAAATGCCTGAAATCTTTACGTGTATTGAACGATAGAAAATCGAGTATTCCATGAATACATAAAATTCGTCTGGCATAAAAGTATGTAATTCAGAAAAATCGGGAAGAGAGATTTTTATATCTCTTAAGGGTTGTATTAGAAGAACGGTTGAAGAGTACGAAGAAGAAGTCGATTGAAAGAAAGTTTTACGTGCATAGAACGATAAAACGTGGGATACTTGATAAAACTTGGCTAAAAAATTTTGATAAAATCCATCGTGGGAAACACTGTCAAGCAAAATAGGAACCGTAAGATCCAGTGCTCATCGATCCGTTAATTATTTCCCTGGAGCCAGAGCGAGGCGCCGCGAGCGACCTAATTCTCATGGAACAAAATTCCGTCGAACGTGTATACACGAAAATGGTGCTGCACACGCAACACGATCGATCGATTTGGAATCGCAGTGATCCTTTTCCAAGGGTCGACTCGTCTGGGACGGTGATCGCGGGATGATCGACGCGTCTCCGACCGGGTGGATCCCTCGAAATTCGATCAGCCGCGGAAGCGCACGACGGTCGAGCGATAACAAGATGATAACGAGAGAATACACCGGTAATTACCGGAATGATAATGACGAGGAGAACGACGACGACAACAACGGCGACAGCGGGGAGATGTTTGGCGAGGAAAGAGGTGGGGCGGGGACGGAGGGAGGGGAGGACAGAAGGGGGATGGCAGCCGAACGAGAAGCGGAGGAGGAGGACGATCAGCTGCGATAGGGATAATTAACGATCGCAATCGTACGAAAATGAGGACAGGGCGAGTGCGACGACGACGATAACGAGCGGTCCAGCGATCTTATTAGCGATAAGCGACGATAACGAGGACGCCTCGTTCCATACAATAACGACGCCGTTCCGATGCTTGTAGTGGACGAAAAGAATCCCTTGCGTCGAGGAGTTGCGACGGTGACCAAGACCGGGCTGAGCCGCGTTCCGAGTGTACTATGCTTCTACTAGATCGCTCGAAAAAGCTGAATGTCTCGTGGATGGGGGAAAGCGATCGTTCGAACGCAGCTGAACTGGAAATGATGAGGACGCGAGGATGTTCGACTTGACTACGTTAACGAGGTCTGAGGATTTCAGGGGAGATCCACGGATCCTGCGATCCAACCCGAGAGTCGAACTAGGGACTCCAGAGACGAAGATACGACGCGGGGACTCGGAATTCCCCCGGACCTCGTATACTCAAGGATTCAAAGAGTTTGTTTTCTCGAAATCTCGTTATTAAAACAGCGATTTCGTCGCGCTCACGTATTAGCGAGCTCGTTACCTCCGGCAGGAATGCCAGCGAACTGAAAATACGAATGCAGGAATTAAGGTGGTCAAAGGAGTCGCCGCAGTTGCCCTCCCCTCCCCGGAGGGTCCTGACCGTCCCTCTTTCGTCGTTGTTCGCGGAACCGGGGGGATCTAAGTCAGCGCATATCGCGCTCGCAAGAAAATCGTCCGCACAAAAGGAGCTACCCGTCGTCAAATGCCGCGTCCTCTAAGAGGCGATCATTTCGAGATTGTTGCATTCAATGCATAGCCAAGCGATCGGGGAAGCTTTCTTCCGCCGTCAGGATTCCTACATAATTGCATGCCGGGAACGCGGCCTCACTCGGGTCCGTTTCTGTTCTGTTCTGTGTTCGGCTTGCGCTCTGTCCCGAGGGCACGCGGTTCCTCGAAAAGGAGGTCCGTAGGAGTGTACACCTTTTCATTTGAACGCTCTCATAGGCAGCGTATACCTGTAATAGGTGGGCTGCGGCAAACACGGGACTCGTCTCTCTTCCCTGAAGAAGAAAGTGAGAGAGGTCCGCTGCTCCCTCTTCTCCTTGCCTCTGCATCTAATTACTATAATCGTCCTCGCTAATAATTAGATTATTTTCAGTGTCTTCGAGCGCTGTCCCTCGCTGGTCATTATACCCCGGCTCCAAGTTACCATTATATCCGCTCTCCGGGGCTGATTCCTCCTGGCCCGGGCTTCACCTCGACCCCACCGTGGCCCGACCGCCTCCTTTTGTTTGCGTCTCGTTCGCTCGATCCGACAGTTTTTGTACCCCCGGTCCCTTTTCCCTTCTTCTTATTCTCTCCTTCGCCCTAACGCGTTCGTTGCCTTCAATTACGGGGGACTTCAGATTTGTGAGATCGACCCGCCCGCGGAGTCCGGCGCGGCACGGCGATCGCAATGCTCTTCTCGTTTAAAATTGCACTACTCCAAAACACAGGTTGTAAAATGTTTTAGTGCGCTCGCGGAGACTACTTTTCGCACGGGTCTAAACACTCTGGTGCTATTTCACCACGCCGCGCCGGACTGCTGGTACCGGGTCCCGTGGGATTCGATTGTGTTCTTCAACACTTCAAGAATGATGCTGTTTCGCTCATTTAATTCCTACAGCGATCATCGAGATTTTATTCGAGAGAGAAGATGCTCGATAGTTTAATAGTTTCAGCCAATTGTTCAAGTTTCGCAGCAATTATCATGATAACACTTGATGAACACGACCAGGAAAATTTCCGGGAATAAATCGAGCGATTCTCAGTCGAGATTAGGCGAGTTCGTCGCCGGATTCGGTAGTCTCGAGCGATCCACGAGGATCGCTTTACGGCCTCGGTCGAAGCAATTACCTGGCCGCGTAACGTTTTCCCTTGACTTTCGAACAAATGTTTCCGTTATTATCCTCCATGCGGTGCGATCGCTTCCTAGCGGAGCTAAAGCGGCGCGGCGCTGCAGTAAAGACTGTTTTCTAATATGGCGTCGGCCCGTTCCTCGAAGGGGCCCCGCGTTCACCGGCAGGCGTTTATTACTGAGAACAAATCTTCGCCGCGAGGGTGAGAACGTCCGCGCTACACCAAGCAGATAGTAATGTTTTATTTTATTGTCGTTGGCCAGTTGCACAGGAATGTCCGAACGATACTAACCCGCCGGAGGAGAGAGAGAGAGAGAGAGAGAGAGAGAATATTCGTTTCGCGAAGGAGGTGGACAAGCCGGCCCAGGTGCGGCCAAGATGGAGGAGGAGCCGGAGGAACGGAGTCTTTACCATCATTATGGACATTCCCCCGAAGCGCTTTACGTACCGAGTATTTCGTTGCCGGGATCCCGGCCCGAACAAAGGAGCGGCATAGTCACGCGAAAAACGATGCCCAAGTTAATTATTGCGTAATCTTCGGCGGAAATTGTCGTTCTACGACTCCAGCCGGGCGAGATCTAGCTGGGTACTTGGATTCTAATTCCGAGTAGATGCGTCGGGACGTTTCGAAAGAATATTATGTGTCTTGAAAATTACACGCAATTATCTAAATAAGATCCGAAAGCTGAGAGAACACTTGAAATAATCAGCCGCCCCCCCAAATTTCCAAGATCCATAACGAATAGAATCTCTTCCCGGCAACACCTCGCGGAACGTAATCATTGCTGAGGAGTTAGGAGGTTGGGTCGAGGGTATTGTCCCCCTGCAGCGGTTCTAGGTGAGCGTACATATATTACGGGGCGATACGGCCGTACATTGGAACACACTCAGGCCCTTAATACGTATTTAATTAAGTATGGCCAGAGAGAGAGAGATAGAGAGAGAGAGAGAGCGAGGCAGTGGGGCGGAGGGTTGGCGGGCGGGGTTTATAGTTGGATATCAGTACGGGCCACCATAACTCTGCGCCAGCATCGCAGACCGAAGCAGCAGCGCCACTTATGCACGCGTACCTACCGCGATGGAATTTCATCCCGACCGTTACGGCATAAATCTCCGGCGCATTAACGCCCCTGAGGGCCTGGTCCCCTTTTCGGTGTGGCGACCACCTTAATACGGTCAGTCCGTGGACCCCCCTTATCGATGTCGCGTACCCCGCGAGCCCTCCCCACCCGAGTTTTTCAATATTTCGCGGACGGTCGCTCATTATTCCCGTCTCCCGAAGCTGTTCCACTTAACCCATGACCCGGGAAACGAGAATCGAGGCCTCCGACGCGATAAATCGTTGGATTTGGGGACTTAACGCCGCGACGTGTGCGTGTGGCCAACGATAAGGACTCCTCTACGGCTACCGAAGGTGTCCCTTTTTGCAAGAAGCCTTCCGGCGCCGCGGGATTTGTCCTCCTCGCTGCATAATATATCGGTTATAATGGCCCCGGGGGCCGCGAGTAATGGCGGATTTTTTCCCCCGGTGCCCACTGACGATTTGTGTCCAGCTGGCTCGTCGTTACCGCGGTTCCTACGAGTTCGGTTTGCATTCTTGCAGCCCGATTTTCTGTTTCATTTAGGGTTTAACAGGGTGAACCAGTTAAATTGTTTTCTCTGAAGCAATACAGCATTATGCGATAGAATATGCGAACTCGAACACGCTAATGTAACAACGCCCTGTTATTCGAACGGAGGGCCTCCCAGCGGCAGATACGCTTTCCCGTTACAAATATGTAATGTTTATGCGCTATGTTTACTTTCCTCTGTTCGAGCGAAGGTATTCCGATCATAACAATGGAGTGACTACTCCTATGAGGTCGATAATAGTCGACAACAGAGGGGTCGTGCGCAGAAATTTTACGTTCGCTGAAACAGCAAACAAAAGCGACGATTCGACTGTAAAAGTTGTGCAAATACAGAAAAATCTAAAGAGGAATCCCATTTCCTCCGATTACATCCAGCAAATTGATCAAAAAAATCAATAGAAACAAAGAATCGTTATCAAATGTCGCGAACACTTATCACATATTTTTTCTTCACAATTTCTTGATGCGGAGAAAGAGCTTCTACCGTCAGGGGTTGAAAAAATTGTAGTAATACAATAGGTTAGAAGGCACTCCCAAAAATCCTTTTATCCGGCCGCTTATCTCGCCATTAATTCCCCCTCCCCGGAACGCCTCGGTCCCCACCAGAATCGCTAAACGCCGAAACATCCTGAAGAATTAAATAAACATACTCGGTTGCTCGGAATAATCCTGGCACTCGACAAACTCCTCTACGACTTCCATTATCTACTTTCCCGATCCATTAATCTCGGCCGCGTGGAAATCTAGCGTCACCTTCGACGACCTTCGTGGAGAGCAGAGGGGGATGAAGGGTGGCTCGACATCGAGGAGTCCTCGTTACCAAAGATCACGCTCGTTTGTCCACATCCCATAAATCACTTTGGGTGCCGCGAGAGAGAAAGCGACGGAGGGTGCACGAGAGGGGGTAGTTTCGGCTTGCGAGAATTTGCTTACGCGGCCCCACGACGGAAAATTGATTTTCGAGGGGGGCAGAGAGAAAAGGGGGTAGAGGGGAACAGGGTCGTACTCCGCGCAACGAAAAGAAGGAACCCTGGCCTCGGAGATAAAATGTAAAGGTGTTAGCCTGCGTTCGACTCCGTAGCAACCACGGCTTGAACGTATTGGACGGTGTACCGGCTTCGACCCCTGACGGCCCCCATAAATATCCGACGGTGGCAGCTTGTTACTCCGCACCATGCGAACTTCAAACCGACCACAACACTCAATAACCCCCGACTACTTATCCGTCGCGTTCCCTCGCCGTTCAATTACCGAATAATCCGGAGGAACTTACTCCGCTGACTGTTTTATCGTGATTACAGGGCACGCCTGCCTCGAAACGCAGATCCGCCAGCCTCTTCCCTCCTACGGAACCTGAACCTTTTCCAGACAGTTCAGCAATGGACAAATAAAAATTCCCATTCGTCCTTGTTTCTGCCTTGACACAGTGAAAACCGCGTGTAATCTAAGGTATCCATTTCTATTCCCGATACCTTTTCCAACAATATAAAACAATCTAACCTGTTGACAAATTCTGACCATCCACGTGCAAGAGTTTTCAATTAGTCCCGTCTGCGGTAGTTCCGAGCAGCGTTGCCTCAGCGAGACAATGCATTGTAATGAAACCGCGGATATTCATGCGGGTTCACATTTCCCTGGAATAATTTTTCAAGAGCGTAATTAAATAGAATTTTCCTTGGTGCGTTCAAAATGAAAATTTTTATTTCATTGTGTTTTGCATAGCTGAATACATGAATAAATGCATATAGAATCAACGGTCTATTTATAATTGAATGCAATATTGATGTTGACAGTAGTTCTATATAGAATTTCGTCCATTAAGGTCTCTGAATAATTTAACGAGGGTAGCGCAGCTAAACGCGAAGTATCAGGCCAATTATGTAATTTCCTGCGAACGTGGAAAAGTGATTCCTCTTCGCGCATAGATCCTGTCTCTTCAAACAATTGCTACAATATTTTCCCACGCTGATTAAAATGTGTGTCTAATTAAAAAAACGGATGAGAATTACATATTATACACTCTGTACACTACCGAAGTCCACGGACCGTCGACAAATCGAGTCGCCCCTCCCGAAGCAATTCCCAAAAACGCTCCGTGGCGCGGTCTCTCGTCGAGGAACGAGCCACTGGAAGAGTGTATTTATTATTACGACCGGCGAGTAGTATGTTCGGGGCGGAGGGGTAGGCGTAGGAGAGGCTTGCGAAACGCGAGTGCATAAATTACGAGGGTGGACGGGCGAACGATAATGGAGCACTTCGGCGCCGATAGGAAGGGTGCATATTCGCATCTCCCGTTGCATCGGTAGCCGGACAGAGCTGGATATTAACTTTGTTTCTGGAAGCTGTGCCCCAGCAGTGTATCCGATATTAAAACCGCCTTTCGAATCGAAACGCGGACAAACGAATTACAATCGGCTCTTGACAGTGTTTCGAGCATCGAATACGGTGCGGGAGGGGGGGGGGGGGGTGGATCGATCGTTGCTAGATATCGGATAGCGATCAATTGCCGGCGCGTAGGGCAAAACATAGGGGCGCCGGTTCGCCGTAGATCTAATCAAAGGGCAATCGATCATCGCAATGGCAACGTTCGATCACCATTTGTCCCCGTTACCCCGTCAAATTAGCCGGAATGTCGGGATCGCGTTGCGCGCGCGTGCGAGCGTGCGCGGTTACAACCGAAAACGGGTCGCGCGGGTGAAACGGGTGGTTTGTGTGAACGGGCAGGAGGAAGAGGGTGTTTAATAAGAAAATATTTAATCCGCATCCGCCGCCGTCGCCGCCGCCGGTCCGCAGTGCGCAATGTACCGCGAAATTAGGAGTCGAGCGTCTATCGGTCAAGGTAAATGCGGCGCGCATTAGACGGAGCCTGCAAGTTGGCTCGAGCGCAGTGCGGGGGTGGCGTTGTCGGTGGCTGGGGGGGGGGGGTTTGGGGGGGGTTCTGGGGTGGGGGGTTGGTTTCCAGGGGGCTGAGGGAGGCTGGGGGTGGCAGCCCGGTCGGTCGGGTGGCGAAACGGGCGGCGAGAGGGGTGGCAGGAGCCTAATTGGTCGAAATTAGCAAGTTTAGTCATTAGTGGAGTTTCCGGCGGTGGCGGTGGGTCCACTTGACTCCACTTCCTGGGAAAGGAAGGACGGAAGGAAGGTGTGTACACCTACCATCGGTTACGCGGTGCCTGCCTCCACGCTGTGTGCATGCACTGCCTGTGTGTATGTGTGCCTCTACGGTTCCGTGTGCAGCGCGCGTCTGTTTGCGCGCGTGTAAACGCACGGCGCTGCGCACACCGTCGACCTGCATACACGTATGACCGACTCCGGGGAAGTTTGCACGCGCGAGCGGACGAACGGCCGAGAGCACGGGCCCCGGGATACGTCACGAAGCACTTCGTGACCGCAAATAACTGTTTCCATTGGAATCCTGCGGTTTTACACCTTACCGTCGCCGCGATATCAACGCCTTAACGCGGCCTGCGTATTTAAACCGTGTTACCGCAGTTTCGAGCTATGCCGTAGCCCCTTTCACCCCCTTTGCCCCGGACAATCCTCCTTTTTCCGCAGCTCGCTCGTTCGCGGGGAATACATGATCGTGTTTAATTAACCCTGGTCCTGGCGGTTTTCTGCTCTAAGTTACGTTCGGTTTTTATTTATCCATCGCTCGGTTACATCCGCGATGCCGGTCACCGAGATTGAATTTTATCTCGGAAAACCGCGCGCGGGAGGCTGCGGGTAACAAGTTCCGGTAAACACGAACACTGAAATCAATTGCTCCGAGGATACGGCCACTTTAGGTTATTACATGAATTATACGGAAGGCTTCGACGTTGATATAGTTGCGGGCAAAGTGCACGTGACCTGGAATTATACATCCCACGCACGGAGCTCTAATTTATAGAAATGTCTAGATAAATTCGCAAGCACCTGTAATGGCTGTAAGCGTACGGTAACGAGGCTGGATTCATGCCGCCGGGATTAAAAGTGCAGTTCACTTCGACGTTGCGATGGGAGCGCTATGATTTCGCGTTTTAATGTCTCGGCTGCACCGTCGTCGCTCACCTCAGAATATCGCAGGTCTTCGCCTGCGTTCGGAGATTATTTATTGTTAAGCTCATTAGCATGGTACGTACTTATACTCAGACTGGAAGTTATGTCTCAACTGTTACGATTATTAACAGAAGAAACAAATGTTTGCGTCGCTATTGTTCCTTGCAAATGATGCAGAACATTTCCAGTGACGGGATCAGGATTATTCCGCGTCGATCGTGTCCCGTTTCCGTACAATAACTGCGCTGGATGACGGAAGGTATTAGCGACTTCCTGTCCTGACGAATGTTTACAACAACTCTGTCCGATCACAAGTTGGCGACAATAAACCGTATTCAAACCGTATTATCGCGGTCTAGTAGCTCGGGATGCAAACGAACGTGTCCTCGATCCCTGTATTTACCATGAAAACTCTTAACCAACTTTTGGACCGGTGCCCACCCCGATGAGGGCGTTTTACAATAACAGTACCCTAACTATCCAGACCATCAGCGGATTTCTCCTTCACAGGCTGATATTCAAAGAGCTATCGCCAGTATCGCATTGAACATGTTTCGCATCAGCGTATACTTGTACACATACGCGTATCCGCGATTCTTTCATTAAAAAATACACGAGACCGTGGAATAGGCACCGTGCGCGCGGTTAACATTATAAATCGAATATTTATTTACCAGATTTTCTTAACGACCGACAAGCTAATTAAGGCTGCAGGATAAACGTAAAGAGACCTCTCTCGAATCCGTGCACGGTTACATAAATCACATATTAATCCTTACAGCCGAGGGCTATCTTTCAGTCGTAACGTAACGCTGTATTCCTCACTATTCATTAGCCGGCCACTAATCTCCGTGGAATCTTTATTGGAATAACATCATCCCGCGAAACCCATTTCGTATTTTAATGACGCATCGAGACGGATTAAACGTGGTGAACAAATGGCGCACCTGCGAAAAAAATTCGACTTTCCACCGCGCTAGATTTACCACGGTCGCTCTCCATTTATCAATCTTCGATTTGCAAGTGCATATTACCTATCGATTACCTGAACTCTACAAGAACATTACCTGAATAGATTAGTTGGATCATCGTTAGTCTGCGGATTTCTATGCAAAATAAAGCTTGTCTGCGTTAATTGCGGGACGCCAGAGCTGCGCAGATATTTACTTCTTTTTCCAACAATTTCCAGTAGAGTAATCCACACTCTCAGGTTCCACCGAAAACTGAAGAAAAGTTGACTTCGAAATACAGATCTCCGGCCCGGATAGGGTTGAAAATAAGTAAACAGGATGCACGGGTGGTCAGGTTAATCGCGGGTCACCGTCTAAGTTGATCAATATCCTTGGCCGGTGCGGGTCTCGAGGAGCGGGTCGCGGAAAGCGGGGAAAAAAGAGCATCCGAACGGATTGATCCGGCTTCTTTCCGTTCGAACGCACAATACCGCAACTCGCATACAATCGCGGGGAACAGCTTTCCCCGTGGCTCCCCTCGCGGTTCCCTCTTGGTCCCCTCATGACCAATCTCTTCTCCTCGGTACAATAAATTTATGGTTCCATTCAGCGGCCTTGCTTAGCCCCCCCTCCTCTTCTCTCCACCGTCTATATCAACTCCCTGTATATCTGTCTGCGTGAACACGCGGGGCAAATGTACAGGCGGACACAGAGAAAGGGAGAGACACAGAGAGACAGAGATACGGAGAGAGAGAGGAATACAGAGATTGAGAGGGGTGGGGGATGAAGGAAGGTGCGTGGCAGTCGCGATCGCGCACTACAATAAGTCCGCGGCCCGTTTAATAGAATAATTAAGGGCCCTCGTAGCACAACGCGGCAGCTGATGCCCCTGCGTCCTCGGGTGCAACGATACACGATTGCACGCGTGCACCCCCGTACGCATTGACGTTAATATGCCGGAGGACCGGTGAATGCGACGGGATAACGCGGACCCACGACGCATTGTTGATTCGTGGGGCGCGCGGACCACGCACAATGGGGTCACCGGGGAATTAATGCATTGATCTAAATTCTGCGCGGCCGGATTAGCCGTGGAAAAACCGGCGCACGACCGCGGGAAAAAAAGGACACCGCTATGTTTCTATTTGCCAAGCGTAATAACTGTTGCGCGGCTGAGCTAACGTGACCGTCTCCGCGATTGATCAGGCATTTCATTTCTTTTCCATTATCCTATTCGTTGCGGATTTTATCCATTTATTGTCCATTTATCATCTGTTCCCTCCATAAAACAGGTGCTTAATCACAATTTGTTATGTTGTAATTAGACTGCGGATTTTATGCATTTATAACGTAAATGGGTACGTACAATTTAAAACAGTGGAGGTATTAAAAAGACCTAAGGCCACCAGTTTATTCGTGTTTCACTTTAATAAGATAATTAAAAGAAGAGTGAAATTTTTATTTGGCTTCTGTGTCTTCTGATCAATGCAAACACTTTTTATTTTGCATAGAGATCCGCAGTCTAGTTATAATTTTAAAGAAGTACAACTCACAACATAGGCACGAAGGGATCAATGATTTTACAGTATGTGAAAATAGTAAATGAATGAATTTCTAGCCTGAGGATCGTACAAGGGTTAATAGTTGATTCGAATGTTTATGCAAACGCCGCATAAACATGCCCAGTCGAACTAGGTACTTCCACCGGCCAAAATATCGCATACATTTTCGTCCACCCGAAGTTTCACAACGCGAATCGATTAAAGTCTAATGAACCACTATTCCGAAAACGCTCGGAACAATAAGTTTTTATTCGGCTCGCAGTGAATTTATATGCAATCACAATGTTTCACCGAAGGTCGCGCTGGAGAAATTTAATTTCGTCTCCCGAACGTTGCATTACCATAATAAAAATCTATTACAGAGCTCCGTGGAAATTCAGGGAATTTTCTATTTTATTGGGCGCGCTCCGTGTAATCCGGTGTACTACGAACGCATAAAATCTGCAGACTACAATTCACGACTCCGCGTCGAACATCGTCTTTTAATCATGGCGCGAGTGCTCCCCGTTCTGTTCAATCAATTTAACGAGCGATGCCGTCGAAGCAACGACAATTCCGTACGATTCCGGGGATTATAAAGCCCAGCCGCCCCTCCCCGCGATAGCCCAACGAACGAAAACCACCCCGCTCCCCCCGCCGTCCGTTTGCAATAATTTCGTTTTCAAACAGTTCGCCGATAAGAAATCTGCGATACGGCCTGTCGGAATTGGACCGGCCCGAATTGGCCGGCCTCAATTGGATCAATTTCGGCGACGCGCTCGAATTACGCATATAACGTCGCTTTACGATCCCCGTAAAACCGCTTCCCAAAAATGTCGTTTCCGCGCGAATCGATTTATTTAACCATCGACCGCCGCCGCTAATCTTCGAGCTCTCGCGCGCGTCGCGTCGATCGGCAACGGCACGGCCAATAAATGGCACATCAGCCGGTACGTAACTTGGTTATCGCTCGTGAAAGCGAGGCCGACTTCTAATTTCGCCACCATACAATTGAAAAGATCGGTCCAAACGTCCCGCGGTTTGTACGGCCGAAGAACAAACGAATCGCCTGGAGAAATAATCTGGAAAATCGTTGACCATCTTCACTGATCATTTGTAGATGTTGCCGTTTGACAGAAAAATTTTAAAATCGGGTCAGTATCAAAGAAACGAATCTGTGTGACTGAAGATGCGTTGCATCGACAAGAAATTATTATGTAATTCGATGAACCGTGTCACGCAGATGGAAATTTCCAAAAATCACCGTGCGAATCAGGCAGATGCAAATTCTCCCGGTAAAAATCATTCGGCGCCCCGGCTAAACGGTTCCAGCTATAAAAAATGGTTACACGCCGGGCAGAAGCTAATCAACCAACAGTTTCATTTCCGCGTTCGAGTGGCGCAATTTAGCTTTTAGTCACGCGGCTAATGTGTCTATCTGGAACAGGATTTGGTTAAATCCGGCCGCAGTCAAAGGGTCAAGCTCGAAACATCCGTAATCGATATCAATATCACCGTGCACAGGTAGCCCCGGGTTCGATGTTTTTTTCAATCTGGTAAATTTACTGATTCCGTTGAAAAAATATCAAAATGTTTCGCGTTTTGAATCGCGACAGCGGGAGAAACGAGAGTGAGAGGGAGAGAGAGAGAGAGAGAGAAGGAACCTGCAAGAGGAGGATGAGACCACGGGAAGGACGAGGGGGACGAAGAGGGGCGCTGAAAGCGTTGCAGTTGCCCGCGGGGGCACCAGGCAATTACAAAATTGCAAAAATTAACCATAAAACCTGGCCGGCATACCGGCGCGCTACCATAAAGCTAGCTGGACGGTCGGCCAATCGGCGCATATTTTTGGCGTTTACGACCAATCACGTGGCCGACGGGAACGCGCGTTGCCCCCTCCCCACCATGCCCCGCTTTCCGTAACTGCCCCGTACCCTCGCGGATTCTCTCGCGGAAAGAAAATTGCACGGTGATTTCGCAGCGGCGTTCGAAACACCGCTGTAAAACGACCCTCTCTTTCTGTCCCCCTCCGTTTTGCAACCCCCCGACCCCCGCGAGAGTATTTCGCTCCATCGATGACCTGTTCGAAGTGGAAACATTCTTTCGAAACTTTCCGGTCGTTCTTCCAAGCTCGTCAATTTGCCTTCTCGAAATGAAAATTGTAGGGTTCCGAACTCGTTTCATGATGGGGTTGGGCGGGGGGGGGGGGACGAAGTTTCGACTTTAACTCGACAATTTATGGACTGGCGGAGGGTAAAACAGCGGTTTTAAGGCCGCGAGACGTTTTCGCATTTTTCCAAGGCCGCGCGGGGAGAACATTCGCCTGCGCGAAAATGCTTCGCGTTTGCGGATGCGGCGAAAGTTTTCTTTTGTTGTTGCTCTGGGCGCTTTCTTGGAGTGCGGCCGACTAGTGTGTCTCTCCGAAGCTGCTGCTTCAGTGTGTGAGTTTCTGATTTTTCGAAGGGAAAGCTTAGAAGTGATTCTACCCGCAAGCAGTGGGTCTTTTCTTTAGCATTTCGACGATTTTAATCTCGAAGAACTATTTCGATTGATTCTTGCCGTAGATTCTATTAGGCCGACACATATTAGGAAATTTCACAGGTTCGACTTTGCTCGCTGAGAACACTTACACTTAAAGAGAATTAAATAAAATGTTGTGGATCGTTGTGGAAACGAGAAACCTTTGCACTGGAAGCAATCTTAATTCGAAAATCAAGACATTTCTTTCAATCCAGATCACATTTCTATTCTACGTAATATTTTTTACATTGTGCACATTAAATTGAAGCGTTAAAAAGTCACGAAGCGTAGACATTTAAAAATGACGGGATAATCGCCGATATAGATAACGCGTTAGCATATTGCTGGGAGACACGATAGTAGCTCTCCGATAGCAATCGTTGCTCCGGAATGAAAATCTGCGGACTCATTAGACTGGGTAATGCAACATCGTGGCCTTTCGAATCGACGATCCGTGTATCGTATATTTTAGCAATCTTTGTTCCCTTGTCTCGTGCGTGTTGCCTTTCCCGAGTACGACGACGACGAGGACGAGGATCGGCTGTAACACACAGTCTCCGCTTTCACGAGGTTCCCAGCGCAGCGCCGTAGCGCGGCGCTCGGCGGGGTAATTTTGCGAGCGGAATGGAGCGGAATGAAGCGGAGAGGCGCGCGGGAACGTGCATCGGCTCGCGATAAATTATTGTTCCGCGGCAACGGTGTGTTCACCGTGTGTGTATCGGCCGTGGCGAACGGTAACGGCTCGGCTGAAGTAATTATGGCAAGTCAACGCGGCGCAACACGTGGCCGCTGATTATCGAAATGTCGGGCTGCTTGGCCCGCCGATGGAATCGCGTTTCACGCGCTGCGGTTTCTCCGCTCTCCACGACAACGTTTCGATACTCCCGTCACCTTCTGCCGTTTCCTCGTCGATGCAGATAATGACCCATTCTACGGAAATCGTTTTTCCCAGCCATTGTCCGCGAAGAAAGTCGAATTCGAACGTTTCCCCGCTGTTCGACGGCGATCACGGTCTTCCGGGCTCGTAAACCTGTTGAACCTGTCCCTCTTTTAAGCTCTGCAACCACTGAACCGTTCATCATACAGTACTCAACCCCTGCGTTCTTCTAATTCATTTATTCCCATCGCTTTTCCGGTCGATTGTGTAAAATAAATCAAGAGACGATTATATTTCCGGCGTGTTATGAAAATCAATACAAGGGAAAATAGATTTGGAATCGATTCCTTTGTCTTTAAATTTAATTCTTTGTGTACCCATTCTTTTCAATTTTTAAATATAGGAAATAACGTTTGATCGGACACCACTTGTTTTTCAGCGAATGGGAGTTGATAATGGAAGAATATTGTATTCCCAGAGTTCACGAACATATGTAGCATCCGCAGCTCGACTGCGCCATTCATTTCTACCTCGTTATGTAACGAGCACGAATATTTCTGTGTAAACAGTTTTACATAGCGGCCAAGAGTCGGACGTTGGATTCAATTATGCTAGGAATGTGGAAGCATTCGAACGAATTTACAGGAACGGCATCTAAACAGGGATTCACGTTGAAGGCTTTGATCATCTCGAGGGGGTGGAACGAATATTAAAGTTCGTTAACTTTTCTATTTTACGGTGTTCTCTAGAACTGCGGTACCTATAACCGCGCAAAATGCGCAATCTAGCCGTAATATCTTTAGCCTAACTAACCAGCCGCGTGAAACTTCCTATCCCCCAGTTGAAAGAGTGGAGGAGCCGGAGAAAAAAAGTAAATGTTAGTGTCCTGAATAAATATTATAATCGAATTCTTTCTCGCGTCCACTTAATATTCCAGCGAAGTTGGTTAATCTGTTTTTAATAAAACTTCACGATAATGCAGAGCACAGTGAAATAAGTTAGAAAACAAATTGTTCCCCGTTTTCAGACCGGGAATTCGCTCGGAGAGGGATGAAACCACCCCCTGAGGTTTTATGTACTTTTATATCTCTTTAAATCTTATTAAATTTTTCTTTTCCGCGCCGCCATAAATCTTTCGAAATAATACGGTCTTCGTATAAAAAGTTTTCCTCTATCTGTTACGACTGATGAGATCTATCGTGCTGGGTGAGAGCGCGTGCACTTTCAACGCTGATTTTATGCCCTACTCTCCCTCGGTTAGGGCAGCGCAATCGACGCCCCGGGATTTCGCTCGAATTAAAATTCTTGAATCGACGAATCCCTTTCTGGGAACGTTGCCCGATCGCTGACATAAAAAATTGATTGATTAACATCACTTTCAGTAGCATGTTCTTCGTTCAGAAAAGCTTTTAAAGAACGACTTTCTTTTTTCCCGGCTACGTCCTAGATCCTCCAGCGCCTAGATCCTCGAGTAAGGAGGTTTTTCTTACAGAGGTTTAAAATTAGGCTTGTTCCTCGTGCGGAGGGGTGAAGGGGTGGCCTCGTATTTCATTAAGGGGGTGGTCGGCCCGGCAAATTTCGTCGAATTACGCGGCGAAACGGCTCCGGAGCCAATAACCGAATCATAATCCCTTAGTTTTACACGGAAACGCTCGACCAAGGGTAGGCAAAGGGTGGTGAGTTTAGGGGGAGGGGGACGGTGACGCGCGAAGGGGATTCGACGACGGGGCGGGTAACTTTACTGCGCAAATTAAGGCGAAGTGGCAGTCAGTAATTTTATGTGCCCATCTCAGCCACTGATATTGAATTTCCTTAGTCGCTTAATCCAAATCCTCGAACGGCCACGGCCGGGCAGAGAGAAAGGGTCGAATGGCGGGGGTATGGGAAGACGCGTGGGTGAGGGGGTAAACCCTTCGTAGCTGGCGCAGGCAGCGATCTCGCGAAATTGAAATCATTACTTTACGGGCGCGCCGGCAAAATTGGCTACACCCGGTGGATCCCGGTGGAATTTGCAAAAACCGGTGTGTCGCTACACGAGAGAATTATGCTTTCTAATCAGTCGCGACCCTCGGGACTGATCACGGCCTCGGTAATTAGCTGGACACGGTAGTGTGGTCATCGGAGTGAGAAATATACTTGCAAACGGGCTCGGCTGAATTTTTAGCACTGTTTGGGACAATTTCATTTTTGTCGACGTTTTTTTAACTCGTTGCATTCGATTGCCCCTCCTAAGGCACTGCTAGAAATAATTAGATCGGGTTGGAACGAAACTTCAGACATTTATTTACAGATTTGTTCAGTAAAATTAATATATCCTAGGACTCTGATGTGTCTCTATATTATAAACTTGGGAATAAAACACCATTTAACGAACGAAGAAAGCTTCATCTAACAAGGGAAGGACTCCAAGTGTCCGACTTCGATAATTTTTTGTGAGATGATGGTATATGGATCCCGAATTATGTATGCAAAATATTAGGCGTAGTTACTGAATAGTTTCAAAGATATAAACAATTAAAGAGTTTCATACCCGTGGATCACGCAACCTGCTTACACGGCTAATCTTGCCGATATCGACAAGGTATGAAACTCTTTAATTGTTTATATCTTTAAAACTATTGAGTAACTACACCTAATATTTTGCATACATAACTAGGGATCCATATACCATCATCTCACAAAAAATTATCAAAATCGAAGTCGTACACTTGGGGTCCTTCCTCTTAAGAAACGCGAGGATTCACAAACAATAATTTGATGGTTTAAGATCGCCTCGAATATTCCGCGATCCAAATAGCTCCAAGGTCGCATTAACGCACTTCGGAGGGGTGGTTCACGCTCGCGTTGAAGAAGCGGAGAACAAAGGGCCAGAACAAATTCGAGAAAATTGACTGCAACGAGAGGTCGGAGTCGGCCGCAGGGTCGAACAATTCCTGCGAATCCCGTGACAAAAGGTTCGAGAGCGGGCACCGCCGGCCATAAACCTTGTCCGAGTTCGTTCGCAGAAACAGTGCCATTTACAATCGCAATGGTGTCGGGCGCAACGGTCGGGGAAAATCCGACAGTAAACCAAAACAGTCGTAAAACGAAACATCAAAAACGTCGCTGGGCGCGTACACACACCACGTGCGAAACGGAAGCTTGGAAGATCTTGAAGAACCTTGGGTCTCGCCGATTCGCCCTCTCCTCCGACAATGCGTGGGGGTGTGGGTGCATTCGCACCCCTTGACGCAGGCATGTGTCGCTTCTATCAGTTTATCAGATGCCGAGGGCGACTGCGCGACAGCTGTTACCCAAAGGTATGGCAATTTTACAAAGAGAACTAGGTGGAGAAAGTGGATGGAGACGAATGAGGGTGTACAAAGGGGGAAAGAGAGGGAGAATTTGTGGTTTATGGTAAGGAGGGGGTAAGACGGCCAATATCTGTCAAACACATATTTTTTCAGATTTATCACGGCCCGGTTCCGTGGACCAGACCCAATTTAATTTTCTTTGCCGCAGCCCACGCGTCCAACCCCACCCTCTTTTTCCTTCGGTTGTCTCGCTTTCTCTCGGGACCGAGCCAGTGAATTCAGATTATTCGGTTTCGGTTTCGTGAATCGCTAGGTGAAAGTAAAGGGGACGATAGTAACGGATGTTCCCCTCCGGGCGATGTTGTATCGGATTATTTTCGAACGGTGTCGGGCTCGGACCAAGTTTTCGTGTCGATATCGCGCGCCGCAGGGGTTGGAAGAACGGAAAAAAGATAGAAAGACGAAAAAGGGTAGCTGCGACTCGCTTGGCGCCGATTAAACCTGGTCACAGGAGCCTGGCAACGTTTTCTGGACGCTGGGTTTCGCAACATCGCGATACAATTGCAAATATCACATTTCTTTCGTCGTTCCAGGGTTAGGATTCAATTTGTTCGGCGATTCGGTTCTTCAATTTTCGAACCGGCCGGTGAACGTGTTTTTGTTCGCGAAATTAATTAAAGTGAGGTTTGAATTAACTGAATTCAGGTCGCGGCGAGAAGTTTAATTAAATTTCAGCCGAAGAAAATATATAAACTTTACGCGAGCAATCGAGTTTTAATTGTTGGGCCGGCGCGGCGGCAGCGGCGCGGGGGAGGACGCGCCGCTAATGATTCGAGAGCCGTGGACCGTGTAAGAGCGCCGCGGGATTAGCGTGATTCAGTGGGAACGATGCGAGTCTCGTGGCTTGGTCGATACCACGAAGCGTGACGATGACGACGATGGACTCGTGTGGATTGGTACGGAATCGTACGGCAGCATGATGCCGGTCGTCTGGAACTCGTGAAATTCGATTAACCTGGACTGGCGACGAGCGATAATAATCGTGTTGTACTGCTGTTTGGTGGCCCTACTCTAGACTGGTGACGTCAGGCCCTCAATGAATAAATGCTCACTCCGGAACTCCTTTTCCAGGATTGCAAGAGTGCGGGATGCGTCTTCTCATTTCTCGATAATGCATGCAACGGGGCTTTCCACTAGTGAAAACCAAAAGAAATTAAGCCAGCGTAATTTGCATTATTCGGAAGAATAAAGCTGCGCATGTAGCTATTTTCATAAAGCTGTGACACCTATGTACATACTGCCGAATTTTTCGTGTACGTAAAAATAGGATTTTTCAGGACGATTGCGGCCTTGATTGATCTCTTATCTAGCGTTTTCAACACTTTACCTACCGAAAGCCTATTAACAGAACCTATTAACCGTACCGAAAGGAAGCATAGAAATTTTCTTTTACACTGCAATCTTAAATGAAACTATTAGATGGCGTTATCGAGGGCGACTTGTTAGTTCACAATGACAATTGCTGTTGCTATTAAAGGTTCCATGAAAGAGTGTTTAGCCAGGTACCATAGATTTTTCAAAACTATGCAGTCGGTAATGTGTTAACGACGAGTACTACAAAAACTCCGTCTTTGCATTATTGAGAAGGCGCAACCGGCACCCTTGCAATCCTAGAAATGAGTGTACTTCCTTAATTAACGATTGATAGGGAGCACCGACTAATACCTGCAAACATTAACGCTAGATCGACTACCCATAGTGTCGGATGATAACGACCCCGAGCTCTAAAATTTAGTATAATCTAGTTAAGATTAGCTAGTAAGACAGAACTCGCCAGCCCTAATTCGTGGGAGTAAGCAATCGTAACAGTAAACGCGGGATATTTGAGTCACATGGAAACTAGTATCAACGATTGAGGACTCGCGAGGACTCATGAAAGTGAATACTACTGAACCTGATCTTATGGAATGCGGTACTGATGTTCAACGACCATAAACGTGTTTTCCGTGGGCTCCATATACGAGAATATCTGAGATCTCGGGGATATCTCAAGAGTCTCAATCATGTCGTATAAGTTCAGGGACTTGGGTATTGAGTCCCCGGAGCCCGAGATAATATGCATCAGATCCAACGGGACATTTTAACAGCCAGAGAGAATAAGATACGACTTCGGTATTAAAGGTGGTTCCCTCTGTTTGTGCTACATTGTTTACAGGAGACGGTTCCTGGGGAAACTTTGCTCTTTGCCATTAATTCGAACATGCACGTATACATATGTATGTACATTAATCCAGTCAACGTTGCTCTGGACATGATTTATTCGCCCGCTAACTATTCGACCATCGATTGTCGGAAAAAAAGAAAATTAAATAAAAGGCATAAATCGAACAGGGTCGAAGCACCCTTCTACCCTGCATCATCGCCCCGTCATCGAGCATCTCCCGGATGATCTGAGCCGGGGGAGTCCGATGACAAGCGAAACTAACTAACACGTCCCGCGTCTAATAAACCCGCGTTCGCACTAATTGCATCCCCGGCCCGATGACACGCTAATTGTAAATCCCTCTAACGATGCTCGAGTGGATTCACGTGATCGTCTCCATTCCCCTCCACCGCCCCTTCCGGGCAAAAAGGTCCTCTTTCGCTGTTACCCTCGCCATGTCGCAGGATGACGGAGGGAACAGGATCCTTAACGTGCCTTCATCGAATTAATTTGCCCAGCGACGACAAAGGACCGAAGTCCTTAAAGAGTGAGCACTTCCTCCTCCTCCCTTCACCCCCTGTCGCCCGCAGCCACCCCTTCTAACCACTGTTTCTCTTTTTCCAGGTTCCCCTTTCACCCCCTTTTCATTCCTTCAGTCTCTCACTCCCTTTCTCTCTCTCTCTCTCTCTCTGTCCCCTCTTTCTCTAATACAATTCCGAGACTGTCTCCCTTTCTCCGACTATACTGGGGGATGTTCTCCCTCATCCAGAGTGTCTCGACCCCTCACCCCCTCGTCATGCACCCCCCGTTTTACATCTGCCTCCGCGGGAATAACGAAAAGAGCTCCTTTCAGCAGATGCAATCCGGCATGACGTTGCTCCTCGATCGCTCGTGGCTTCCGACATTTGTCGGTTCTCAGCTTACGCCGCTGCGGTTTCGCACATGCGTGTCCCCGCCATTTACGTGCTCGCGAAAATGTGCGCGCCTTGATTTTCGACGCGTCCGCGTTCGCAGACGCTTTAAGAAATCGACTAGAGTCTGTCTGTTCTAGGTTCTGTCTCAGCTTTCCAATTGTACAATTTTTGTGACAATACGTACCTCATTAGTAGACCGCGGATGTTTATGGAATTTTCAATTTCTATAACCAAATTTTTAAACAGTGGGGGGGGGGAACAACCTTTGGAGATCCAAAATAAATCAAAATTCCACTAAATTCTACCGGTTTTTGTGTCCCAGCATTTTTTGAACATTTCATATGCCTTGAATGCATAAAGATCCGCAGTCTACTCATTAGTTCTGACTAAATACATACATATATTCTGCTTATAAAATAATGCAGAAGTTTTTTTTCTCCGTAACACCTAGTGCTAATATCAATTCGCGAGTGGCCGCAAGAGAATCGATTCTTCCCGAAACACGCGGCAAGTATTCGTCATCGACAAGCGACACCAACGAGTACATATTTACGCGCCATAAATATTCAAACTTCGGCGATGCGAGTCACGCACGCGGAGTGAGAATCAGCGGCTCGAACTTCGGCCAATATCTGACGGTGCTTGTAGCAATAACGGTGAAAGAATCGAAATTCTCGAAACTGGGAGAACAGTATGCGGTTGGGGGAGGATATATCGATGCGGCTATAACGAGGTCGACAAAACGCGATTTAGAGAGAGAAAGGGGGAACAGACTAATTGCATAATTGTGACCGCCACTTTACCTCTTCCGCGAAGGTAATTAAAAATCCGTACCCCGGGAAAACAGTGAAACGGTTCTGTGTACTTGTTAGTCAATATACACCGCTCCTCAAAAATAATTGATCCCTCGTTTCGTGAACAATGAGCGCTCGTCCAATAAAAGGAAAAGCGCGGGAGCGGCCCCGGAGAAGCTTCAACTTTCGCGGTTCTGTACACGATCGCGGAGAAGTGGCGAAACAGGGATGGTAAAACGGTTTGCTGCGGTGCCTCTTTTCACTTTGTTGCTGTGCCTGAACTCGAAATACGTAGACAGCGAATTTAGCGGATTTATGACGGAAACGAGTGGGACAGAAAACAATATTTTTACTGGAATAATCTGGAAATATTATATTTCATTTCAGTTTGTTGCGATTCAGGTAGTCGATTTTTATTTCGCCTAAAAATCCACGGTCTAATTATCAGCTAATTTATTTAATCTAAAATTTTTTTGTTTTGTCGCAGACTTGCTGTATTCTTGCGAGAACTAATGATAATCTCATTTTTACTTTTGCCTGAAAACCGTAAAAGGTGATTTAAGGGTTGGTAAGCGGGAAAATATTGATTGTCAAGCCGTCGGTTTTTCGAGAAATGGAGATAAATGACAGCGTTCCGTTCCGGGGAGGTAGAAGTGCGATTGTTCCGCGTGCGAGAAATAAAGCTCGACGGTAACAATTGTTGCAAGGGTGGTCGCCTCACCCCAATCCTCGAGTATCGACGGTTTCCTTCAGATCTCGAGTAGTTAAATCGCGGAGGAATGAAAGGGACAGTAAATAGAGGCGAAGAGGCAACGGTAAAAGGTAAAGCAACAAGAAAAAGGGACAAAGGAAGTCGAGGAAATTGAGAGTGCTAGGTGGGATGAGGTTCCGAGGCGAGAGGAGGATGAGGAATGGAGCACGCTGGTACGCGTGCAACGCCGAGGGTGCATTCGCGCATCCTGTAGCCGTTCGCTTGCGAAACAGGAAATAATAGAGCATTAGCAATGGCAGCTGCGATATTCAATCCTGGATTGAAATGTCATTCAAAGGCCCGTGGAAAATTCGGCAGAAGGGGACAAGTTTCGGGGGGGGGCGGGACGTAGCACAGGGGTGAGAATCTCGAACGATGATAGCGTCATTCGGAACTGCAGTGGAATTAATTGCTGCGATTTGTCGGTTCGCGAGGCGACAGTGTTGCTGGCAGGTTGCAGTCTGTTGCACTGAAAGATTGTGCGAGGATTATCAACCCCTTCCTCTCTATTGCTGTCTTCACAGCTGCGGTAACAAATTAGAACTCTTTCTCATTTCTAACAATCTCCCAGTAGAGGAAGAAACTTTCTTTATACATACCTTATTGGTATGTGTAGGTACATGGATTTAGAAATGGTTCAGTTTATGAACGGAGAGCTTTCTTCTCGCTGTCAAAGATCCCAAATCTTTTGTGCATATCATTTCCTAAACCAATGCTTCTACATATGTACTTATGATCTTTTTGTACAGTACAGTATTTTGTGTTTTCAACAATTACACTGGCGATTTCGATCGAATATATTCCAGGGGTGGTAATTTGGAAGACTGGAGGCTCACGCATGACCGCGGCGCAGGAAGCAAAAGGCCCCGGTTATCCGGTGAAGAACTCGGCAAGGTGCTCGAAAGTTAGCGGGCAATGGAAACACGAGGCTTATCGGGCTTGTCTGTTTCGTATCGCGTCGCTTTTCCAGCGTGGCAGCAGGTCTTTTTTCACCCGCCCCGCAGAGAGAAAGACCGGGAGAGAGAGAGAGCTCTTACTCCGGCCCGTTGTTCCGTGGAAAACGCAGTAGTCGCCACCCCCTCTCGGCCCGTGCGTTTTCATCCCCCTCACCTCGCTCAACTTGGAAATTGTTCTGAGCCCCTCCTCGATCCCGGCCGTCCTTGTCGGCACTCGAACTAATAAGCTCTCCGGATTAATTAAAATTTCGGCCGATGTTGCTGGGCCGCGCTCGCGCGCGCTCCAGCTAGCCAAGACCCGAGTTCTCGGCCGTATAAACAAGAACGCGCGCGCTCTGCTCTCTTGTTCTTCCGCCCCCGCTTCTCTTTCATCTCGTTCTCCTTTTGTTTCTTCTCTTTTTTTTTTAATCCGCCGATTCCGACTAATTACGACGAAGCACACAACCATTTCTCTCTCTCTCTCTCTTTCTCTCTCTCCCTCGAACTCTTTCGCTCTCGGCCGTTCTCTCCGTTGCAGACTCTCGGCCTTCGACCACCTATTTTTCGGAATATTTTTCGACTGCTCTCCTCCTCCCCTCCTCTCTCGACTGCATCCCCGGGAGTCGCGCTAATTGCCGCTCGAGCGCTAATTACTCATTAACGACGGGCAATCGTAGGATTTTACGGACACGCTCGATAATTTCCGAGGCAGAGCAACGAGTCGCGAGCCGAGCTGGTGCGGCGCGCAGCCCGGAGAGCTCGCGACGAGAGCTACTCGCGTTATCGAGGTGAAAGGATCTTTTATTTAGTAATAGAAGTTCGAAGCGGAATGGGTCTGAAGATAAACATCGTTACGTGCTCCCCAGCCTGCGCCGGATAATTATTAACCATTAAGCGGGCCGCGCGTAAGGTCGTACCATTTCCCGAGCTCGAGCCATTCTTATTTTTTTTTTTGTGCTTATTTTTCTCGCGCCCGTTAATCAAATAGGATGTGCTCGAGCTATACAGCTCGCTATAGAACCCAGTAACTTGTATAATAGACTCACAGACCCGTTCTACTCGCTTCTCTGTATTCTGTCGCCAACTGTCTTTGTCAGACTCGACCATTTTGCGATATTCGTGAGTTACCAGTTGTTATTGGAGTTTTGATGACCTATTATTTTAATCTTGATGTGTAATCTTTTTACACAAAATGAAATGGTTATATTTTAGCTCTTTTTGCTGTACGGTTTAAATCAATAAGTTGTGTTTATTTATAATGGCACGTTTCGAAGGAATATCACAGTATCTAAAGCTTAGCCTTTTTAATTCAGGAAAAAAGTGGAAACAACGAAGTATGATGAAAAATTTATAAATTTGTTTCTCAAGGCTATGCAATCTAAAATAAAAACTGGGACACAGATATATGATTTTGAGGTTCTATTACATATTAGGACAAATTGTTAGAGGGGCATCTAGCAAATTTATTTACACCGTCGGCCATTAGCCGGTGCCTTATGCGCAACTATTGTCCACATTACTCTCAGGAGCAGATGAAACGAAATATTAATGGGGTCTATACTCGTAGCATTTATTGATCGTGCATAGTAGGTCCATTGTAAACGCTCCCTCGTGTCGAGAGCGTCACTGTGAGTGTTTCGTTCGAACAAAAGTTCTGGCGCTCTAATATTGGAATCCTGAATAAATTGCACCGTGATATTTGAAATTCTTTTTTGTTAATTTACTACACGGTCACCGAGAAAGAAAACCGGTAGCCCCACCAGTAATTTCATTGTAATTGTAAAAGTTTGTATCATTACGGGAATTCTTTCACGTGCGAAATAATTGAACGTACAGTTCTTTACATCGCGATAGCTCGGGTCTCCTGGAGCTTGGCCAAATTCGTTTCACTCAATACCACGAGGGCGAGAGGATTAACTTTCAGATCTAGACCAGAGATTATCGAATAATCAAACTGATAAGAAAGTTACACATCATATTTTTTTATTCTCAACCAGCCTACCGCGGAGAATTGCCTGTATCGTTAATCACGATCGCCTGGTTTCATCGAAACGAACACATGTGACATTCGTAGAAAAATTACGAAACGTTTGCTTCGTTGCTGATGCCTTAACCGTCGATGACGCCACAGTAACGTCGCGTCAAAAATTTAACTCGATTTCGATTGCAGCGTTCACAGACTGCACAAAGAAAAGTGCAATAAAATGCATAATACAATTTTTATGAAATTTATTACTGAAATTTATTTTTACCAGGAAACTATGCGTATACTCAGAAATCTATTGAATGCAAACCATTATTTTGAGCAATAATATTTAAAACTGAAATTGAAAATAAAGACAAACTCCAAATATTTTCAATATTCTTCAAATAAAATACTATTCTCAAAAATTACTACATCAAATAAAATATTTTATTTCCAAAGTTGTACAGACACTGTAAAATAAATGGGATTATTTACTATTTCAAATACTATTTTCCCCACAGCTCTGATCCGACTGAACGTTCTCTCGGACATTTTTTCGGACACGCTCTGAAAGGGCTGCAAACAGTCAGATAAAAAATTGCGAGGCCGGTTACCGAAACAAATGGCGACAAGAATATCTCAATCGTGAGTCCCGAGAAAAAGATAACTGTCTACCGTAGCTTGCAAAACCAGCGATCGGTGACGGGAGGGGGGGGGGGGGGAACGTTTCATTCACGAGGTACACGAGCGTATTCCGTCCGGAGGAAAGTCCATCGAGGTGGAAAGGAGCGTTTCTCCGAGGACTGAATGGCGGAGTGTCCAGCCTTGAAGAAGTCGAGGATGTTGGATGACGAAAGCCAGGCTCTTGGCCGAAGGAAATCGAGCGAGCGAGCGAGGCGAGGCGAGTCAGCGGACGATTAACGAGCGTCACATTCGTCAAACCGTTCCCAGAGCCACCGGGTGATACGTGTAACGAGCTAATTAACTTAATTTATCGCCGTTTGACGGAGATCCAATCGCAGATGCGCGGCACGTTAATTGTACGTCCATTAGCCGCCGATACGATCGTATATACCCGTGGACCAGTACTCTCTAACGATCGCTCGACGGCTCGTCTCGTCGCCGAGGACATCTTTCGATGAACGACCCCCGTCGACGTCGCGATTTTCGATTTTTCCGACCGTACCTACCCGCTGGCTAATCCTGGAAAGTGCCGGACCATGATTGCGATCCATGATTTTGCATACTTTGTACAGAGACGACAGGCCGTTTTCTTTTCTTTCTACGTTTTGCGTGAGTCGTGAAACTCGCCGGTCTTTAACCAGTTAAATGGACCGTTGATAGTCAAATGGGTTTTATGCATTTTATTTGGTAATTGTCCAAGCTGCGGAGGTCTTTCTGCGAGAAATGACCGACCACGTCTTCTTATTCATGTCTTATCACGAGTAGATGAAATTTAATATTGTTGTAAAATTTTTTAAATTGAAGATAATCATAATGAAATCATCAAGCCATAAAAAATAACAGTCAATTTAGTTTCTATTTCTTGCAGTCGACAATTTTTATTTGGCATAGACTCCTCAGAATTAAATCGAATGATAACGAGACTGGTTTTACGGTAAAGATAGATAAGTGCAACTGTGCAAAGAGGCGTGAGAAGAATTGAAGAACGTGCTTTTATCATTTAGAAACATCCCGGTCAAGGGTTCAACAGCCAAAGTGCAGAAAGGAAAAGCGTTGGTAGAACCGGCACCCTTTAATCGTCCATAAAACAGCATGGCTGAATGGCGTAGTACGGCAACGAGCAGAGGATTAAGACAATAAAGTCCTCGTAAACCAATATTGTCTCGTCATGGCTGCTAAGTCCTGTACGATCGACCTTTCCAGCAAAAAGGTCTTAGGTGTTTGGGGGCTGCTGGATTTCCCTTCGTGTTGGGATTTTAGGGTCCCGTTTGCTGGTGTCCTGGGGACCAGCAATCTTTTTGGTGGCAAGGACCAGGGTCCAGGTAGCGAGGACACCTTGTCTGGCAACCTGGCGCACGGTTACTTAAATTCTCCGGGAGCTGCGGACTGAAAGAGAAACGGCTTTCGTTCCCGGGGTGGAGAACGCTCGAGAACGATGGTGAGAGAACCAAGGCGAGAGAGAGAGAGAGAGAGAGAGAGAGAGAGAGGGGGGGGTGTGGAGAGAGTGAGAGAGAGTCGGGGAGAGAGGAATGGCACGGAGAGACACCCGCAATTTCGTGATTGCTTTTCAGACGACACTTTGTACACCCATGGACAGCACCAACCAACTCATTACGGTAATGACACGTGTGCATCAATTCGCATTAATATTCTAATGGACGTCAGGGAGGGAAAGTGGTTCGGCGCGCGACAGAGATACGGAGACTAACAGAGATAGAATGAGAGAGTAGAGGATCAGAGGGAGAGGGAGAGAGAGAGAGAGATGGTGTAGACGCACGAAAGGGGTAGAGAAACGCATGGAGGGGAGAGTGAGTGAGGTGGGGGAAGAGGAGAGGAGACACTGGACCAAGGGTGGGAGCAGACAGACTAGGGGAAGGGAAAAAGCCCTAGAAAGGAGCCAGCGAGACGAAGGGAGACGGTGCGCTATCTTGCGCATAATGCCAATTAATTAATGGATACTGTGCCCGTGCCTCGGCTCGATATTATGTAACTGGTGCCTAGGACGGCTGTTATCGATTTACGGTTTCGTTGCCGAGGTGAACGTAAGTCGCTACCCGGCGTTCGTTAGAGCCTGGGACACGTTCTCGTGGTTTCTGGATCTGCCTCACACAGTCTTCTCTTGCTTTATAGTTTCTTGGAAATTAGTCCCTCTCTTTTTTTCCTACTCCGACGTCATCCACGACGATGATTGTACGAGAATATTTAAGAAGGTCAGTGTTATCAAGACAGACAGCGGATCTTTATGCAAAATAAAAATTTTCTATCTGAATCGCAACAAACTGGAGTAATATAGAAATTCATTTTCTTTGTTAATATGATTAATTGATCGAAAATAATATAACAGTATTTCTAAATTCTTCTAACGTTGCTACTGTTTTAAATTACACCTACTCGTTCTTGTCATAAATGCATAAAATTCGCTGTCCGGTTAACACTTTTACAATATTGTATTCCGTAATACAATGGTGATCGTCTAGGATGTTTTGTGTTGTTGTCCTTGTCTACCATTAATTCCTTTCCACTTCAAGAGAACGAATGGTCTGTTTTATTTCGATTGCGGAATGTTTTCCTGATGTAAATGCAGCCTTAGGGCTTTCTAGAATGTGCTCACTAACGATCTTAGGTAGTTAGCTAGTCTCATTTAGTTTGGTTTAGTGGGAATGAACGGCGTTCCGCGTTAGCAGTGTTTTTAAGGTTTTATAGAAGTAATTTCATTCTTTTCTCATTTTTAGCATCGGAAGTTCGAAATAGTGAAGCTTACAATGCAGTTTGTCTTTGGCCAATAATATATGTCCCTGGAACGGAGCGGACAAGGCTAAAAATACATATAGAAGGGTGAAAGTGCAGGGTGCAAAACAATGGGAAAGTTGCTAGAGTTTCGTTGCTAAAATTAGCTGAAATGAATTTCAGACAGCAAACTTTGGAGCATCTAATCTTTGTCAGTCAACTTCGACCTTTCGCATTTTTGTTTATCCTTTTTCCGTAACTTTTTATGGTTCACTGGTGCATCGAACAAGTTTCACATCAAAAGGTTATTAATATTGCGACATAAAAATAGCTACTTTCACGAGTAACCCCCACACAGGAAAATGAAGAAATAATTTAATTATTTTCTTTACTTATTGGTTTGAATAGATTGCGAATAGAATAAACTTGCACTAGATATAATCAAATCCTGTACCATATCGTATTATATTATCGTCAACGATTTCGATACGCTATAAATAACAATATAAATGGACATCAATATTTTATCTCGCGTTCTAAATACGAAACGGATTACCATCACCGACCGGTTGATTTTTGCAATTCTTCTCTTAAAATTCCGGCAATATTTCAATTGTCATTACTTGCTCTCTGTTTTGCTCCCATTGTGTCCCTTCACTGAAATCCATAGAAGACAAAGACATTCAAAGTTATTCAAACTTGCGTCGCGAAACATACAAACGACAGGTCGATAAATCACGCGCGGGATATAAATAATGCCGACAATATGGCCCATACGGATAGAAGAGAAAGATCAAAGGCTGAACAGACGTCTAGCCAGCTGGATATCGTTATCAATAACGTAATTTACAGCTGCACCGTTAAATGTCACGTATACTTGCGATATTTATGATCGGTGTCACGAGAAAGTTTAAATCTATGGACGGAACTTCCGCTAGAACAGTGAAACGACAGACCGGATCAAAATGACTCGTTTGTAACTTAATTACTATACTTCTACACCTTCGCTATTTTTAATCCTCCATTTAGACGAGACTGCAAACCACTGGAGAAAAATAGTTAAGGAACTAATTGGGTGAACCTAATGTTTTTACTAGGACGCGAAACAAATTTATTTGCGAGGCGTCTTCCTTTACACGCCGTTTATCTTAATTTTATTATTATCCGCGCGGTAATGTATTAAAGGATCTCGGCAACAGGTTCGACTATTAGACTGCATTTCCTAGCAGTTAAAAGAGTAAATTGCAGTGTGCAGGGGCACACAAAGTTGCTCGGGAGCATGCTCGGCCGTGTTACATACACACGTAACACCGCTTCCTCCAGTTTCAGGACGCGTACAGATTACGCCAATAACTGTTCCCCTGAAATATCCCCGTTATCCCGAACAAATGACTCAATAATGATCTCGCAAATGGAAGAATGGAGAATAATTGTCGCAAAAATGATCGGGCCGAACGAGGAAGGTATCGTGTAATGGGACTAGTTTCTTTGTGAAGTAAAAGTAACGTACAGATCAACTCGGCCGGACCTCATCTACCTTTTTGCGTGCGAAAGATTAATAGCCACCTCGAGAGTTGGATTACTTATAGTATTTAACAAGCGCAAACAGACAGTGAAGAAAATGTAAATGTCAACATTATTTATTACGGACCCGCGAGCCGTGTTTTATTTCTAATATGCGAAAAATATAATAAATAGTTCGACGACGCTTTTTTTACCGTCGGTCATGAATAATCTTTCCCCGCCACGGCAAAGAATGGACCGTTTCTCGAACGTAATCTTTAATTCACGAGCTTATGTTTCAATGAAGAAGTTTCCGAACTCGCGAACTTAGTTTCCTCATGCATCTAAATTTTATTAATATCAGGAAGTAGTATCGGCTCATCTGTTTGTTTTTAATATTATTTTCTGATGGACTTGTAAGCAGTTTCTGAGATTGTGATCGAAGATTAAGGTAATTGTTGAACGTGTCTCGAAGCACTGGCAAGTTTACTCACTCGGTAATGAAACTTGCCACTTTCTGCGGAGAAATATGTTTGTGGTTGGATGATCTCCTTACCTGCAACAAATAGAAAGTCTAGTGTTAAAATGGAAGTATCATCGGAGCTTCGTAAAGAATACAATTTTTGCATTAATGAGTGAAATAAGTTCGATAGTATTGATAGAGCTTCAGAGCCACACTAATATCCCTAGCCCCCTAGACCCTAGTCTCCCTGCCCCTAGACCCTCTAGTATTCCTAGCATCCTAGCCTTCTTTTTTGTTAAGAGGGTGGCTAGAACCGGGCGAACCCGTAAACATCAGCCCGGGACAGCCAATGGCTGACCCTCTATTTAACCAGTTGCTTCAGTTGCTATCAGGACCAGGGAGCAACTGTTCATATTTCTCCTCGTCCCTCTATCCGGAGCTCTGCACCACACCTGTTCTTGGCTTGATAGCCTCCTAGCCCCTAGTTGCCCTAATATCCCTCCTGGTTCCCTAGACTCTAGTCTCCCTGGCCCCCTAGCCCCTAGGGGGGTAACCATGACCTATCTAGTATCCTCGAACCCTAGACTCCCTAGTCCCTAGGTCTCAGTCCTTATTCCCCAGTTTGAGAGGTCTGATCTCTGAGGTGACAGAGACGGTCGTCTACGCAAGGGTTGCTGGGACGTCAAATGTCCCTCGAAGGGACAATGGATTTCCGTGTGGCTCTTCGGTGCTCGAATCCGGCGGCGATGCCAAGCGAAGGCAAGATTAATGCGCGTGGCCAGCCTGGGCAGTCCATCAGCCACTAATGCAACGGGAATCTCGTTCGAACGTTAACAAAGTTAACGCGGTGGTCGCAGTCTCACGCAAAACGCACGTCATCGGCCGTAATGACCGATTACACGGGACGAGTGTCATCGTCATGGCCGGCCGAGCTTGGCCCGGTCTGGCCTGGCCTGGTCTGGCTGACGATGGCGTCGCAGCGGCGTTATGCCTAAACCACCGCGCGCTGGATCGTTATTGAATTATGCGCGATGCCCGTAATCGAATCATCATTATCCCCGGTTAACGATCCGAACGGGGGACGAAAGGGCTCTCGCTCTGGGACACCGTGTAAAAAGAATTTTCGAGGACCTCTTGCTCCTTATGCTGCGAGGTCATCCTCGAAGAGGATGCTCCGCGTCAGTTTGCGAGCGGGAAATTATTTTCTTATCTTAATTCATACATTTTATAAAGATATTTTTCGACAAAGGTCTGTTGTGGAAGTTTGTCGTACAAAAATCAAAAACTCGCCGAGGAGGTTTGTTTATTAAAGAACCGCCTGATCAACGATGCCGGAATGAATGGCATAATTGTTAAAGTCATTATTTTTACCGCGAATATGCGATTGACTAAATTGCGAGCAACGTCACTCAATAATGCAACGCTATTATTGGAGAACATTAAATAGCTACGGGGATAGACACGTTATTCGAGCGGCGGATCCATTCATAGATCGTTCACGGAATGCGCGCTGTACATTTTAATTGGATAGATCACCGTTGTGGCCGATGCATCGTGCTTTAAATCACGCTCGAATTTGGCGCCTCCGATCAAGGGTACAAAAATTTAATAAATCGTCGCGTATTCAGTGTCGCGGCCCGGCTTCGACGGTAATTTGAAAATGCACTCTAATTAAATCTGTAGAGACTGGATCGACCAGTACGAACAACGCTCTATTTTTGAGTGGCTCATCAATTATTCATCCCTTAATACAGCCGAACTTTCGTGCACCGAACGGCGAGCCGAAATCGATGCATCTTTCAACGATCTCGTTTATACGAATTCATTCGTTTAACTCTTGCGAGGACTTTTCAAAAAGCTGTTTCCTTCCGAGACCTAGATGGTACTGTCGTAACATAGACACTATGAGGAAATAAAGGGCTAGCCTGAAATTGTCAACGCTATACATCGTTGTCTCTTTATTTACCCGGCCCCGGTAATTGTGTTCCAAACAGAAGTAAAGTTTTCAGTCGCAACGGGTTTAGTTAAAAATAAAGCGCTACGTCCGGATGCTGGTTTTCCAGTGCGCAGGTGAGAACCGGGAATCGACTGCAGTTTTTCGGCTATCTTTCTTCGACTGGGACAGAAAACGGGCGCATAGCGACTTCCAATGACTCACGCTGCATAGTAATAGATACGATCGTAGCTCATATATGGCTCGGAAACGTGCTCGATCAGATTTCCCAGGCCGAAACAGCCTGGATCCACGTCGGTGGCCGGGCGACACGCGAAATTTACGTTCTCCTCTAGTGTTTGTAACGCGCGTTTCGTTGCCGCCGTTACGAAATCGATTCAGATGGCCGGAATGTTGTTAACGCGTTTTAGCTTTCAATTTTGAACGCGACATTTGGTGTCTATTGTGGAATAGTCCGGGATGGGTGCAAGTGGAAGCGCATCCCCGTCCCGGCCACATTCAATCCACTCTTTCGGCACTCCTACTGTCAAATTTATTGGACGTAATATATTCACCGTGTACACACGGCGATGGCGCGCGTCAAATTACCGTCTCGATTATCGTCGATGCTGTTATTTCACGCGAGCGCGAAAACAGCCACGCGAAATCGTCCCTCGGACACCTCTGGACATCCTGGACATTCCAAACGTCTTTTCCAAAGACTAGTTCCCCAAACGATCAAATGCGATGCGCGTGCTACCGTTCTTATCGAAATTAATTTCCTGGATAACTCATAAAAAGTTCGATCAACACTTCCCTGTAGCAGCTTCCTCTGAAAAGAAAGTGGCCCGAGTTTCGCCGGCCACGGAAGATGAGCAAGGTTTTTGTTCGTGAAATCAATGCGCATCAATGTGGCTCAGAATAAACAGGTAACGGCGTTGTGCGCCTTTTTCCCGCCCTCAATCGCCTCCGTTCTTTTCTCTGTTCATTTTGTTACCACGATTCTCGTATTCTCGCCGGTGGGTTGGTTGGTGGTCACGGTTGACTCATCGTTATTAGAAAAAATAAAGAAGAGGCCTCTCAAGTGGGGAGTCCCGATCCCTCGAGACGCTGCCACTCGACTTCGTGAAGTGTACGGAGGAATGAAAATACGATGATTGGAATTCAGTCCGTGGAGTCTCGGCAAAAACTCATAGTACCGGGCTTGTTCTTTAACAATTAGTCGCTTTCATCTGATTTTTCATTCGGCTGGGCACTCGACCCGGTTCTATCCTCATCGGCGCGGCGCGGTTTACTTAATCCGCTAAATTCGAACGTGGCAGACGTTTTCTGTTTCAGGCGAAAGAATATAATACAGGGTATAATACTTCGAATAACATATTTTCTATGATTGTCATACAATAAACGTGTACTTTCTATACAAAAATTCCGGTTTCATATTTACATACCTGGTAAAGATACGTTAAATGTCTTGAGGACAAAGGTGAATGGTAAAATGGTACTATATAATTTATTGATCGAAGGAGACCTAGGTTGGCGTGATTCGAAGCAGAAGAAAAATTCAACTCGTTCGAATTCGGAGCGTTTAAAATCCATTAAATACCGGGCGGTGAGGAATGGGTTGAGAGAGCAGGGCCGTAAGTTTTTCGTGTCGCGGTGGCGGTACTGTCCCCCGGGGCTCGTTTTTCCAGCGAGGGCCCGGCCGCATAACGGTCGCACGAATATATATCCCTCCCCATTAGATTTCTATCGAGCGACGAACGGTGTTCTCAGGCGATCCTCTCCTCGCCGCTTAATCTCGCCGCAGGATCTCCGTCCGAGATGTCTTAAGAGCACGGAATCAATTACCGCGACTTTCACCGCGTGGGCGCGCCGCATCTGGCGTGTCCGGCTCTCCCACGTGTACGCGTGCATGCGTGTGCGTACATGCACATATGTATGTATTACGTACGCGCCCGGTCGCCTGTGTGACAGACGCGACGGCGAGCGTGTACGTCGGCGGTCCCGCACACCGTAACGCGGAATTAACGGCGACGGCCACGGCGACAACGGCGTCCGTTAGCGAGAGAGAACCCTTCGCGAATGAATCCTCCAGTCTACGATGCTAAAGGAAAGCTTCGGGCTACACCGTGGGACCGATACTCCCACCGACGCCCACCCTCGACACACCTGCTGTTCGCAGAAATATTCCACCTCGCTTTTCGCGCACCTTCGCTAATCCCTCTGGCTGTTCCTTGATTCGAGGAATCCGCAATTTTACGGAGGAAGACGCACCTTCCGTGAGAATCCAGTGGGTCTCCAAAATTTTTTCTACGGAAATACGATGGTGCGAGTGCACTTTGAAAAGGTAATCTCGTTCTTGGTAATCGCGGTCTGGAGTTTATAGTACGGGCGATGAGCACTGGTTTGGCCCCCAGGGACAGTGCAAGAGCAAATGATGTCGAGGATCTTGATTTTGTTAGTTGCGAGGAGAATTATACATCGTAGTCTTTATTTGAGGAGGGTTCGAATGGGCGTGGTTTGGCAGATCGTGATTTTGAGGGAGCCGGGACAGTGCCCCAGGGGGCAATCCTTTCTCATAAATCGTTTTAAGGGACAAAGGAAACTTTAAGAAACTCTACTACCTCGCGATTCTTGTTCTTCTGGTTGTATTCAGGAAATATGTCTCATCGTTCCTAGTGAGTTCTTCCTCTTTTTTTTTTGTATTTAGCCCACTTTCCCGACGCGAGCGGTCGCTGAAGCGATTCCGAGGTCGTAACGTTCATCGAATTGAAAGATAAAACCGGCACAGGACGCGAGCATCGGCTTCATTTACGAGTTTCATAAAAATGTAGCTTGATCGGGTCCGTGTGGGGACACCTTCCCGACAAAATGGGATTCCAGCGCCGGAGAGTTCCTGGCCTCTGTAAAAGCGTCCGCTCCGCGAGAGGCAGGTATTTACTTTGCCACGGGACACTTTAGCGGCTCCCACCTACTTCCTCCTTCTTCTTTCTTTCCTTCCCGGCTGGATCTTTTTTTAATCGCGCTTTAATTACGTCGCCCGGTCGCTTCTCGAACAGGTTCTCCTTCGAACGCGTATCACGGAAGCCGGGGCGACCAGGCACGAAACCTTCCCGCCGTGCACCAGTCTGCGATTTATAATCGAGAATTCTGCACGCGGGATCGTTCGCGAATCGAACCACGAAAGAGATCGAAAATACAGCGGCAGGAATATTCGGTACGCTTATGAAGTGCCGGCGCTGAAAATCGGTTCCGTTTGCCGATCGGGATCGTTAAAACGGTATCGAAAACCGAATTTAATCTGCCGGAAAATAGACGCCCCGGAATTTGTTTCGAATATCATTTGATACGTGTTACGAGAAGGAAAGTAAACCGGCGAATGTTTGCACAAAACTGCGCGCGGCCTCTATTCCCATCCAATTTGCGCGCAGACTTTATTTTGGCCAAAGCTTTCGGGGATTGCCGCTCGCTGGACGCCGCCAGCAGCTCGTTCCCGGCGTTTCTATCTCAAATATCTCTTAAACTGTAAATATTGCGTGGAACAACGGAACTTTTGTGGATCCTTTAAAATCGCTCGCCCCGAATCCGCGCGGATTAAACGCCGGTCTTGCGCCGGTTCCGTATCGAGCATAATGTTTGCCCAACATCCGAAATTGGCACACTCGCAGCCACTTCGCGAAATATCTTTTTCATATTTACTAGACCTAGGAAGTGCATGAAAGATTAAATTGATAATCTGATAGACATTGTTACTCAACGATGTGAGAAAATTCTAAATGACCTCGCGACACTGTGACTACGCGAGCGAATAAACGTCACCGTTAACGATCTCCCAGGAAAGTTTATTTAAACAAATAAAACGGAACTAGTTTGAGAGGCATAGCATTTTGTATAGCTGTCATAAATCGTCATTCACTGCGACAGAAAGTCGAGAGAACGCGAGTCACGTTATCGCGAGGCGACAGTTCACCGTTCAAAATGGCTCGGCAAGCCGAGTCATGCATGTATCAAAGATTCACGTAAACTACCTTCCGGAACAATAGTTAGATATACGCCAACAATAAGATTATCTTACGGACTCGGCAGATAGTGTTATCTAGTGGTGGAAACTGCACGGTCCGAGACGAGACACGATAAAGCTATTCCAGGAGCTCCCGAAACCTTGCAGTAACCGCAACAGGTTTAATGGCACTGCGTATCTGTGTAACGCACGATTGAAATTTGCTTGAAAATTGAACTTAAAGTCCACCCATCATGTGGCAGGATTTTTCCAAAATTGTTAACCATCGAAACAGGTATTTGACAAAATTAAAATTTGAAAAAATTTCCGAGTCCAGTAGATCGTCAAATTCAAATTTCAATTTCTAGAATCAGAATTGGCCACTGAGAAATGACCTATTCAGTTTTGTTAAACAAAAAAGAAAACACGATCTGCGATACATAAAGTATCCGGTAACATGAATAATCTAATAATAGCATGCAAAAACTATGAGAATGAAAGGAAAAATGCCGGCCTTACCCAGTATATCAAAGATACAAATATGTATAAAATATTATAAGAAAATGTACCGTGTTGCTAATGACCTTTGATGTTGAAGCAACATTAAATAAATAAATTAAAAAAAAAAGAGCCCAATTACTTCATTTGATACAGTGAAAACGAAAAAATCATAAGCCAGTGCAAATTTATTCGCACCGGTAATTTATTCATCGAATTCTTTGTTTGTTCTTCTTTAAAAAGTAATAACTAGACTGCGGATCTTTATGCAAAACAAAATATGTTCGCATTGATTGGAAGCCGCAGGAGCCAAATAAAAGTTATTCACTCTTCTTTTAATTATCTTATTAAAGTGAAACGAAAATACACTGGTGGCCTTAAATCTTTTTAGTACCTCCACTGTTTTAAGTTGTAGGTGCCCATTTTTGTTATAAATGCATAAAATCCGCAGTCTAGTAATAACATTATTTTGTGTTGTTTCAAGAATTTTAGCGTGAACAGTTTCGTTGAATGTTTTTCGAATTTCATTCGAGGGCGCGTTGCATCATCCCCTAACGCGATCAGCGATCTCAATGACCGCCGATGATGGCCCGTTGATAATTCTAGCTGTTGACTGGCCGCGGGCCAGTCCAGTATTTATAAATCTAAATGCGTCTACTCCGAGCTGAAAATTTGATTTTCCGCGAGCCGCAGGTGTGACGACACCTTGTGGGATCTTGTGCTTGGAACGGTGCCGCGTTTCCAAAAATACACACGTCCTAGAGTCGGGAAATGGTTCCTGGGTCAAACTTTCGAATCGACGATGTCCGAGAATCAATCTCGGCCGATCTCGACTGTGACTGGCCCGACGGGACCGATGTTTACCTTCAGCGGGGCCAATCATGTTTAATTCGCGGTTGCGGGTGTCGGCGAACGCTTTTGGAGCGAAAGTAAATCGGAACAGTGGATTAATTCCAGCGAAAACCAGAATGAAAAACAATGGATTCGTTAGCTAAAGATAAGCGAAGAAAGATAAGAAAATAACTGTGTTGACCAGAAACGCGAAAAGAGGAAAAAATTGACTTTAATCGATTCAAATTCGACAGCTAAAGATAAGAGAAGACAGATAAGAGGTCATTTCTGCGATGAAATAAACGACTGAAGTTGAGTGAAAATGAACGGCCATCAAGTTAAAAATGTACGAGCACAAAGAGGATATTTGGAAATTTATTTTAACCGGTAATTTATAACGACCGCGACAATATATTCGAGGAGTCACGAACTTATTTTCGCGTGTCGCTTCTGGGAACAGTTAGCGATCGTTTGTAAACTATAGGATCGTCTTGTGTATTAATAAGATGCCTGTTGATAGTAAATTCATGCATAAATCAGCGGTGATGTTTTTAGCCAGAGGCAGCTGGCGTCTGCCTCCTCTTCCGAACGAGGATCGCACGAAAACGGTTTACTCGCGGCATTAAGAGTAACGCGTGATTACAAGTTACACCGCTATCTTGATTACAGATTAATCGTGGCGCGGCAGTTCCTCTGTTTTTTTTCTTCTTGCCCGGTTGCTCCTCCTCCTCGATTTTCTTCGCGATTACCGATAATTATCGTGATCAATTATTCGCTGATCATCGTACCAGATATCGATTAAACATATTTTTCACCGGTTTTTCTGGCCGGCCGATGAAAAAATCGAAGGCCGAGCTTCGCGCGCAACGTTTGCGCGACGAAATAAAATCGGCCGACAATCTATATATGTATATAAAAATGGATGATTAATAGACATCGAAACTGTTTGACCGATCAACATGAAACTTGGCACATATGTGTATTTTTTCATGGAGAAGGTTTTTACGCTATTCAATTTGTTGTAACTCGCCGCTGCAGATGGCGCTGCAGTACATCAACTTTTACACCGTTGAACCTATCGCTATGAAAATTGGTATACATAGGTATTTGAGCACGAGGAATGTTGTCGCGCTATCCACTTTGTTGTAAATCGCCGTCATATTGACGGCAAAGCAGAATAATTTATAATTTTGAATGTCCTTCACAAGCAGCCCCCGTAAGTTCCTCATTGCATTGGAATTCAGCTGAGTAGATTGATCTGCGTTTGAATAGAAATATTTGGTTAGTATTTTTAAATTATTCAGTTTTTTCTTTGTTTTTTAGTTCGTCTTTTGTCCAAATGTCACATCTGTGACAGGTGAAAACATGCTTTTAAAAAATACTGAGCCACAGCAACGCGTGACGGGGGAAAACTAGTAGATAATAAATTTTAATACTGAGAGGCACGATAAATATTATTTTTTCGTTCAATATACGAATTCATTCACTAGTCGCTCTGTGACCGAGTGGCACGCAGAGCGTTAAGCAACAAAAATGAGGGATGGAGGAGGGTTAAACGGCAACCATAATCGATTCGCGGAAGATCGTCGGGTGCTCGTCTGCCGATGTATCGAGCAACACAGCCACTTTGCGGGCCGGTATGCGCAGGTATTTCGGCACTTCCGACAGAGTCGTTTGTCAGCATTAGAGAGAGAGAGAGACGGTGGGGCCGTTCGATCGGAATAAGCCAATTTTCCGAGCGATTTCTTATCGACCGCGGTGATCGGCCCTCCGGCTCGTGATCCAACGCCTTTAACCGCTCCACGAGACTCTCGTCACGTGTCGTCTCAGTGTCGAGGACGGTTTTATCGGTGGTCGTTAAACGCGTTGCGCGTAAGTCGCGCTGTTTCGACCTCTGCTGACCGGCTCTCCTCTTTTTCTTAGTCGCTGACTCCAGCATACGGTCCACCGTGGTCGTTACAGCGTAATAAATACTACCCTCTTCCTGCCCGAAATTTTTACCAATTTTTATTCGACGTCGTACGGGTAACTGTTTGTACGAGACGCTGGTCGTTACTCGAGGACTTCCGGTTCAGGCAGAGCCGCCTGGACGCCATTTCTCTTTCCCTTTCCTTGGTACACAATTTAATTCACTAAACATTGTATACTCGTTTTTCTATGCTGAACTTTCAAAATTATAATTTTGGGAGGATATACTTTTGGAGTACTTTTTCCAGTTTCTTACGTTTATTGTTGGGGTTGGAAAACGAGGATAGGATCTGCTTCGCTGAGGGGAGGAAAAGGGATAACTAAATTAGCTAACTTCCGCCTCGGAGCAGAGCGATCTTGCTACAAGAAAAATTCGGATTTTACTGGTTCGGCGAGGCGGTAGGAGAAATGTGCTTTTCGAGAGCCCGGTCGGCGACAGGAAGCCTCGGCCAGCCGTTTCGAGGGATCAGGGGGTCGCAGGATCGCGGGCTGATCCACCCGAAGGAAGAAGGACAAATTGTACGCGGGCGAAGTTTACGAGAAGCGTAAAACGGCCGTAAAGATCTCACGAGTGCGTATTAATGCCCCACTGTGCACAGTGTTATCGTGCCATTATGGAAATTCATTAATGCTCCGCCCGGAACCAAGCATTCTTCGTGGATCACCAACTTCAGCCACTTAGATACCGGATGATTTACGGCGCGCATAAAACGTTATCATCGCGACCGATATATTGAAACTTCGTGTAGAAATCGTGGGACTGCTGCCGGTGCCCGGGTAAACGCTGCCGGGCTGCGGGTTCTGGCCACTGTGCGTTCGACATTGACTATCAACGGTAATTAAACGGCTTATAAATTTCTAAACGAGCCCCCTACCCCTTCCCCTCCGCGCCGTTGCAGCTTCGTGTGTTTAGTATGATATTTTACGGCGCGGAACACGAAACACAAGGCAGCCGAGGGATAGGACTGGTGTTTAGCATTGTGTTCGACTGATGAGGATGTATTACGTAAAGGCTGGTTTAATTGATGGCCGGATTATCTCGTTAGAAAGTTTATTGCTACTGGAAGATCGCTGAGAGAACGCGCGGGCGCAATTTGTCGAATGAATAATGGATAGGGATATGCGCGAATACACCTAATATCTATAAATCTGCGGGACGTGTGTTCGAAAGTAAAAGCTCCTCTCGTCTGTTAGATCAAAAATTCAAGATAGGAAATCCAGTAAATTTTGTACTCAGCTCCCGCTATTAATGGCCACGAGGCTCTACTATTATAGATCGACTAAACCGTAAGTCGTAGCATCGCAATCGTGGCGAATTAAAGCTAATTAAGACGGAATTAAAATTGCGGAATGCACACCGCGCGGAGGCTGGCCAGATGCTATCGAGTTTGACTCGGCCATAGAAAACGATTAATAATTTCCATGCAATAATAGTTTCACTCCGTTGTAATTACAGGTGTATCGCATCGATCATCGTTCTCTGATAGCGGATGAGTAGCGAGAACACTCTTTTCCATGATAAAATTATAAGGCAACAATTACTGCAGAAATTGAATTTGATGAACCAGCTGGTGCAGGAATCAGATGCGCCAGTCTTTCCAGAAACACCTGCCCGGTATTACGGAAATGCCGAGAACATGATCCCCGCCGTTTTTCGGATGCGTTCGTTTACTTTCTTCTTTTGATTCCCATTCAAAAATTGCTTTCAGTGAATTTGCGATCGTTATAAATTAAGTGCGAGCCAACAAATAATTAGAGAAACTTGGGAACCGAGGAAAGGATTTCAAAGACTTCGTAAATTATCCTGACTGAATGTTTATTTTTCAATGGAGAGAATTCCGCGATCGCAAAATCCGCTAACGACCGAAGCAGTTGAAAATAGGGATCGGCGAAGAATCGGATTACAGCGATGAAAGAAAACGGAAAAATGTTAAGCGAAGCGTGGCTGGCTGTCGATGCAACAAAATGGGACTTCCACTCGGTTGCTCGTGAATAGTCCCAAAGCCCTGGGCCTTAAGGTCCTCCGTGGCTAGATGAAAAAACAACAAAGCGTTTCTCCTCCTCACAATAGCCTGCCTCGGATGCAGCTTTTCTATTTGTGTTTACAATAAGGAACACAGAACCGATGGAATTCGCTCTCGTGGCCAGCAGGAGTGACTAAAACGATGCAGACGTCCCGGAATCTCGTTGGGAACCCTTTGCATTACGAATTCGAGCGCGGATCGCATTACTGTCCGCAGAAAATTCTACAATGCTGAATATAGACACGCGTACTGTCTGGCGATATAGGCATAAACACGCCCACGGCAACGTAGAATGCAATTACGAGGAATTTTTGTTTTGGTTCACGCAGATGGACGTCGAATGAAGGTCTCACTTACAAGACTTCGTTCTATTTCTTATATTCCGAGGGAGATTAACTTCGTTAACTCCGGTCGTTTTTAGCAATCCTATATACCTCCTCCAAACAAGCTCATCTTCTTCTTCAACAAATCGTCCAAACACCCGCGAAGCAAATGTCACCAAAGGTCCTCAACTTGGCGATCGTCTCATTAGGATCAACCGTAGCGAAGAAAATTCCAGCGAGAAGGAATTTCAGCTCGGTGACCTTCACCACCCCCGGAATGCCATAGCTGACCTCGAAGGTTCCTCGCCAGTAGTGTATCCATCATTACCAGTGGAGGATCTCGATTCTCCGAGAGGACTGGTCCACGGCTCGATTCGAAGCCGGCCCACGCTCTTCGTGGTAGCTGGTCCTGGGTTGCGCAACCGGCAGAGAAACTTTTTTCTTAAATCAATTTCAACATGTCTCGCGGGGAGATGGAGAGGAGGCAGAGAGACTCGTAAAACCCACGCGCGACCAGTTCAACGGTTTCCTTCACTCTAATTGAGACCGGCGGCAGGTAACGATAGGTGGTGGTAGGGGGAGAGGAGAGAGAGAGAGAGAGTGAGAGAAAAAAAACCACGGCGAGGAAGAATGAAGAGGTAAACGGCACAAAAATGGGCAAATAAGAAACGCGTGGTCCCCTCTCGACGTTTGCACGACCCGTTTTCGTTCACATCATTGCCAGGAATGACTAGCAGATACGAGGTCTCGGGGCTACGATACACTCCGGCGAACGTCCGCCAGGTATAATAATGAATGACCGTTATTACGACGTCAACGACGATGACCGGGCACCGGGCGTTGATGCCTGGACGGGCGACAATGATCCTGGTCTCGTTCCCAGCTTCGACAATGCTGGTTTCGACGATTGAAATCGATACGCGCTCGGTTCGGCAAGGTAGCGGGACCTGGAGGACCTACAGTCAGGGACTAAGCGGCCGCGAGGGCCTCGGGATATTTTTCAGTACTTTTCTTTTTCGTTAATAAGTTTATGAGAGCTTCCTTGCAACTTCTATTTCTAACTTGAGTTTGAGGGCCCCAACATTTCTACCGCTTAGGGCCTCCACTTGACTTTGTGCATATAGCGGAAACTTTTTGGTTGGTGATCAGATCGATTTTTTAATTCGACGATCTTTAGATTTTCATGTCGCAGACAGCTGTGCAACCTCTTTCCACTAATGTGTCCGACAATTGGCAGATGACGAAGAACTCAGAGCTACACTTTCTTGGACGCGAGGAGCCGAACTTCTTCGGCGAGATTGTTGCCGGCAGATACCCGTCGCTTCTCTTCGTTATCAGAAGCGGTACCGTATAATTTTATTACATCCACCTGATGGTGCATTTCCAGATGCACTTAACGAGGCAAATGAAGTGCACTTTAGCTTGATTTACTACACACTCTCGTCAATACTTACGACAAATGTAATGGAACCCGGCCGTGCCCGTCCCGCGAATACATTATTCCCTAATGAATCGCCGCGACTTGTTTTATTCGTCATTGTCACGAAGAAATAATGGTCTAACTCGGCTCGATTCTTGTTCCGTCCCGGCTGTTGTGTGCTTACCTCACTTAACACGCCACGTCTAATCTCGAATATATTACGTAACACGCTCGCACGTGATCGCTCCGGCGTTGTCCTTGGTTCAAACTTGATCGAGAACGTAAGCGTGCGCGCGCGTCTCCCAAGCGCAAAAACCACTGTTCCTAATTATACTCGATAAAATACAGACGACGAAAAACAAAATCTGATAAACCAGAGAAATCCATGCGGAAAAAGGACGCGGATTACGACTAAAAAGCCTCGTTAATCCGGATCCATGCATAATGCTAACCTCGGCCACCTCTTACTCCCGTACAACCTTTAATCCGCGCGAGCCGGTTAAGTAATAACGACATTAACTATGCAATTAGTTTACAAACTTTTCGACTACGCCGTTCTGTTGCGCAACGGCGAATAAATCTTCCGTTTTTCACATTTTCCACCGCGAAACTTTCGATGCCCCTCATATTTTCGCTGCGGACTGGCAGTGCAAGAAATATGCATGCTGGAAAAAGTGCGCTGCCAGGCCTTAATTCGATACTGAAGCGCCGAACTTCGATATCTTGATCTTGGGAGTGCACCGAGATGCTCGATTACGCTCTAGTCTGGATCGCTCGTGTTGGGTGCGACATTTGGGAATTAATTCGAAGAGAACGATCCAACACAGTAAGCTGAAATTTTGCAGGTCTATTTGCACATGTTTGAAGCAGTGGCACAAATTTTCATACGACGCTTCGTTAAAAATTGTAGGGGTTATCAATAGTCTAAACCAGGCCTGGCCAACCCAAATGGTTTCACGGGCAACTTTGATAAACATTCTTTTAAAAAATGTAATACGAATACAAAATGAATAAAACTTTATTGTTATATGTACTATGTATATAGTACATATTGAATCATATGATTCAATACAATTAACCCTCGAGTCTTAATTAATGAGATATTTCTTTATCCTATCTTTCACTTAATTTTGGTAAATCTATATTTATTTTCGACGTTGCACATCTTTCGTTAGCTGGTTTTCTAAACTGGCATCAGTTAATAAAGCACGTGGTGAACTCTTTGTTCGAGAAAAATGTTTCACAAACATATGTCCATCCAGAAGCACTTACAACTCGTTGTGCAAATTACCTTAAGTTGGAATATCTCTCGGTTGTAATTTTCCCATACGACCACAGAAATATCTGAAGGATGATTTGTGTTGAAAACTGATGTGTCGCATAATTTCGCAATAATCGTTCCGGCAGGAAAAAGGGGAAGCTGAGCAACGGGACTCTCGATCACGATGTCAAGCCCGCCTCCGACGCGTCGCAGGTTTCCCGTGTCCGTTCAGAATCAGTTACACGAAATTCTAATTTCCCCGGGAGAAAAATCGTGGTGAAATCTGGGGATGGTCGTTCGCTGTCATTTAGCGAGTCTGCGACAGACCAATGGTGTCGGGAGCCGGGCTGTGAAATAGTCATATCTAACATTTATCAGGCGACGTGCTCGTTCCTAGTCTCGTCAAGATCCATTTGCGGACGCAGGATGCAGAGGAGCATTACCGTGTCGCGATGTCAAATACTAACGGCGGAGAAGCGAGTGGTGTCATTACCGGACCTCATAGCGCGTCTCATCCCCCGCCCCCGCTCACGCGAACTGCCACCCACGCCACCACCCCCTCGGGCCGTATTTCTCCGTTGCGGAACAGAGAACAGCGTACACCGGCGCAAACAGGTTGATAGATCTTGATGGAGCACCGAGAGCCTCGGAACCCCGGCTATGTTAAATACCCGTGCCGCAATTAGACGCGCTGTGTAATTCAATTACACGCGAAATAAATGCGACCGGCTCCCTTAATAAAGCCGCTACAATGCGAATTTGTCGCGCCCCTGGAAAACATCTCGTCCGCGCGAACCGATTCTCCTCGGAATATGGCGCAGCTTTTAAATAACAATTATTTAATACATTCAAAATAATACATCGCCATCGATGTTTAAAATTGCAGCAGGTAAATTTCGTTCCAACCGCGTAGTCTGATCAAGGTAAAAATTGTTTGCGTGCATTCGAAGAAAAAAGGAATTACATAAGCATAGGTTGAAAATAATGTAATTTTAAATTCCTCAAGTCTCATCTACTCGCTTGCGTCGTAAATGCATCAAAACCGCAGACGATTTCTTATAATTGGCTACTATCGGTTTGCAACAATCTCGAAGCCACAATCGGCAACGAATAATTTCCACAGAAATTGTTTAACGTAAAAGAGACAACGTGTCTTCGATATTATCCAATCCGTGGGTTGCGCGAGCCCGCCTGATTGTTCCCAAGGTTAATTTGCGCGACGAGGGTCCGTCGGTAAGAAACGTGGCGGGCCGAATCGCGTCGGGGGTTGGCTGGCGGAGGGTTGTTCGTAGGAGCGCGAGGGCAAAAGGAACAAGTTAAAAAAAGAAAACGACGGAGAAGAAGGAAACGAGAGTGTCTGTGAAGGAGGACGGGGGAGAGGACGAGGAAGAGAAGAAGGAGTCGGTTGAGCGAGAGGGTCGGGGGTTGTGGGGTGGGCTAAGACGTTGTCCTGCCAACAGGTGGTAGCAACCTCACACTACCGGGCTTGCTGCTTCAGCCCGGCAGCAGCTCAACCCCTTTTTCACCCTCCGTGGCAGCAACCACGACGATAACCCGCGGCGACACCCGATAAAACGGGCCGTAGAGAGGGTTGGAGGTCTTCTACGATGCCGGGATAAGTGGGTCGTGGTCGGGGAACGGAAAAGAAAAACACCGGAGGGATTATCGGCCGTGGATACACCCGCCCCCCGTCTACTTCTCGCTCTTTCTCTCGCTCCCTCTTGCTCTCTAGCTCGCCTTCTCGAGCCAAGCCGCCCCTTTAACGAAAGAAACTTGCTCTTTGCTAGCAGCACGTGCGCTGGCTCGAACACGTCGAGACGAGGCGCGACGAGACCAGACGAGAGACGCTCACGATTCCAAGCCTGGACCATCGCGTGCCTTCCACAACCGGGACGCTCGAGTGGCCTGTATTTTGCGAGCGAGGATTTTGCGGTCTCCCCTCGGGAAAAGGACACCCACACCATCACCACCTCCGCGCAGGCTTCCTCGGCGTTCCTCTATGGACTTGCAGTCACGTCGCGACTCGGTAGACAGCTCCAGCTCGGCCAGGGACTCCGACGAGCTGGAAACTTGACCGTGAGCACGATTTTTTTTTTCACAGATCCAGAGCCTACCTTCCAATGAAAGCCTACATTGTGCTAGGTCATCCCATAAGCAACGAAACTTCTTTCGCATTATGCACACGTTTAATATCGTTAGATAATAGGACGATGTAACGCAATCGTCTGTTTATTCACCCCTTCCCTTACAATATCGTGTCTGACTCGAGATGAAGATTCTGAACAAAGTGTAATAAATTTGTTTGTATACTACTTTGGTTTTGTTAATGTACAGCTAGCTATTGGAGAATATATTGTATAAACATACAATAGATATAAATTTTCACTTTTTTATAGGAACTACGAAAACGTTCTAATCACTGAAACCGTAAAATAGATCGTAGGGTATGGGGTTAATGTTTTATCCTTGAAAAATCAACATCACAGTTAGAGGTCCGCATTAATCTTGAGTAATTAAAACGACCGGTAGGCTTACTAGGCAGCTCTGTTTGGAAACATTCCCGAGCAACTGAACTAATAAAATCGGTAGCGGCGGTAGAGGGGTGCCTTTGAAATCGCAAAACTAAACAAACGGTAGATTCGATTTGTTCGAGCGGACGTTTTCCATTCTACGTTGTCTTCCCCCTTTTCTCTCCTCTCTCCCTGCTCCCTCCACAATCCCGTTCGAACGGAGGACAAAGGCCCGTTTGTTGGGCCCCCGGGGCTCACAAAGGGTTCCATTGCAGCCATGCGGCCGCAGAAACCAGGGAACGGCCTGTGAGCCTTCCTTCTTCTCGTTTCTTTCTTCGAACACGATGGGTTCTGCTGTTAATAAGAATTCTGCTACATTGACGCCATTCGATCGTCAGCCGACGCCGCGCCGCCTCTTTACCGTGAAATCGGAGGAAATTGTAACATCGCCCCCGAGAAATCATTCCTCCCGTTCGCAATCCTTTTGGAATAACATTTTGGCAAACTCGATCGACTCGTCCGAACTTCTGTGAACCTAACCTAAAATTCGTAATTCTGAACATGTCAGCGCAAAATTAATTTTTCAATTTACTCAAAGAGTTGCGTGTCCCACAAATCTGGAGAACGTATTGGGTTGGCAAATAAGTTCGTTCGGTTTTTGTTCCAGTGTAAGTTTCATTCGGATTTGTGCTTTTCTTTTGTCAGCGCTATCGTGCAAATCGAATACACATTTGAAATATTGAAATTTATAAGTTACAGTATTGTGTGTGTGCTGCCTAGCTGTGAACATGGAAATAAATATCGTGCGTTATCGTCACATTTTGCTCTATTATTTTAAAAAAAGGCAAAAGGGACTGCGGAAACGAACGCGTAAGCCAAAAGAAAAAATTTTGTTTTATTCCACTCTAAAAACCGAACGAACTTATTTGTCGACCCAATGCTATTGTCAGGTGAATATAATTCGCGAACTCATTAAGGGCCGACCGCCGTCGGCCGGGACAACGGCCCGCGAAAACGACTGCTAATCAATAAACAGCTTCCGGGTGCCTCCGATGCATCTCGTCCCGCTACCAATATCGTAATTGGTTCAACCGCGATGCCAAGGAGAATAGACCACGGCAACTGTGAGGGGAAACGAGGCGGATGGCTCGTTATTCAAAATAAAAATCGCGGGACCAGAGAGGAAGGCAACAAAGGACGAAGAGGAGAGGAGAGGAGAGAACGTCGTCCGCTTAATTCATTCCGCGTTTTATTAAACGGCGAAAACACGGCCGCTTTGTGCCCGGTAATAATTCACATGGGTTCATTGTTCCTGCTCGTTAAGATTTTCCTTTGAGACGACCGAATCCTTTGCATCGGCTCGCCCTCCGATTTAATGGCGTCTCCGCTAAAATTACTGCGACAAGGGGCGGGTCGCCTAGACGCGGCACAACAAACGTTATCAGATCTTTTCCTGCAGAATTCGACCGGCGGACATCCGTTTCTAAGAACACTGTGTCAACCGAGAGAACACACATAATACAAGAATATTGTTCGCATGAAAGAATCGAAAATAAAATGAAAATTTCCCAGCGGAAGAAGGATCGTAGCTATCGAGTTTCGAACGGGACGATGATTCCCGGGTTTCCTTGGTCGGTTATGGTTGCGGAATGATGCCGCGGCGCGACTCTCGGTTCCCGGGTCGAGTTCAAGGGTTTTGAGGTGAAAACGGGACCGTGATTCCGAGCACAAACTGGATCGACGGGTTCCTGACTTGACGAAGCCCTCGACCTCCGACCCCCCGGCTCATGGAAGAGGTCGAGATGAAGTTGCAGGATCGTATATCGTCGGTTCACTTGCAGTAAACCGACCTTTCGCCCCCTCCCCCCGTCGCCTGCCCCCTTCTCTAATTCTCTCTCTCTCCCTCGTGCATGCTCCTTTTTACCGTCCCTCTCGCCTTCTCTTCCTCTGTATTGATCTCCAGGAGGCAATTCACGTGGCACTACTCCGCGATCGGGCCAATTCCGAATGAAACATCTCCTCTATGATATTCGGGAATGATACGCCACTTTGTCTACTCGCGGTAGTATTTGTTTAAAGCATCTGCAGCGAGCGTCTTTGACGCACTGTTACAATTTTATGTTTGTAAATTCGCGTGAGATAGATCGAAACGCATTCTCTCAAAAATTTCCGAAAAAGATAATCGCAGATTCTAATAGCAAGCTAGCTCGTTTCATCCGGAGGCGGTAGCGCATCGAGAGCAGCTGTCCAAGCGGATGATCCGCCGTTTCTATCAAGCTTGAAAAACAGTCGCGTCGTCGGCCGGTTTTCGCAATCACGCGGTAGACAATAGCAACCTTGACACGTTCAGCCGGCCATTTATTTCGGGGGCGGAGGAGGAGGAGGAGGAGGAGGCGAGCGGACCGGGTCGAAAAGCGGCGCATGCCTCAATCTCCTCGTCACAGGTTCGCCTCGTCTCGTCTCGAAGTAACTGTTCCATATACATCAAACCGAATCCCCGAACAGCCCTCTTGTCCCCTCTGGAACTACCCCTGGGGCTGCTCGGAGCCCCTGAGAGCCGAGGCGAGCCGAGGCGGGGCGACACGATTCCGTGGAATCGGTTTTCGGTATGGTGTGTGCACGGTATGAACCGGGGCTTCGTTTTAATTAGCAGTAAACAGCCTCCATTAAGCCCGGAGCAGTAAATCACCCGCACTTATACCAGCCGAGCCTCTTTCCATGGTGGAACAACGAGGCATCTTGGGTCGCGAGCGGACCGGGGCGTGCTGGGAAACGGAGCGGACAGAAAGAGGAAGAGGAGGAACGGGTGCGTTCACGGCTGGGGGATCGGCCGATCGGTGTGGGAGGCTGGAGGGGTGTACATTACATTTCAATTTGGCTCTGTCCGTCCTCCTCGAGAGCCAAGAACGAACGAGAAAGCGAGAAAGAGAGAGAGAGAGAGGAGAGAGCACTCTCCGGCCATGGACCGATGCGCTCTTCGAAATGGGGGTTGGTTGCCTGTGAATTTTCCTGGTCCTCCACCTACCCCCTCGACTCGCTACAGCGAAAGAGGGGGCTGAAACAGAGGGAGAACGCTCTATACAGATGTCTTGCTCTCCGGCTCCGGCTCCAGGAGACAATAGCAGCACGCGAAAGTTGCCGTCGCGCTTCACGGAAGAAGCCGGCGCGGCGCGGCGCGGCGCGGGAGCACAGCTTATGTTTTAACTTCGATTATCGATTCCCGACGGTGCCGGCCGCCTTTTTCCACGATGCGTCCTCCCCGTCGCATCGATCCGATACTATACCCCTTTTTCTCTCTTCCTTGAGACACCGCGGGGCTCTCTAATCTTTTCCTGTTGCGTGCTCGATTCCGCGCCGCAGAACGCTTCTATACGTACGTATACGCTGCAGCGTGTTCGTTCGACAACCAACACCGAAATCACGGCGTTCGTTTCGGAGTACCAGACACGCGCAATCGCTCGATCCTCCTCTAGGAGATCGGGAACTTTGTTACAATGGGGCTTTGCCAGTTCTGTTCGGCACGATTCCCTGCAGCGTGTATTGTTTTTAGTTCGATACCGCGCTGAGAAGCCACTGTGTGTTCGGGCCCTGCTGCTTTCGAGGGGATCGGATTTTGTGCGGGAGAGGAAAGCCTTCGGATCGAGTCTTCTCGAATGAATGGGCCGTGATCTTAATGATGGAAGTATCGGTATATTTTTCAACTTGCGATTATTCAAGTTGGACATAGGAGTCGCTCGTTGTAAAAATTGTTAGGCGGCGGTTCAACAGTTTTATTTTGCTTGAAGATGCCTGCCCTACCAATCAGTCTGCCAAACGACCGGACCCTTCCACTTCCGGTCCCCGGCGTGCATCGAAAAGGGCCAGTTCTGGCTGTTCTACCGAAAAGTACAATTAACCGTTCCCTCCAATTACCGCGATCGCCGATGTTGTTTTATTCATAAAGGGCCGGGTACCCGGGAAAAGGACATCCTCGCGGCTTGTTGAATTATAGAACCATCCCCAGGAGGGACACCGGGAAAAAACGCGAGCAGAACGTCGCCGGTTGCGGCCTAGGATCTTTGTCCAGGCTGCGCTCGAGGATGATTGCTATTCTTGCGGGGAGGACGTCTTTGTCGAATGGAGAGAGCTGACACGCGTCAAACTGCCGCGTCTAGCGGTGCACGGTAAACAATCGTAGGCTGGAGGAGAGAGAGTGAGAGAACTCGACGTTACTCCAATTAGTCCCCGAATAATGACAGGCCTTCTGTATTTATAACGCAGTAATCCGGCCAGCGGATCCAATAAGAGGCCACCACCTCCCTTGTCGTTACGGCTCGGCTCAGCTCGTTTCGGCTCCACCTTCCCCACCTCTGGCAGCCTCCTCCCACTACATTTTCTTCAGCTCCTCCACATTCTCTGCATCCTCCTTCTCCACCTTCGGCTGCCTCAACTTCTCTGCATCCTCCGCTCTTCAGCTTCTCCACCTTCGGCTGCCTCAACTTCTCTATATCCTCCGCTCTTCAGCTTCTCCACCTTCGGCAGCCTCCAACTTCTCTACATCTTCCGCTCTATCAGCGTCCCCACTTTCTCTACGTCCTCCATCTCCTTCTCCTACTATGTACCTCTTTTCCACCTTCTCTACACTCTCCACTCGTTCAGTTTCTCCACCTTCTCTGCATCCTTCAGCTTCTCCACCTTCTCCTCCTACTCCAGCTTCCCGAGCTTCTCCTCCTGCTCCTCTCCTCTTCCCAATTAAACCGCGCCACGCTACGCCGAGCTTGCATACTGCGTACCGATATCAATTACCGGGGCCAAGTGACACGGCGCCGCGACGAGGACAGGGACGGCGATTAAAAAAGGAAATCGGCGGACAAGGGGCCCGGGGTGAGGAGAGGGAGGCACGCCACGCAGCCACCGGGAAAAAAGGAACGCAGGAAAGAAGTGTGGAGACGTAATGAGAAAGATGCTGGTGGCGCGGGCCTAACGAGCCACTGCCGAGTTCGAAGGATCGCGTGTGTACGTACGTACTGTACCAGCGGACCGATGCCTGCTGATAATAAACGCTCCGCGTCAGATAAGAACCGAGTAGGTAGCTGGCTAGCTTGGGGACCGCCCTGTCTTCGATCTGATTCGACTAGAGTGCTGAAGCGGTGCTGTTTGTGGCCGTTTCGCTGTGAAAAATGTATGCTTTGGGTTTTCAATTTTTGATGATGGCGCACTCTTGGATATGGAGTTTTGAAGAAGATCGAGTTAGTTGGTTGACAGTGGAATCCCTTTCACCCAACCACGCCCATTCACACTTGTCCAGGTGTTGGCTATTTATAGCCGTGTTCGTGAAACGCCTACAGACTTGATTGTGGAATGTAAGCTACATAAACGTAAAAATTCACGATATTTATAGAGTACTCTTAGCATTGTTCCTGAGTGAAGAGGCTTTTAGTTACAGGCTACGAGTTGTCCCACTCGGATTGCAACGTTTAAATCACTCTAAAGAATTCTAAATCCAGTGTGATCCTTCGCAGGTGCTCTGCTTAGTAGACTAAAATTAAGATCTAACTGTGCATTCTTGAATGTCTGAGAAAATGAACATTTTTTCCGGCTGATTAGGCAGTTTCCAGTTCAAAAAATATTATACCTGCATCAGTAATTCCTGTCGCTTCCAGAAAGTTGCACATGTGATAAATGGACGAGCATACGTGGCGTATTAATCAATTAATTCCCGACAACATGTTGCTAATTTATATGTATATGCAGCAGGTGGATCTCAAACTAGTTCCGAAGTACCTGTACGCGAACCTATATCGCGTCGTGGGTCATGCACGACCCGGTACACCTTTCGCAACGCTGCCAAACTGGTCCTTGCATAAAAGACATAAATACAAACGTACATGTCCAGCTCCGTATTTATTGAAACCCGATTCTAAATCCTGTTCTTTCACCTCCGAGAATAAGGCACCTGAATAAATTTTAGGAATTCGTAGCCCGTTGGAAATTATTTACGATCTTCCATGAGCAAACATTTCAAGAAAATAACTCAATAAGGACCGTGTAGATGATGCACCCCAGCGCAACAATCTACAAACTCACCGTGGACTATCCTTCACAAGTGATCATCGGCGACCTTAAGCAAGCGTTTCAAGAAACCAACGATTAATCACGGTCGCGAGTTCGCATATGCAGACAGTAATGGCCACTCAGAAATGGTAACAGTGACTATCCCGTGGGCCAGAGCTTTCGATCTTCGGCGCTGGAGATTAAAGGGCCGCTGAGGGGCGGGGAGAATTACTCGATCGACAAAGAGCTTAATGGAAGCGTATCCATCGTCCCCGGGCGATCGGTCATTTAATTTCTTAAGTGGCAGAGGGGCAAACATTAGCTTTCGCAAAGATAGAGGAAGAAGAGGGGTAGATCACGAAAGAGAAAGAGAGGGAGAGAGAGAGAGTGAAAAAAGAGTGAAGGGGGAGAAGGATACCTTACGAGGTCAATGTAAGGAACGAAATCCTTACAAAGTTCCGACGCTGGAACCGTGTTGAAGGTATTCGTCGGCGGAGCACTGGAAATGGAGCTTTTATACGAAAGTACTCCATATCACTTTATTTAAGATTTACCCTCTCGCTCGCCCCTTTCAACCCCCAACAAGACTCGTCCATTTCGTTGCCACCCCCTGTCCCGCCGCGGCCCGCCACGACCCGCCTCTACCCGCTCGTTCTACTATTCTTAAGCCCGATCCTCGCTGCTCCTCGAGCGTCCTTCTGTATCGACGTCTCTCTTCTCCCTGTCTCTCACCCCCTAACGCCCCATCTCTCTCTCTCTCTCTCGCACCCTCACTCCTTCTCTCTCTCTCTCTTCCATTCCCCCGACCGGTTCTCTCTCCTCGTCCGTCGGCCGCCCTCTTCTGCCTTTCGAACGTCTTGTTTGTTTATTCCACTCAGCCTCCTTAACATGATCCGTCTGCTTGGCATTCCACCTTGCCCCATCTCGAGAGGAGCGTTTTGCAAATTGGACGAACACTTCCGGCGATCGATCCGACACGCGATTCGAGATCATAATCACGCCCCGGACAATCCGCCGACTCTAGCTACTCCTCTCCCCTCTCATCTTCGTCTTTCGATGATCCTCTTTCACTCCCTTTCTCTCTCGTCTCTCTCTCTCTCGTTCTGTATCTCTCAGTAAGTAGATGGCCAAGCGGCCTGAGCTAATAGATATTTCAACATTACTCGGACGCTTCGTGCCACCCGGTCGATGGAGATCGTCTCGTCTTTTGCTTGTTTTCTGGCGGCATCGCAGGGCGCAGGAATTGAACGAAAGGGAATACAAGATGCGAACGATGTTTTTCTTGCTCCCTGTGTATTTATTCTTGTTGCGTATTCCATTTGCTGTGCCCTGTTTTCCTGCACTCGCGCAATATTATGTCCTTCAACGATCGCTTGTGCCCGTTGTACGCGCGGATGGTGCTTTCCGGATCTCTGGTGAATTATTCTGACAACGCGAGGATACTTTTCTGTTGGAAGTATGGTCCAAGAGCTATCTTAAAGAGTCCGATAGTTGTATTAGGTATTCTAAGTAATTTAGCAGAAGGGGGACATCTGTGAAGCAGTTGAAACGTTTAGCGATACTCTAAATATGCGTTGTAGTGGTCGTGAGTGTCCAGATTTATGTGCAGGGTGCAGAGCACACGAATATTCACGATTTAGGGGACACTGATCAGTCCGCAGTGGCTAAATGGAACGGGAGAGTGGCTTGATCCCCAGTGGATGATTTCGACGCGAAATAGATGATGTCCAAGCACTGCAATCTAAACGGGAGACCGGTTCAAGGCGTGGAGGATTCGACCGTTCAGCATTTAGGGGACACTGATCACCTTGAAGGGATTAAAGTGGAGTAAGAGCACGTTTGGATCACAGGTTAAGGATTTCTACACCAAACGGATGACGTTTAGAACAGCTACCAACGGTATAGACGAAGTTCAAGTCCTACGATCTAACTGGAAGACCTCTATACGGCACAAAAGGACTGAAACGTTCAGAAACCTAGAGGCTCCGATGGACCTAGAGGGGTTCATCTCTCCGGTGGACGATCTCCAGGCAAAAAGCTTGCCGTCCAAGTCCTTGGATCTAAATGGTAGATCCGATAATCCGGAATCAAGCCGTTCCAGTGGCGAACGACAATGTCGGGTCTCCGGTACGTGTCTCAAATCCACTCTATGTCCTCGCGTTTTGCCCTTTGGTACCTTTCCTCGGTTCACGCACGTACCAACACGCGTGCGCTTCTCACAATCGCTCCCCTACCCCTGGTCCAGTCGAGTCTCTCGGCTGGGTATACACCATGGATCTCCTCCGGTGGATCTGCTCTCTGTCTCGCTCGCTAGGAGAGCAAGAGAGAGAGAGAGAGAGAGAGAGAGAGAGAGAGAGAGAGAGAGAGAGGACGAAGAGAGGCGTTCTCGGATCTCCAGCCACGTAAACCGGTCAGTCTGGTCGTTCCTGCCCCACCACGCCGGCCACCTGCTCGCCTAGCAAGGCCCCGTAGGGCCCGTTCGGCTCGACACGAAGCCCTGCCATTAAATTTATTCGAATTTCATCGGCACCGGGCCCCGAAACTCGCGCCGCCACGGCTCGTAACGCTTACACGCTCCGAAACCACGTAGACACCGAGTCCTACACCACTGCTTCTCCGCGCCTATCTAAACGACGGACGTTTATGCTAATTTATATCCCACTCGGATCGATTCGGAACGAGTTTCGAAAACTGTCCGGATCCGGCGAAAATTGCTTTCTAGCGGGGGGGAATCTTATTAGTAGACCACGGGTTTTTTGCGGTTATGGTGACCACGGGTCCTCCGAACGTTTGCTGGAATTTGAGTGGGTTTCACTTTATTCCGGAATATAAAGGGACACTTGATTAGGCGAATTGCTTTCCACTTGACTCTTCGGCTTTCGTAGATTATAAAAATTTATGCGTCTGCAGATGTCCGGAGGTAGTTGCGGGCATTCGAATGCAGCTGAATGAAGTTTTTAGTTCACGTCGGAATATTCCGTCGTGCGTTTCAATAAGTATTCCAGTTATCTAAAGTAAATGCAAGTGGATTCTCGAACCACATTGAATATTCATACATTGATCCGAGTGTTTTATTTATTACATATTTTATCAGTAGTTCTGTTTATCAACTGTTTAGAACTTTGAATAGATAAAAATGCCCATAAATTAAAGCCAACTTTCCCTACCGACAAAGAGGACTTCCAGGGAACGTTTTAGCCTGAGAATAATGTAAAAGCCTACCACCGTGACCTAAACAAAACCGTCTAAAACACAAAGACCAAAAAGGGTAGCCTCCGAAGCTGAACATCAGGTGAAAGACGATTCCATGGTGGTTCCAGGCGGCCGATCGTCACCGGACGAAGCTGTCCAGCATTTCCTCGGATAATCGTTAACGATAGAACGATGGTACGAGGTCTGTCGAGCGGAAGTAACCGGTCGCACGTTTTAATAAAGCGTCCGAGGTCGAGGACGGATTCATTAAAAGTCGCCCGGCCTCGTCATTACGTTTTCGAAACGATTCCGACGATAGGCTCTCGTCGGCATCGCGTCTCGTCTCGTCTCGACTGGTCCGTGACTCGCGAAACTTTCCACCCCGGCCGCTAATTATTCTATTATTAATTGTTAATTGTAATTAATTGCGCGGCGACCCCGCGCGAGCCGGTCTAATTGACATTGATTTATGGGTTTAATTAAAGGCGGTGCGCCACTGTCTTACGCTGCCCTGGAAGGGCTTAACAACACCTTTTCACCGGAATCTCGCTTTGTGCGACGGCCTTTCAGACGGCCCCGGTCTCTTCTGCTCCGGGGCGGGTCACCCCCTCGCAGAATTGAAACTGTGCCGCGACGACATTTTTCACGCGGAAACCCGGCCGGGCCGGCCTTAAATTAAACGCTTCGCGGCGTAATCTCTCCTATCGCGTTCGTTCCCTCACTGCGACCTTAAGGGGGTAGACTCGTTTCCAGGATTGCATGGGTGCGGGATGCGCGTTCTCATTCCTCGATAATGCAAAGATGAAATCGCTAGATGAAACATCAATCTAGGCCGCGATCGCCCTCGAAGGTTCTATTTTTACGTTTGCGAGGCGTAATTTGCGTTATTCGGCTGTCATAGACCACTTCGAGCCACCCGTTTTGAGTCGATAGATGACATAAAAGAGAATTCGCGGCGAGTACCGAAGCTGATTCCAAAAAATGCGTTTAAAAAATGTTTTGATGATTGGGTTATTCGTTGGCATAAGTGTATTATTTCGAAAGGGGTCTACTTTGAAGGCGATAGAATAAATTTGGATGAATAATACATATTTTGTGTTTCATTGACCAATTCCCGGTACTTTTTTGACAGGATGTATGTTAGACTTTTAGCGTCATGCTTTCACCGCACGATCCTATTCGCGATAGGGAACATAGTTGCCATCTCGTGAGAAATAATTTTTAACCCTTTACCAATGACATTCTTTTCAAACAAAGCGTTTCGCACTTCAGGAAGGGTTGTCTAATGAACTTCTTCTCTATTAGGATAAAACGTACGAGGTAAATTGTTACAGCATTTAAACGAATGCTTAGAACGTGTAGAGGCTTGCGAACCGAGAGCAACTGCGCGTACTATGGAGAACATATACGGCATTTCTGTTTGAGCACGACCAGAAATCGACGTTCCATTCGTCGAAACTATTTCTCGTTTGTATCGCAACACATCGGGAAAATCGTTTTGCCGTCCCCGCCATCTCCGCAGGAAACGAAAGGCCGTTCCGACGATTATGGGTCTCCGGTTCAATATTTCAGCGGGTCTGGCGTAAACGGCAGGAATCTCGTCCCATCGTTCCATTCCGTTTGGACAGGTCCAAGGAGAAGGGAGCCCGGCGATAATGAGTGTCCCGGCGTGAAAATAAAAGCCGCTCGATGCTTTAACGACACGGATTGATTAAATCAATATTTCACAAGAGTTCCCGGCACTGTCAAACACAAGTGTGCGAGACCCGATCTCGTCTCCTCCCCGCGGATCTGCACGCAGAGATTTGCATACGGACGCGTAATAAATACGTTGAACAGGTTTCTATGAGCAACATTATTAGTTTATCTCGCGTGCGACCGTCTCGGATCAAGAAATCATTTCCACGGGACGATGGAACCTGTTCTCGCGGCGAGAGGGGTTGCGAGGGGATTGACTATTCCCGTTTCTAGCGTTAACACGGCCCAATTAGAAACGTCTCTCAATTAGGCGTTCCCGAGGTATATACTCGTCCTCGCTTCTTCTTCTTTCTCCTCTTTCCTCGTCGATACACATAATCGACACTGTCCGCGCTCGCGCGTTCGTTCACGCGAAAATAGGCGAGGTCGCGTGCTTGTTATGTACTCTTCGCCGCGAGCCGTTTGCACGGTGTTCCTAGAAACCGACGGCAAATATATTTGAAACGGATGAGCTTGTCACCGAGCCGCGACAAAAACGCAAGGAATATTGAAAAGAGAGCCGGCTCGGAGGACCGGATGCGCACGGGAAACGCGACGCCATCTTCTTGTTTCGGCTAATATTGACGGATCACGCCGCGCCGGCGGGAAGCAAAAAGTTCGTCTACCTTGCGTTCTACTATTTCCGCCCTGCTGACAAGACTGTGTGTCATAGTCTTCCCTCGAACCCTTAGTACCTCGAACCTTTTCTCATGCCATCGGCTACTTACCTTTTCCATACAAAAATGAAATCGAACGGAGCGACTCGTTTTACTCTTGCACATTTCGTCGGTCTGCTTCATTTCAATTATGTCATTTTCGAAATCAGCTTCTTTGAAATAAAAATTTCATTCTTCTTTCAATTATCTTATTAATCTTTCCAACACCTCCACTGTTTCAAATTGTACGTACTCGCTTTTGTCATAAATACATACATAAAATTCGCAGTCTATTTATTAGTGAATGAAGCATGACTAGGAAGGATGCGTGTTTCGTGAGGATTTTTGGGTAAATTGGGGATTGTGGGTTACGAAGGCCGTCCGCAGCCGCCCGAAAATATTGAATCCGCGGCCCCGTTTCACGGTCCCGGGGCTAGGCGTTCGGCTCTCGCGTGTTCGTAATTTCGTTTACACCGGAAAGCGTCGGTAAATCAGTGACTTAATGAATTCAGCCGAGAGGCCGGTGCCACGGAGATCCCACGCGACGCGGAGCCAGGGCCATTTAGAAGAGCGACGAGGCTGCCGCAGCCAGAGGGGGTTATTCGCGGTTATCTTTACGAGTCGAAGAGATACGCCTCCCTTGTCTTACTTGTCCCAAAGGCGGCGGAGGGGTGGCTCCGCAGGGGCCAGGAAGTCGACATTAAATCTTCCCTGATGTTGAGCTGCCACTGCCCCGGAACGCCGGCCGTTCGTTATTCTCGTTAACATTATGATCATTGCACGGCGAAACGTGTAATTTCGAATTAACGGGCCGGCCCCGTTTTACCAGCTAACGAAGGATCACCGACGCCACCCTTCCCCTCCCCCAGCCCCTTTTTCGTCAGGGTCTTCGGAGCACTGTGGACTGGATTTCAGGACGATTTGATACTGTGTTGCGGGCTTAACCTTTCACCTGTAATACAATGTAACACATCGGTCAATCTTTATGACAGCGCTCAAAATTTTCTGTGGTGTTCAAGAATATTGTTCTAGTACATTATTTTCAAATGCGTGAATTTAATTTGTAAGTAAACAGCGGATCTTTATGCAAAATAAAAATGTTCTACCTAAATTGCAACAAAGTGGAGTTCAGAATAATATAATACAGTGGTCGCGAAATTTCTATAAAGTCATCTTCGTTTTCATAGATATTTTAAAAATATCACCCTTTTTGTTCATTTATCGTATCTGGTCTTCTGCCTTGTCTTCAAGGCAGTCTATTGGCATTGCGCTGTCTATTTATGAGTATCCCAGAAGTGTAAACTTATAACAATTTTGTTATACCGCTCCAATAACAGGTAAGTTCTTTCCTCGTTCACCGATTCATTGTAATAATTCCCTGTTCCGATACCGAATTGCTCTTGACAAGATCTAATTAGCTCGTCGCTCTCATTTTTCTCGGCGCGAGACGACAGCGGCCGACCGATGAACGAAATCGAGAACCATGGGTTGGATCGATTAGCAGAATCGGGGGATTATTCCTCCGTCGGTTTAACCTGCTTCGTTACAGTTCGATTAATACAAGCCACCGACGGCGGCGGACGGCCGGCACGGTAACTTGTCCATTAATTTTCATTATTTCTCTGACAGTCGAAGCCGAATCTCCATCGGCCCCCGCGCAGAAAATCCAGTTCCCCTTTTGCCAGTCGAACCGATCATAAGCTGTCGGGGAAAGCTCCTTCGGAACCGAATCGCGGCAGAGTAATCGACCGAATTAACCAGGAACAGTCCACGGTCCAATTAATCGTTAAACCTGAATCGATGGGCGGATTCGTCGGGGAAGAAAAGGCAAAGGAAATTTGCAGTTCATCAATCGAACATTGAAGGCGAGCGAGTACAAATCGCTTATGCTATACCTGGATATTATCTTGAAACTATCAAGATGATGTTGACGATAAACATTGTCAGAAGAATATTCCGAACGCGAGGGGATGATTAAACCCTCCCTCGAACCAATATCTAACACATTCTGTACGATTTTATTATTGCGTTTGTTTGCATGGTTAATGGAGCTATTTCCAGATTTAGACTACTCCATTTGTTCGATCTAATGGGTTTGTCCAGGGGTAGTAGAACGATCCAGCCAAAAACCTGACTACTGGAAAATCGAATGGGGAAGAAAACGACCGACGGAACGAGGAGCAAGTAGATTCCGGGGTCGATCCAATTAATCATCGAGGCCGAGTCAACGGACAAATTGATCAAGGAATAAAAGGCTTGGGTGTTAGCATTCAGCGGGCTCGGTTAACCGTCTAATTTCGTCAAACGATTCCGGCCGATCGATCGCCGGTGCCAGTATTTCCGGGCGGTCGCATTACCAGAGGGCACACCGTGGCGGTCACCGAATAAACACGGAACAAGCCGGTAAATTGGCGATAATCGAAGTCTTCGTGGTTGAAACGCTGCACCGCGTTCACCCTGCCGTTGGTTCGGTGCGGAACGAAGCAGAGCAGAGCAGAGCCGAGCAGAGCCGAGCGGAATGGAGCGGCGCGGAGAGAAGCGTGCAATATCAAGGCTCCGGACGCTGCGAGCGGTTGATGTATTAACCCTCGGCAGACCGGGCGCAGTGTCGGGTTCGTTAAGACCATTAGTACAGGAGGGACACACGAGGCGCAAGAGAATCCACAAAGGGCGACGCGGGGGCTGCTGGGCTGCTTCTTCCTTGCTAATGACGATCGTATCGCGGCCCGGCCGCGGCCGCGGGAAAACGGGAACGACTCCGTCGAAATACCAAGTTAACGAATCCGTCCCGCGGCGCGTCTGCCTCGACGTCGTTACACCGTTACCGGGAAATGAAGTTTCTTTCTTTTACCCCTCTCTCTCTCTCTCTCTCTGTCTCTGCGTGCGTGCTTTTCCACGACCATCGGTCTTTATTAACGGACCCGCAGTGCGAATTTCGCGACCATCTTCGATTTGGGCAGCGATCAGCTTAGGAAACCGAATTTGACCGAATTTGACAGGCGGCGTTGCTGAGGGAAGTTCGTATTACTATGCAAAATTTCATACTGATCCATTGGTTAGTTTTGATTTGACAGCCACGGCAGGAACTGTTTCCTTGATCTCGATCGACACAATTTGTTAATAACGAATAGTAATGATTTCAGCGCACTGAAAACACTACTTAAGCAATTGCGCAAATTGCCACAAAATTTTCAACGTCCCGGTCAAAAATTTAGACCATTTTCAAGAAAAATTTTTATATACTGTCCTTCCAGATGGGTCATCGAATTTAGCCTCGTCCACGGGGTACAAATCCCTGAAGCAGTCTCCGTCTAGCCAGCTCGAAGACTCGCGGCTCTCGCCTGCGTCTTGGAGGCCCATAATGACACTTTTACACGCGGATAATGGCGCAGCAAAGGCACGCACAATGTGGCACAAAGCGTGACTGTGGAGCCCCGGGGCGAGCATAAAAACACACGCGTGCATGCAGCGAAGAAAGACAGAAAGAGAGAGAATAAGAAATAGAGGAGAAGAGAGAAAGTGGAAGAGTAAACGAGCGAGGGAGGTTGGATCGTAGGGTGGGACGGCGAGAGCGAGAAAAATGTTTCGAAGGTGAAAGGGCGACAGGAAGACGAAGAACGAGCGGAGAAAAAGAACCGCGAGAAGAGCGGGAGGGAGAGCGAGAGAGAGAGAGAGAGAAAGAGAGCGACGAGCGAATCTCGCTTGTTCGTGTAAGAGCACGCCGGTTTCGCGTAAGTTCATGCTCGCGAATGCTAGTGTACGTGCGCAGAAAAACTGGGGTGGGGGTTGTAGGGGGCGAGAGAGTGGACGGCGAAGGTGCCGAAAAACGAGCAACACGCGGCCCCGGAGCAAAAAAGAACTAAACTCATTTCCGAGGCATTAACCAATTACTTTTTGCGAAAGGGTGTCGGTTACCTTCGACTCGAACTCCCCTCCCCGCCTCCTCCTCCTCCTCATCCCCTGAAGCAGACCCCCCGTCATTCGTTAGCCGACCAGCCACCCCCGCAAGCCCCACGAGCTGTCGGTCGAGAATGTCTACTGTGTATGGCCGAATACACTAATGAAGAAAAATCGAAACCAACGGAAACACAGACACAGTGGCGCGCTACCGCCGTTTTCCGGTCGACAAAGGAAACGATTGTCCGCGTTCGAGGGCTCCGAAAGATTTTCTAAAAGGTGGTTGGAAACAACCCTTACAGGTTAAAAGCCAATTTATAGTAGTGACAAATCAATTGTGACTGCACTGAAATGTTTCAAAGGTTCTTGTTTATTCTGAAAAATTAGAACGAACTAATTAGTATTCGAGCGAGCAGGTATAGTATCCGAATGAGCACGCAGTGGCACAGACGCGAAACAAGTTTCTTCGTAGTAGAAAAGGAAATAGTTAGAAAGAGTAGTTTAAAGAAATAGTAAAAAATCGCAACTTTTCCGGCTGTATACCTTAGAGAAGATCGTTCAACGAGGTTACCGAGTGAAAACTTTTGCTATTTCTAAGACGCGTTCTGCTCGGCGTAGGGAATCAAGAGAGACTAGAAAGTCGGTTGAATCGAGAGACTCGGGTGGATGATACGGTTAACGGGATAATAATAATTGTAATAATAGCATTAATGAAGGAAACGTAAGACCACGATTGTGGGAAGGCAGACAGGACCCAGAGGTTCGTGTACATTATCTTAGCTGGAGAGAGCGTTCCTCCGCTGAGAAACCGACAATAATGAATCAATTTTGACCGAGCGAGTTGCCGCATTCATGGTTAATCTCCGTGCCTTTAATTGCTGTTAGAGATGCATCGAATATTCGGCAACTATTTGGTACTCGGCATTCGGTATTCTGCAAATTTACCGAATAGTCCGCATACTCGGACAGTTTGCGTTAATCGAACCAGTCGATCAGGTCCTCGTGGATAATTTTTCCCCCGGTTATGAAACAACACGATCCACCCACTCCGCTGAATGCCTGCTCGAGAATTCGCTGTATCATTTGCGAGCGAATTCTATCCGTTTCCACCGCGTGCAAAATTGATCGAGTCTTTATAAATACACTAGAGACCATTTCAATTAATAATCATCGTAATTGATAGCCGGAACAGCGAGACAATTAGGTATAAAATAAATCCATTTTTATTAAGCCGAGAGACTTAATATACAACGAGAACGAAAGACGCTATTTTTACTTTTAAAAAATACTATAATATTATACAGCCATGTTCCAGGTAATGAATTCCAGACAACTAACCTAATTTCCTGGAGTCAATCCATTTAGTTTTCAACCGGATATGTTGTTGCTAGAAATAACGCGTTTAACCGCAACTATTTTAGTGATAAATACGCATACATAGTAGTTTCTGATAAGAAATATTCCGCGGAAGCGTATTCCTTAATCTACACATTGTTTATCTTGAAGGCTAATTATAAGTGCGCATATTACTCCAAAGCATAGTTTGTGTAAGAATGACCTCCGTCTTCAACACAATGCTTCACAATACCTGTTCAATGTTGCAAGTTTAAAAACTGGTTTGCAGCTGGTTTTAACACTAAACGTACCGAGCCCTAAAAGCAACAGGTCACTTGGTTGCCTTAGAAAAATGACAAGAATTATTTTATTTAGACTTTGCGCGGTTCTTATTATAATATGTGCTCTAATAAACATATATATTAAATCATTTCTTATGATTGCATCTAAATAATTTCATTAATTGTGAAATAAAAATATCTAGAACCAGCCATTCGACCGATCATCGTACGTTTAGTGTTAAAAACAGCCACACTACATGAGAATTCTAGTACAGATAGAAAAAGAAAAACTATTCGATGCTTTAGTGTTTCGGTGACGATATTTCTATCCTAGAAGAAAATAATCGAAATACTCTTGAAACGTTCCAAAGTTGGAAAGGCTAGATACATAAAGACTCCTTAATAAAAATTCTTGTACGCTTCTAAAAAAAAAGTGTTTGTCGACAGTTCAACGAATGCACTTCAATATGACATGGCAATTTCGGTGACGGAGAATATTCCCTCCCTCCAAAAAATTACCTAGGCCACATAACCCTAAGACGAAATTTTCATCAGACTCGCAGGACACCCCACAGACTGCCAGCAATAGCAAGTGCAGATATTACTGCAGGGGCTGTCGAGGGTTTGACGGTAGGCTTTGTGCTTGTCTAACCAACCAGGGGGGCAGCGGAGAGCTAGGCGAGAGAGAATGGCGCTAGCCCGGACCCCGATCTAATATCGAGCGTCGGGACGCGAGGCGTCGGCGTCGCGTCGCGTCGGGCCGAGTCGAGCCGGGCCAGGACACGAAGCACATATCATACGGTTAATCTGAAAACCGCGTCTATAAGAATCCACTTAATGAAATTTCCGCCGTGACTGGACGTCGTGCGGCCGGATCGGCGAGAGAGCGCGGCAGAACCAACCACCCCCTCTTTACCCGGTGCCGCCCCAAGCCCCTGGCATTGTGGAGCAATTAATAATGTCATATCGCGCCCCTCTTGTTCCTCGTCTCTAACTCTTCCCATCCCAGCACTGCCATCGCTACCGTCGCGGCAGGGCGAAGGTACGCGCTCACTGTAAGGGATGAACGTCAGTAACGACGTCGGAAACGGAATCGGCAACGGGACTGGTACGACAATGTTGTACGGGAGGTCAGGGGGCTGTTTTCGATCATAAATATTGTAGTGGGAACGCGAGGGGTGGTTGCTAGATTTATATTTGTTGTATTTTCGGGAAAATGAAGGTTTTTTTAGGTGGAGAGGGTTTAACTGTTGCAAAGGGGATGTTGGGCTGGATACATTTAAATCATCCCAATGGGCTACACACAATAAAAATGTCAAAAAACGTTTCATGCGAACAGACATCTTCCAGCTTAGAACCACCCCCTAACGCAACCACTGAAATATACTCGAAACCCTCCTCCTCCGGCCCCGAGATTAAAAAATATTCAATCCACAAAGCACTCCACAGCCCAACCAACGAGTTTAACTGAAAAAACATTCGATTGTTCTATCGGACAATAAAATATTCAGTATTCAAACGATTCACGCAGCCACCCCCGTACGCGGCACCCCCGCCGTCGCGAAAGCAGCGCACGGCGCGTTGCCCTCGCTCGACGAAGGAACTATGGCAGCGACGTATAGCGATGCAGGAACCTGAAGAGGGAGGCTCTTCCGGGGGTGGACGGAAGGGGTGTCGGCCACCCTGACTGCCAGCTCGAATATAGGCTGTTGCGAATATTACATTCCCCGTGTATATAGACGCCGCGGGTCCCCGGCTACGCTTCGAGGCACGGGGCCAGAGCACAATAAGACGCCGAGCGCAATTAATTTTCGGGCTTTTGCTAATTAAATTTTTGCCCACCGCCCACCTCCCCACCCCCGAGCGTACTCCCTCTGCTCGCGCGTGTGTCGTTCGCGCGAGCATTGTGCACGGATCCGGCGCGCCGCCCGGCTCGTTGCACGATTAGAAAGGAGATCGGCATTAGAACGCACTGTCGAAGGATTTTATTGAGGAGTGCCGGAGCGCGATTATATTGCTTCCCCGGCTGCTCGATGGGGAGGATGCTGACAGGTCGATTCGCGAATACGCACCTTCGTGGACTCGTTCGCTCCATTCTATTGGCCCAAGAAGGTGGAACACGTATTTTCGTGTTTATCAAATTGAATAGTCCGAAATACGAACGATAAGGACGAACAATAAATCAGTGGACCTCATTTTTGCGTGTACATATGTAGTCGCCAAAGTTGTAAACTTGTTTCGTAGTGGGTCGTTCTTAGAGATCGTCGAATACTTCGCAAATAGTGCACCAATTATCGGTACGTCCGACTAGACGCTAGAAAGGAGCGTGTTAAAAAAGGTCTCTTATTGTTAGACTTGTTACAGAGTCGAGTCGCACTTTAGAAACTTCCTTGCCAGTTTAAAAACAATTATTCGCTTCCGGGAAAAATGAAATCTCGTTGGATCTCCCGTCGCTAACTTCGTAATCGGAAAGTCCACGGTATTCCCTCTTCCGTGAAGGAATTACTGAAAAATTCATCATTTTTCTTACGATGAAGCCAGATGGACGGATTCCATTCTTCTTTTAATCATTTTAACAAGTTGGCAATAATACGATGTTTTTAAATCATTCGAAACTTTCTGCTGTTTCAAATTGCAGCAGCTCGTTCTTGGTTATTGCCGAGGAGAATTCCTTTCCTTCCGAGCAATAACAATGACGCGCTCGAACCGATCATCGCCGATGACTGCGATCAAAGGATCGGGCCGGATCGGGCCGGACCGGGGCTGATTGGACCTCGTTCTCGATTCTGGTGTGTCGTATGTTTCCACAAGTGCCCCGGGGGTTTCTCCGCGACCGGGGCTTCATAATGGGATTCCCCGAGGATCTCTAAAACTTCTTGAAACCGTGTGCTCTGGAGCGTGGATACGGTAACGAGGGAGTTCAAGGTTAAAAGTGATGGAGACGGAACCGAAAGAGAGATGGTGCAAGCGGGAAAAGGACAGAGGTACGAACGCCCCGGCCACGCTCGGATGCCCCCAGATTAGGATCGTAATAACAGCATTAGAATAATAAGATTTATGCTGATAGACGATAACGCGGATGCTTACAGCGCCGCCATTATCGTAACGCTGAAAGGAATCGCGATGGTAATTAAACGTCGGGGAGATCGTGTCCAGAGCCGGCTAACGATACATTCTGGGAGCCACCGTCAGACGATGCATACAGAGATATAACCACGGCTAGGTGCATTTGTCGAACCGTTCGGCGCAAAAACCGTTTCTATTATCCAGCTGCTTCACAGCATCGGACCAGGCCACCGGATCTCATGAATATGAATGCTGTTTACTTCTTTTCGCCTGAAATTAACCGCTATTGTTCTCCTAACAATTTTTAACCAGCCGCGTAAACACAGCAGCACGACGAATACAAATTCTCTGATACCTGCGCAGAATTCTTCGCACTTTACCTGCCACAGATTATTAACCCTTGTACGGCCCTTAAACGTGCCCGAATGCGCACGCAATATTTCATCCGTTCTCGCTTTGCATTCTGAATTAACCAACTTTCATTTATGAAGCGCATAAATGATTTTATTGTACAATATGGAAGCTGTAACTCCAAAACATTGGAGCTTCTACTGAATCTCGAGAAGAAATATTTGCCACATTGGCGTCGTCTCGGAGAAAGAAGGTGTTTGACGAAGAAGAGACTGTTTCCAGTCAAACGTCGGAGAATAGCGCCGAACATCGTCAACACAGACACTCCATTCACTCGAGGACAATAAGCAACAAGAATACTACACAAAGCGCCGGTGGACTAGGAACTTAGTTGGATCAAACTTATATGACCGTCCGGGGCCACTTCCTCCGTCAGGATTCTGACACCAACGCAAACTCAGCTTCTGCTCGTCGTCTGACAGACTTACACGATGTCCCAATAATTCTAAACTGTCCCCTACAGTCTAATCAGAGTCGTGTAACACAGTGTCGTTTACTGTGAAATATTCTCTGAAATATTCTTTACGGAAGGGAGGAAATGTTCCTCGGAGACTGCAGCAATCGATTTAGCGTAAAAAGTGAAAATTAGATGGCCCACCGGCGAAAAATGCTATCCCCTAGCTCAGCCGCTTTCTTAATCGAATCCGGCGTAATTAAACTCCTCGTTTCAAGAAAACAAGCTAACAAGAGAGCAACAGAACGAAAGAGAGGTAGGAAGAGAGCATCGCGGTGGGGATGAGGGTTGCTCGTAGCGGGTCGCTTGTCCCGAAATAATTACGGACTCAGGTGTTCCGTTGTGTTCGTGTCTGCGTTACACCTGTACCCGGTGCTTCTTACCTGAGCAAATATACTCGTTCGTATCGAAGACGAGTAGGAGAAAGAGCGGTGAGGTGGAGGAGGAGGAAGGTTGAGGAGGTTGAGCCTGAAAAAGAAAAGGACAAAGAGCGAAGGAGAAGCGGAAGAACGGAAAAAGAAAACGAAGGAGGAGGAAGACACACCGAGGAGAAACGAATGAAGAGGTGGCCCTGGAGAGGGGGCAGGAGAAGAAGAGGAGGGGGCAAAGTACATTTGCTCGCGGAGGAAGCAGCGACAGAGGCAGTAAGATAATACGAAAGCTCTTAAAGGGGGCAAAAAGCGAATTGCCGTAAATCTTGACACACAGGTGGGGAAGCCACGGGTGGCGCGGTTCAAGAGAAAGAGAGAGGAGAGAGGGGTCATTTAAGCCACGGGCCCCGATTCTCTCCGGCTGTAAACGACTGCGTGCCTCTCCCCTTACCCCTCCGCGGAGCCCAAAGGGCCCCGATCCGTACCTCGAACTCTCGTAAAAACCTCACCTCGTCCTTCTGCTAATCGGCAACAAACACATTGTCTTTGTATCGTTCCGTACCCTTTCTCTCTACCGGGCGGGCCCCGTGCACACAACCCCCACCTTCGTCGGGCCCCCGCCACCAAACGTTTCTTGCCAAGTTTCCTCGCCCCCTTCGACACACAACCTTATTCCCTCTATCGCCTGCTTCGGTTACCTTTTTCGGTAAATGAGCCCCGGCTGTTAGCGTTTCCCCCTGCCGATTTGATCGATCCCGGTGAACGACCCCCCGCTCGATTGATCCACGTCCCGGTGATCCGAACTCGCTCGCCGTTGACCGATCTCGCCGATTTTTGGCACGAGACTTTCACTTTTGTTCGGCGAAAGGGAGTCGCGGACTGTCTTGTTGGGAGAAGTCTCGTCTGGTTGCAGGATTGTCGATTTGTTAACGATTTAGACACTGTTTATGGATTGTAATACTATAAACTTCGGAAATAAAATTCTTCTTTACGGAAAAAAAGCGTTATTTTATTAACTATAGCGCGCTCGCGCGACGACAGCAATAACAATGTATCGCTACAGTCGCAATATAAACGATGCTGCATGTTCTCTTCTTTTTAATTTTTCATATCCAGGATTTTCACCGAAAAAAAATGGAGAAAAAATCCGTAGTACGTGCCTCGATAGCTGCAATATGTCCGATTTTTTTTTAACAGAAGTTCTACATGCAACTAAATAGTAAAAATCGACCGAAAACCGATAATCCGATTTTTCTGTAACTACCCTTTATCGATCAAACCAGAGGGGTTCAAACTTGACCGAAAACGATTCTCCTTGATAACTGAATTTTTCGTAGCTACAAACTGAATATTGCTCACAAGTTTTTTTTCGTGTTAATTAACAAGTTGAATCTCTATATGAATGAAGTTAATTCAATCCGCCCCTCCGGTTGGTACATTATTGGTTGCAATTCTTTCGACTTTTTGGAATAATCGACCACCATGGTTCCGATATAACGGTTCGAACCAGTCACAACAATAGCTGAATCTTCGGATTGGCGAGGTTTCCGACGTTTATCATCGGCGTGGATCGCCGTTGCGTGCACAGGCCTTGTCGTGGGTTACGCGTTTGTGCGTACGCGAAGGACAGAGTGTCCGACGGCACCTGGTGCGCGCGTAGAAGGCGCGGACGTGTCCCGGACGGTTTGCGGACTGGTTTCCGTGTGTGTATACAGTATAGAGGGACAAGGTGTATGGGCGAGCGTGCGTGTGTACGAGCGACGGCGCAGCCAGCTAGCCTGGCACATGGTTTTCCACGACGAGGGAACGAGGGAACGAGGGAGGACGAGAAGGTAGAAGCCCCAGCTAATTAAAACCGCGGATGGTAATTAATTAAGCAGACGTCAGAGGAGATCTTAGGATTCTACGTGCGGCCAGGGGTTCTCCGAGTCGACGAATCGAAGCTAACGAGTCCCTGAAACTGTGGCTGCAACACGATCATGTCGCGAATACAATTTTTGTTGAAGGCGTTCGCTGATTAACAACTGACCCAAACATTTTTCGGGAGACTGGGGCCTCTGGAAATTGTTCAACTCTTTGCAGAAAATTAAACATTTCTTCCGACCTAGAATAATTCCATTCTATTTTAATCCTTTCCTTTGTATGAATATGGAATTCAAATAATACCTCATACAATACTCAAATGTCTAGTAATTGTTTTTCGGTACTAAAATATTTAATAATGTAAACGATATTAGTGGTGACTATGAGTCACTATTCCAGTGCTAAGGGTTGACTCTTGCATCGAGCAACCAGCAATATTATGTACAATTAACATCGATTTTAAGTAGTCGAATTCCACTACAGAATGGCATTGATTAATTTATGTATCATTTTTCCCTTCTTTGAAAAGACTTGTTCTTAACTCGCGTGCAATGTGCAGTTGATTTTCGATTAATTTCTACCGGCTAGAAACATTACAATTAGAAGCAATGCTCTGCTTTTGTACAACGGCGAATCCAACAATCCTTTTTGTAGTCTTCAAGGATTTTAGATTGGATTATCGTTGGTATTCTTACTACGAGGGGACCGTGGCGGTCTATCGATCGTGACCTGCAGCACCACGGGCTCTCTTGATTTTGGTCCCGATATTGCGTTCATAAATTCTGTCTCTTGATTTTTTATTGGACACTGAGAAACACTTCCATCATTCCGAGAAAGCGGTCTTGTAAATATTGCCGGGATGGTGTAAGCACCGTGAACGTACACAGCGCGGATCAAAAGTTTCGCATCGGCTTCGAGGAATTTTCGAGTTTTCCACAGTGCTCACACTCAAGACTTCTAGTTTAGGCGGTGGTGAAATATTTTTATTTACGAGAACACTAGAAAATCACGAGAAATAGAGAACAATAGAAAAATAAAGAGTTGTTGAATTTCTAGCAGAACTCGCATGTTGAATCACCGTGTACCTTGGGCAAGAGAAATATATACACTGTTTTTGGTGGTATGGACTATGAATTATGCTTCAGGTTAAGTTCAGCTATGTATTATATCCTGGCAAAGAGAAACATTTACAATGTTATTTGTGGTGTTCGTTGCCTGGGACTTATAAATTATGTTCAATCTAGGAACTGAGCCAAAATTGCAAAATTGTAAGCTAATAGTAGTCGCAAATGCGTTTTCCAAACATTGATGAATCGAGGTCTGAATAATTCAGAGCATCGTGAACCGCGTTAAAATGACGTGCCAATGAAAAATGATGAAAATAAAAGTTTCCCTGCATCATAAAACAACCGTTCCATCCAAAACTAGCCTAGTATGAACACAACCCCGCGGAACCGATGCCGCCTCTCTGCAGTCTCGCATCCGGCCCTCGAGCGCGACCATACAGAGGCATCACGGCATGTTCGACGGTAGTCAGCGGCTCCATAAAGCAGAAATGTTTGAATGATACAGAGAGCGAGCGCTGCAGCTTCCTTTAATTGGAACCACAATCCACCTAAAATCCACGAGCCGGTCGCCCGCACCGGTGTTCCGGGCGCGCATCGTTATTTGCAACAGCTTCTAAGCAATTAGTTCCATTCCAATCAATAGCGTCGACATAAAAATACGAGAAAACGAACGGCTCTGCGGGGGTGGTCGGGGTAGAGGAAGTGCGGGGGTGAAAGGGGGCGGGGGTAGATGAAAAAAAAAAAAGGAAAAACCGATCGGCGTCACGTGAAACGGAAGTTCCTCGGTGGGTGGTTTCGAGCGATATGAAATAAAAAATAAAAAAACAGGGTGACTGGTCGAGTGCGGGGGCGGGGACGTGGGGGTGCCCCAGCTACCACCCCTTTCTCCACGTCGCTGCTCCGTTTCCCGTGAAATCGGCGAAATGGCTCGAGTGGCCGGCGGAATCCGTGGCAATTGAAATTACAGCAATTAACGTTATTGCTCCGAGTTGCGTCACGCGTATCCGTCTTGTTCTTCCCCGCGTTTCAATCCACTTTCTCGCTCCTGCTCCTCCCGCCGATCCGCAGCCCTCCGCCCCAACGCCCGACGATAGCCGAAGCTTCTAAAGGGGATTGAGAGTGGTCCCGATAGCCGGCCAGGGGCCGTGGGCTGCAGCGATCGTGAATAAGGCTCGAGGGCGGAAGTATATTGTGTCCGATAAGGAACCGGGTGGAACCAAGGGGTGGGGAGGTGGGTACCAGGGGGCGGTACGGTCAAATTCTTTCTCGCATTAACCCCCCGGTGCCACGACTCCTCGTGTCCCTGTTTAACGCCGCCGCGATATCGAGCCGACGCTCGTAATCGGAGGGCGGGGAGGAGGCTCGGGGGCTGCGAAACCACCCCTCGTCGACTGAAACTGACAAGGAGGATGTATCGGCTCGTAATGTTCCAAGTGTCCGCTCGGGGACCGACTCGGATATGTTTATGTAGCAGAATGTGGTCGAAAATGTCTGTTGTACTAGCCGTTTCCGGTTTTTCTCTGCGGCGAGGGTGGCTCGGTAGGGGTGGCCGATTTATTGGGACGGTGTTTGAGCTTCGACTGCTCTTCCTGTTTACTTCACACCAGTTTTACCTGTTTACCTGTTTACCTGTTTTACCAGTTTATCTGCCAATTTTTTATTTTTGGAGAGTAAAATGTGTGAATATTGTTCCTTTTTCCCCCAGCAGCGTTTCTCAGTAGGTTAGAATTTAAATTGATAATGAAAGGGATGAATTAGGTATCCGCAGTCCACCGTGGCGCTAACTAGATAAAAGTGTTTGCGTGTCGCTGGTAATTAGCGAGGCTGGTTCGGTCGGAGTACTGATTGAAAAAATGGATTCGCGTTGGATCGAGTCCCCGGGGTGTGCGCGATTAATTATCCGGCAGTGGAGCGTCGCCGAGCGAATCTGTTTATCCCGTGAGAGGGAGTAAACGAAAGAAATTTCTCCCGATGGTGGTCGTCGACGCGATATCACCGTCGAGCTTTCAGCTTTTCAGCATCTGCTCGGGCGCGAGAGAGCCTGTGCACTCTCGGCCGGTGGCGAAAAGAAAGGAAGAATAATAAGAACTCCTGGTGGCTTTTAGACGTTCCAAGGGAATACAGTGCCGGGGCGAAAACGTCCGCAGGATATGCTGCTGTCCACTATTCCCAGCGAGAAGCCAGAACCAAGAGCCGGAGAGCGAGGCGGCTAGCTTCCTCGCTAAGAGGATCCTAATTTCGCCTGTAGCCGTACGATTGTTGTTTATTATTATGTATACTAATGGAGGTCTAAGGGGCCCGGGGACCTCTCAGGCTACTCCGATTCGAGAGGATTTCGCTAATTCAGTGGTGCCCGGGAGCAGCTTCTAACGATGGATCATAGCTCTAAATGGGAATATGCAGTTTGCAGATGGGAGAAGCTTTTCGAGCGGAGCGTAAGCGGAGATTATCTAGCCGCAGCCTCGCGATACGTACGCGTTGATTCCTCTTAATGGGGCCGGGGCATCGTTACAGACGTGCCTGACCGCGACCCTGCCCCCTCCAAGCCGAACCGAAAGAACCTCGAGACGATTCAACGGCACTGTTCACTGACCGAAGAAATTCGTAGAACACGAAGAAAACCCCGTGGTACGATGCAACAAATTTGCCTAATGCCAGAAATCTCCACTTGCAAGAATAGTAAGGATCACGCCGTAAGAGATGTACCAGAAGACAACGCGAATTGTTCGGGAGAAAGAATTTTTCGTTTCCAGTGCTGGTGTGTTTCCTGACGTGAAATTAATGCGTTCGAAGGTGTTTCCAGCCCTAAAATGAAAATGTTCGTTCCCGATGGCTTATCTGACGAGGTGAAAGCAATTAGAAGATTCTCTCTTTATAATCACGCTTCGCGGGCTTCCTTATAATGACATCGTCATCCCCATCATGTTATGCAGATAGCTAGTTCACGGTAGGTGAACCTTGTTTCGACCATGTCGAAAACACAGGAGCCAGGGTATCGAGAGTGCGGATCTACATGCAAAGTCATATTGCTTTGGCCGTAGAAAAGCGGATATTTTTCATGGCTTTATAATATTCACTCGGATCGTTTAGTCCAGTCAACGAGAAGTTGTACAGGAAAATAGGAGGAACACAATTTTTAATTTTGGGACTTTGTTTGGACTAGTTAGGAGGTACACATACTAAAAGTCTCCACTCCTTCCTAGAATCTCCTTCCTGGAGATTAGTGAACTTTGAGCGCTGATATCTCGACAACTATGCGAGATAGCGAAAAGCTGAATGGAGTCAATCTTATGGCTCGTTTTGTCAGCTTTAATTTTGTATAGAATGGTCTTATCGCTAGGACGCATAGTTTCCCAGATATAAGCCCCTGCACCCCGCTCACCTCCTAGGAGTGGGGACTTTTAGTATGTTTGCCTCCTAGCTAGTCCAAACAAAGTTCCAAAGTTAAAAATTGTGTTCCTCTTCCACTTCCCTCTACACCCCCCTTATGAGCACGCATTGACTGGACTAGTTGGCGAGTTTCGCAAAAACATTTTCGAATTCTCAGAACCGTAAGCAACTTGGATACCGAAATTCAAAGACACGGACTCCCAGGATTGAAAAAACTCGAAAGAACTATTGCAATGCTCACTGCCGGAAACCAGGGTATATTCCAAAGGATTCGAACGCGTCTATCCGAGAACCAGCTGGTCGAATCGCAGAAATCCTGGGACACGGAAAGTATACGATCCGATCACGTCGGCTGGGACCGGCCCGGTAAATCGTAAAGGTATTCGCGTCCTCGGATCGGCCACCTGTCGGCGAGTCGGGTGTCGGGTCTCAATCCGGTCACCCTGTAGACCGTGGCTCCGGGATAAAGTAAGGTAAGAGAACACCTAAGTAAGAGGTTCTGTCGTGTACGGTTGTATATATGGTCGTGGTAGTGGCTCGCGCCCCTCTATGCAGTGGAGAGGTATATTAGCGTGTGTTGTTTGCACGACGATGAGCGTAAAGACGAGATAGAGAGGGATAGAGAGAGAGAGAGAGAGAGAGAGGGGAGGTTGAGCGACCGAGAACGAAGTGAATGAAGGTGAAACAGAGAGACAGGCAGACGTAGATAGAGAGGGGAGAAAGGGAGAAAGATACGGACGAGTTTGTGGGAGGACAAGGACACCGTGAACGGGGGTGGAATGAATGAGAAAGAGAGGCTCGCAGAGAGCTCCTCTCACTCGAAGAGAGACAGACGGTGTATACGGACGGGAACGGTCGTTGAAATAGAGATGAGAGAAAGGAGGAGAAACGAAGGGGGTGGCGGTTTCAGGGAGAGAAACAGAGAGAGACATAGGAGAGAGCGCAGGCGCGCGTGAGTATGTTACGGGGATGGCCAGAGGGCAGCTAACGTTTATAATATTAACGCTAATGGACTACCTTATACCTTATATACCGAGCCCGAGCCCCTCACCAGCCCCCACCGACCCCCTCCGTCTCCAGACACCCCTCTCTCAGCCCTCGCCAAAGTACGGGATAATATTCATGGATGTGTTCAAGCTAATGCACCAAGGCGTCCCGGAGAAAGAGAGAGCCCAACAACCGACCAACAAGAACATTACAGATGGCAGGCAAAGGGAGAGAGTGAGAAAGAGGGACAAAGCGAGAACGAGTCTCCTCTCCGCGGGCAACCGTGTATAGTCTTTTCCGATATTCTCATTCTAAATTGACTCCCGAGTCGCGACAGGCTTCTCCACTCCGACCGACAGACTTCTCCGCGAACGATCCCGATCGAGCATCTTCTTTCGCGAGGACGACTGCAAGAATTATTCACCGAGGCGCGAATTGTTGTTTGGACCAAGTGTTCCAACGTGGTTGTAATCCTGTTTGTGCTTCGAAACCCTTTTCTGCTTAATTAGTTGTCGATTGACACTCACCTAATAAGCTGAATAAAAGCGAAGTCCGTCCAGGCAAAAAACGACGATAACTCGTTAAATATTCATCGTCGGTTGGAAATAATGCTCGCGCGCGCAGCTCAATAACGCTCGGCATCCCCGGGCGAATGTAAATGCGCGTTCGGCAATAAAACAGACAGCTTCGGCAAGAAGTTTTTATTCGCAATCTAATAATGGCGTCGGCGGAAGAAATAAATTACGGTATCGCTATCGGTTCTGAAAATTGGTCCATCAAACCGCGAATTTGCATAAACATCCTCCAGTCTAGTGATCGCGTTAGCCGTTTTCGACGGGAATGTTTTTTACCGGTAGAATAATACATCGTCGGTGTGTATGTCTGCGAATGGATCCGATAAATCTCGCATCGGGGGCCCCGTTAACACCGGTAATTCGGTAAAATGGCGCGTCTGAAAACGCAAGAAATAATAAAAGCCGCCGCCGCCGCATCGCACGAGATGCACCCTCTCCGACGGAGAAACCGGGGTTCGCAGCTCTTTCTCCCTCTCTCTCTCTCTCTCTCCCTCTCTTTCATCGATATATACTTACAGGAGGGAGGGGGGTAGAGTAATATTCATAATGTAATGGAGGCGGCGTAATGTAAGCTAATGCATCCTGCAATTTCTTGAAAGCATTCGAATAACTCAGCCGCAGCCAGTGTATTCCTAATATACTTAAAAATTTCTGCCAAGTATCGAGCGGCGAATAATCGACGGCGCGCGGGGCCGAGGGCTTTATGAGATTGAAAACGCGTTCGAGTATCTCCCGGGGATCTTGTTTCAAAGCGGGATTTTCATTCGTCCGACCGCCGCGCCGACACGGTTTACGTAACAGACGAAAGGAAACTATTTTTCCCTTTAGAGCGTTCTATCGGGCCATTTAAAAAGGCTGACCTAAGGATCGATCGTCGAGTCCGAAAAATTAATCGCGCAGGTCGATATTAATCCCTTTAGCATCTCAATAATTTCCAAGCATTATCAACCCTTCTATATTTTCATTTTATTATAGAAGTTTCGTTTACGAACTTGGATGAAACAATTTTTCAGTCAGTTCGGCCACTGCATCTATCGGAAATTTCCTAATGATTCTTTAAAAATCGAAGAATTAATCAATTGTTTACCAGCGACACTAATTTCATACGTAATCTAACGAATTATCTTTGAGTAATGTAATCGAACAACTACTTCCGAGATTAGTTTTGCAATCTGGCGTAAACCAGAAAACTATCTCGAGTAATGCAATTTAACAACTTCTGCTGAGATTATTCTTATCTAAAAAGTATATATAGCTTCTTTCAGATACAGCACAAATATTAAAAAACTTATTAATCAACCTTTGATAGCTAAAGTGTCAACGCACTTCACACAACCGACCACTTCTGTCTTATTCATTAGTAAAAGAGAGTTACGATTGAAACTGACAACCCAAAAATATATCAGTTTCTTCGTTCGAGAGCAATCATTTTGTTCCCAATTTGGGAGAATTAATTAGCGCAGAAAATGAAGACTCTGTTATTTCAAGGATTTTTGCCAAACTTTTTCTGTCTGCCAGTCGGGCATCCTTTTATTGGAACAATTGTGCGAATTATTCTTTCTAAATAGAAACGTTCGCGCAGTTATCGATGTTCCTCGGCGTTTTCCGAAAAAACCTGTCGGCGGCGTCTCCTCTAGAGGCTTCATTAAAAATAATGGATATTCATTAAAAGTAATGAAACTCCACACAAACGGAGAGAAATACCGACTTGATTATTTGTTTCGATCGCGTTTAATGTGATTAAAAAGTGCCATTACGTTTTTTAATTGCGCCACCCGCGACGGGGGACCCCTGGGTGCGCGCTCTCGCTGTTTATACTGGGATCTTCTGATCGATGCGAGAGAGAATCGTCGCGCGCGCCTGTTGTTTTTATTCTTTTTTTTTTTCGTTTCTATCGTCCCCCTCTTTGTTGCCCCTGTTGCGAAAATGAGAGAAACAACACCGTTGGGGAAAAGAGAATTGATATTTATTATATAAATTCGCTCGGAACACAGACAGACATTCCCCGGTTTCTTTGGCCCCGACGCCGCCGCCACCGACCCGCGTTTTTCGCTTATTAAATCGGACAAGCTATTCCGCTCGCTGACCGTGTTCCCCGTCGCAAAACAACATTCAATTGGTTTAGTATCGGCCCGAGCACATATTGAAAATATTTCGAGGAAACTATTTTTGTCCAATCGGCCTCTTACACTTTCGCAGAAATTTATTCCTGCTCGCGGAAACCGGCACACCCTTTGTCCGCATAATGAAAATTCGAGACTTCAACTATTTTCTAATTATTACTTCGGCAACGGTGCTCAAACATTCAGGTTGCGAAATTTGTTACAGCTCGCTCGATGTTTATTCCGTTTTATTGGCTCTGCGCATTTGCAGAATTTTTGATCGTACTTCAATTCCGTCAATGAATGAGAAAAAAATACCTAAGGACCGACATCCATCCGAAAATAATCGCAGTCCCGATGAATCTCGAATCTCTCGCCGGTCATCGATCACGCACCCCCAATTACGTTCTCCTCCTTCACCCTCCACCCCGCCGCGTCGGAACGATGTTTGTCTCCCTCCAAGATGCGCTTAACTTTTAATTACTATCATATAACTAATTAGCCCCGGTGGCCAGGGGTTTTGTGTATTAATTTAATTTTCAATCTCACGGGGTAATTCTTGGCGCAACGTTAGTTTTAATCAACCCTTCGCCCCTCGCGTCTCGGCCTGGCTGGTTCCGGAGGGTGGTGGGCTGATGATGGGGGTTTCGTGAGGGGGTTGCAGGGAGGGCGGTTAGACACGAGCAACGGCGGAGAAGACGATGAGGGGGGTTAGGCAGAACCCCGTGGAAACGGTAGGGGTAGAATGGAGTACACCTACTCAGCTAATAAAAACCTGCAATAAAAACCACCCCTTAGGACCGTCGAGGTTCTCTCGTTCTCTTTTCATCCCCTTCGACCCTTCTCTGCACCTCTCCCTCTCTTTCCCCTTGGAAACCCTCCTCGCACACCCCTCCGCACCCCTTCCTCGCTGAATCTTCTATCTTTCTCCCCACACCATTCTCTGTCTCGCGCGTACAGCAGGTTTATTCACCTGGCCGGGATTAACTTTAATCAAGTATTTACATTTTAATTCGCTGCCATGTACATTCAACCGACCTACAGGTCCTTTACGATAACATCGTCGTTTAATTGCAAACTGCCACTTTCGTACGACAAGACGTCTGCTCTAGCCCCACCAGAACGAGAGAGCCGGAGAGAGCGAGAGAAAGAGGGAGAACAGCCCTATCCCCGGATAATAAGTCGGACTCGCTGAAACGTGGCCAGCAAGACGTGGCCGAAGAAAAATGTGCCCGAGGATGGAAATTGTTCGTTACAAAATGATCGCTGCCCAGGGACCACGGAGAACTCCGTCCCGTTCTGTTCCGCTCGCCGACACATATGACGTCTGTCTTTTTCCGAAATGTTCCGCGAAAAATCACAAAACCTCACGCAATTTTTACTATTCCAGTCGAACCTCCCTCTGTGCCTCAGAGCGTTATGAAACAACAAGTTTTTAACAGGTTGAATCAAAATTTCTGCAGATGAGTACAAATCAATTTTTTATTCATCGTAGATTAACAAACAAGAGTGTTGTTTGACATAAAATAAAATAAACATAAAATAAATAAATCGTAAAAAATTGTTCAAACACTGGATTCTGAAAAAGTTCATTCCCCGAAAACCACGACAGATTTGCATTGTTTAATTTTGTATAAAATGTACCAGCAATCATTTCTCATCCACTGTGCGTAAATATGAAACTAAACGATTGTTCGTGCAAGATCAGATTTTCTAGATACGTACAATTTAGAAACGTGCAATATTTTCGCTAACGAACGAAGGGCTTGCGAGGTCTTGGTGGTAACTCAAAGCGTCCAGAACGTGTTTCATTTGGTAGCCGGAATGCCCCTCGCGAAGGACTAATGAATTTTCCGACGGGTGTACAGAGGGAGAGCGCTCCGAATATTATCAAGTCGGAGCAATAATCACACCTAATCTGACGCGACGCGAGGCTACAGCTTATCTCGCGTGACAGCTGTTCTATGCCGCGATACGTTTCTAATTGGACTTAATTGGACCCATTGTTGAATTTCATTTGACGCGAACTCGTCCTGCGAGATGGTAGATAAACTCGAAATTGAATTGCAGCAGCGCGAACGACGGATGGGATTTAAAAACTGGTCCCCAACTTTACACCGGTTTCCTATTAAGCCGCGATTACTCGCTCGCCGACATTTTGTTTCGGTGTACACGGGGCCGCGTTATCGAATTAATTGCACCTTGAGTCGCGAGAACAGAAATTCAAAAAACAGTTTCAGCCTAATTTCGAATTACTTTCCTGGCATACTCACTCGTACAAGTACATCTAATTTCTAATTTGTTTTTTCAACTTCCTGTAGAGAATGCAAGTGCTCCCTTGCCATCGTTTCGCTCAATTTTTATTCACCAATTTACTCGAAGAAGTACTTATACGAACCTCGAAAATGCGTTGGATTATAAATGGAATTATTTGTGAGAATAATTGACAGTAGCCATAAAAGTCGGAACTGTTTAGTCAAAGTCCTCAGACTGGTTTTGGGCAGTTTTCGAAGCGACAAGGGACCCCGAGGACGGTCCAGGACAAAATCTCTGGTTTTCGAGTGCCGGCAGGTACCAAGAACTCTATTCACGCTTCCAAAATATTTGGGTCGACCGTTTGACAGGTTGTAGAGGCTGGTTATGGGTTTCGGGGTGGTCAAGGACCAAATTCATTATTTTACGACTGCGCCGCTCCCTCGCCCCCGGCCTGACGACTATTTTCGCGCCTTTTTTTTCGACCAGACCCCGGCTACATTTTTACGATCTCATTCAGGTGTCAAACTTTCCAATTAACGAACAGGACGCCGGGAACAATGAGTCGGCGAATTCGAGGTTATGCACGTTCACGCCCGTGTTCCGCCTCGAACGGAAGGAAACGGAGCCGAAAGTCGTTCTTTCATTCTCCGAGAATCTGTATTCCCTGCTCTACTTGCTTCGATCATACGTTAACAAACTCATTTAGCGCGTCCAAGTTAATATCTTGCCTGTTATGCCTCGAAAAAAACACTTTTTCAAACATTTTGTGGACGAATGCCGGCATTATGGCAGCACGGAAATGATTATTCACGAATATAATCAATCAAGTGTTCACTCGACGTAATTAAGAAATGTGACTGGTAAACGTCATAAATTTTTTCATTTGAATAATCGAATGATTTATTTGACGTTCGTCCTGGAAGGATTAAATTACAATTTTCCTATCGATCCACCTGGCAGAATGCAAGATGAGATCGATCATTAGGAGCGGAAATTAGGAGCGCGGGTATATCGTACAGCGAATGAAAGAACTTGCGAAGTCCCCGGGGAGCGATTTACATAATAATTTACGAGAAAGAGGACGAATAACATTTCTGAGAAAAGAAAGCTCCAAGTTTTCAATTGACAAACTTTTATGGGGAACAACTTCCACGGAACGGAGCACCGTGTCTTATTTACTTTTGTAACACGCTTTCTTTAACGGATTTAGCTTTACACCCGGCATACCGTTAAACTCTGTAATTTATAACTTAGTGTTTGTTTAGGTGTTCGCAATTTATAACGTAATAGACCGACGAGCAGCGGTTCGACGAAAAACAATCCAGAGATTATTTTCAGAATTTCGGGGGCTCTGTCAGGGATGTAACATTTCACGTGAATATTGGTGGATGGGATAATAAACTGGCGACTAATAACGGTGGGCATACTAATCCGAGGATCGAATATTGGAGATGGACTAATCACTGGGAAAATCATTTTTATTTGGAAATTATAGGTAAATGTATACAGACACTCTCTATAATTACGAGGAATATTCTGTTCATCATTGACCTCAATGCAATCGAGATTTACTACTTCTCTACCACCATACGGAAGACCATAACTTCTTCAGAGAATTTCAAGCTTCTTCGAAGACCCAAGCGTCGTCTATCAATTTTCAACTGTCCACTGTTTTATTGTACATACAGATGCCACTGAAAATGTAAGGAATAATACAGGTCAACAAATTTTAGCAGACACCCAAATGCGCCAAGCACACTTTCTACTACTGTACAGAGAAGTATACATATTTAATACATGTTAACAATCTCGAGAAGCATTGCCAATAAATTCTCGAATGTCCTCCATTTTATAGAGAACGTAGATTTCAGTGGACACGTTGATAGTAATACGGGCTAGCTAATTTTAATGGACATCTTCAGGCGCCATTTATTAAGAGCAACGTCTGCTAGAGTCCCGGACAACCAGATCACTCTAAATTCGCGTGCATACTCTACCTACGGCCACGGGCGAAACAACGCGGGTCAAAGCTGGCAAACCAAAATAACCCCCGAGACGAGATATTACAGCCGCGGGAATACTTTATTGCACCGCGTCCACGCCAGAGCAAATTACGCTATCGATAGTGTCGCTAGGACTGCTAGCCACTCGTCAGAAATAGAGCAGAACCGTACGAGCGTGGACTAGCGCGCGGTCAAACATCCGCAATATCGTTGAATATTCATGAATCCCCGGTTGATCGATACCAAACATGAGCATTATCGTTAAAATAATTCTATATTACACCATAAATTCTTGCGACGCATAAGTTACCCTAGTCCCCGGTAAACGTCGAATAAATTACGCGAATGATACAAGCTCTATATCCATTAACCTTCGCGTTCGGTTCGTTAATTAAAACCAGACTGTACTTAGCGAACCTATAAAATAAATTGAACATAAATTACGCAATATCGGTTTATTTAGATAGCACGCGGAGAGAAATCTAAACGAGAAACGTTCCCGCTAACTGTCACCGCGTTTTAACAGTTCTTCCTAAAATAGTCAGCTACGAATTTCAATCACCAATCTTTTAAAAAATGATTTGCTCGGAAATTTCCTTGGAAAAGTATGCTCGTTCTGCCCGAAGATGTTTCATAGATTTTGCAACGGGGAATTGATTATCTAGCATTTCCTCGGTTCGAGGACCGTTCGAACTGACTGGCAAGATGCAATTTACACCCGCATCAACCAGGAAACGATCGGCCGTTAAATAATTCATGCACGGTACGTTCAGTTATCGACGCATTAATTATTGAAACGACAGAAAGCTTCCTCGGGCGCGCGCGTCAATTTTTGTCGCGCGGGATGCCAATTTTCCGATAAAGGTCGCATCGACGGGAATTTTCAGCGTGTCAAAGAAGGCGCCCATCGTTTCACGAGCCGTGGCGTCGAACATTTCTATAACCGACGTCGTCGTTGCTCTAACTATCATGCGTCAGCGTCCCGTATTCCTCGGGTCGTTCCTGTTCCCCGGATCGGCCGGTTCTAAGGCGAGAATAGAAACAACGTTAAATAACCGGGCAAATAAGCGCTCGATACGCGAGCCTAACGCACGGACGGGAACATCGAACCAGCGGTAACCACCCCCGCGTCGTTTCTACCCTCTCGAAGATTAATGACGAGGTAGACGGAGGCAATTTCGAGGCGAGTGCCGACAGGGATCCGGGGTTGCGAATTTCCTGCGATTTTTCTCGCGATCTTCGAAGATCCGGTTCCAAAAATGGCGAGCAGTCGAAGGAGAGAAAAAGAATGTCCGGGGAACGATATCGAATCGTTAGCTCGGTGTGTGGCGCAGGGACGATCGCCGGTCAGTCGAGAAATTGTAAGCCGCTGCTCGATAAGGAGCCAATTACATTTTACCCGATGCTATCATTCCGCCACCAGCCGCGATAGCGCCGGCAAACTAATTGGCCGCGCCAGAAAGGAGATTCAGCGGCGATAGCTGTGCGAATTACAGAAAAGAAAGGAAGGACAGAGAGAAGAGAGAGAGAGAGAGAGAGAGACAGAGAGAGAGAGAGAGAGAGAGAGAGAGAGAGAGAGAGAGGGGGGGGGAGAAAGTACCCTGTTAGAGGACAGGGGTGGCGGAGGCAAGGAATATCAGTTCTCTAGTTTCGTTGTCCTATCTCCGGCGCGCATAATCGCTGGCGAAAAGAAAGCCTAGCGAGCGCAATTTCAAAGTTCGAGGCTCGTTTGGCGGGCTGCCAGCGCTCACGTAACTAACTACTTGTTTTGCCAACGGTGCTGCTTGCCTCCCCCGCGTCTAGCTAGCCTCGACCAACTCACTGTTTCTCTCTTCTTTCCTCTTTCCTTCTCTCTCTCTCTCTCTCTCTCTCTCTCTCTCTCTCTCTCTCTCTCTCTCTCTCTCTCTCTCTCTCTCATTCTGTTCCTCCAAGCTTCGTTCAGCCAGCCGGCTGATCCTCGATTTTCGAAAAAGGTTAACACCTCGACCACCGCGGATGGATCACCATTCGACCACGTGCACGGCGACGGACGCGCCTGCGTGCCCCAGCCTCGAGACCTTACACGGAAATTTCTTCTCTCAGTCTTCCCGTGCCCACCAGTTGGCACGATAGCCCGACGACCGATTGGCAAAACGTTCTGCGAGCCAACCGCCGCGGACATTGGGTCCGGCAGGTTCGCGAGGGTTCAGGAACCCGGACTCGGGTCTGCCCGGCACTTGTCACTGCGAGACAGACACCTGAGAAACGATCGTCCTCTCTTTCTTAAATTAGCTGGCGGCGTTATCGGCGAATCCACGAATACCGATTTTTCCGAAAGGCCGAATCGGAGGAGAGATCGCGTGCGTCGGTCAGTGATGATCGCTTACCTGGATCCACGGCATGCGTGTAGACTGTGCTCCGGGGGGGGCCACGTTAATATCCCTTCGGGCCGGTGGAGGCTGCCCGTGGGCACGCAACAACAAAACAAAACACTAATACGCACAATTCCCGGCGATCGGCACACCTCGAAACGATACACAACTCTCAGATTCAGCGATCGTGATCACGATGATCACGGCCGGTCGATCGTTGCGCTGGCCTGTGCTAGAGCAGGTCCAGCGTAGCGGTCAGCTGTCACCGGTCCAGACCCCTCTGTCAATGGAACACGTACAACTGCTCCACCGTAGTGGTAAAACGTGTCCTGTCGCTGTCACCGACGCAGCCGGCCGAGGTCGGGGAGAGAGACTTTCGGTGGCCGAAAGCCCGCGTCTTCCACGTCGAATTATTGATCTTAACCCTGCGCTTCTGGTACCGCGAGTCTAACTGCTGCGATGCCGCAGGGTTAATCCACGGCGGTGGTTAGTCCTGTGCTCCGGGAGCTGCGATGCGGGCAGAGGCTCTGTCCCATAGGTGTTATCCAAGGTGGCCTCTGGCCGTGACAGTCAACAGTCCCATGCCACTGTGCTCCGGGCTCGGAGCCAGTCGGAGAGGATGCTAGCCGCTGCCGCTGCTGCAGGGAGATACCGGAGTAGGGTAGAGAGACGACAACACACAAACTGACAAAGCACAACCTGTCACTGGGACGATCGAGAGGAGATATCACTGTGCCACCGTTGTTCGGGGGGTGAGGAGGGGCGTTGATCGTAGGTCGGTACGCTGTCAAAAGCGCTGTCAAAAGAAGAGGGCTGTGAATATCGGCCGCGGACGCGAGCACACCGCGCGACACTCGGAACCCGTACGAGCCACGACACGAACCGCACGGCACGACGGCAGACGAGCGAGTGGGGCTTTCGAGCTTTCCCCCACCAAGCCGCGAGCCGTGCAGCGGAGCAGAGAGAGCGCGACGAAGATCAGAACGGATAGGCTGCGAACCTGGGCCGCTCGGACGGGAAGGGACGCGTGCGAGGCGCGCCGCGGAAAGGTGAAAGAAGGGGAAACGTTCGCGACGGTGGTGGGAGCTCGACGAGCGGCGAGGTTGCGGGAGGAAGGGGCGCCGAGCCGCACACCGATCCACGGAAGGGCGAACGGGGTGGGGGAAGGATAGATGGACGTCAGGGGCGTGAGTGAAGGAGGGGCATCGATATCGCCCCTCTTTCGCCCTACCTCGACGGTGCAGGCAGCGCGGCTCCACACTCCACGCGACTTTGCGAGTGAAACATTTCGCGGGTTTCGCGGACGCTGGGCGTGGGATGGGGTTCCGCCGACCGGAGGGGGAACGGAAGGGAAACGTAGTGAGGGAAGACAACAGTATTCCCGTTAATTGAACGACTCTCGTAGAGAACGAGAGGGGTGGCGGCAAGATGAGGAGGCCGGGGACGCAGGGGGGCAGGATTACTCGCAGTAATTACTTATTTTTATTACGCTCCGCCTCTCTGCTTTCCCCCACCTCCCTCTCGCCCCCTCCCGCTTTCAACTCTCTGTATCCGTGTTCCACGACGACGAGGACGACGTAGAAGACGACGATGACGATGTCGACAACGAGAAGAATGATGACGAGGACAGCTGAACTGCGAGTCGTTTGCGATGGTCAGTGTTATTAAGCTACCGCCTCTTTCTTTTTTTTTTTCCTTCTTCCTCGTGACTGTGTCAACCCAGGCCTCCCCGCGCACCTGCCGTTTATTCAGAGATCGAGAGTTCGACTCCTCTCGCGAATCACTCTCTCTCTCTCTCCCCCCGTTGTGTCCCTTTCGGCGACACGGATTCCTGAATGTTCCGGGGAACGGTCGCTGCGGTAACCGTGCAAGTGAAAGAACACTTTCAGCTAATTGAACGACCACGGTCCCCGGGAATCCAGAATGGTGGCCGATTACTCCCAGTAATTACTTATTTTTATTACTTTCAGCCTCTTTGCCCCGCCCCCTCCCCCGCGGGCGTCGCGTCGCTCGCGCGACGTCACTTATCGCTGGCCAACCACGAGCACCCGTGGCTCCCCACGGTTCGGACCATATTTCGTCCCAGATGTCTTTGGTACGTATCAACCGGAACGCGCTGCGCTGGCCGCTCGAAAAGCGCGGATTTCCATCGCGTCGCCAATTAGTTTCAGTTCGTCGTCAACTAAACCGATCCGACCTTCATTGCTTCTTACTTCACTTCTGTTGATCCCGCTCGTCGAAACACAAACACCTGCCAGAGGTAAACGGACAATTCGTTCCGCGGGCCAAGCTAGACTTAAGACAATCTCGGCTGGCTCGGTATTGATTGCACCGACGCGTCCACAGGCTTATAACTGCACACTCCGTCACTTCCGATCGATCGTTTCCTTTCGCAACTTTGCCCCGCGTGTTCGTGGACTTTGTTTTGGTTTTGGGTCACGTCGATCCTTGTAAGGACCTCTCGTGCTTAAGCCTCGAGTGGCTGTTGCAATTTTCTGCTTTGTCCTACGTTAACCTTGAATTTCTAGATGCAACTGCAACCCCCGTCATCGTCCCCGAAGGGTTAATCCTTGAATGAACTATTACCAGCGCTGACCCCACATGCAAGTTTAAATTAACATATGTTGTAGCTGTACGAAAATTGAATTAATCTAAGCTAGATTGATTCCTCGACTATCTAGGTCATACGAAAACTGTAACCAATTACAGTACAGGACGAGTTTGGATAACAGAAGCTCAACAACTACCCAGAATATGCGTTCGTATAACTACAGCACGCGGTTAAGAGGTTCGCTAAGGGAGATTCTACTGTATATTCGATGGAATCTGATATTTGATCAAAAGCTTCGTTTAAATTTAGTACTTGATACAACGTAATCCTGACGTGTCGGTCTACCGAATAGATAAATCGTTAACAGCAACGTTATCCTTGAATTATTGATAGCAATTTCGCCCTTCATATTTGTTTCATCAGCAGAAGAAAAGTCCTGCAGCAAGAAGAACAAGTATTGAGATCAACTGGACCTGTTCCAGAGATGAAGACTCGACCTTGTTCAGAACAGTGCCATGGAATTCGTTCCAAACAGAGATTAACACGTGAAGTAGGAGTTCATCCTTAACCAATTTTGGGATATCAGTGGAATAGGACGTCTGTTACGTCAGCACGAAATGAATGTATCGATCAGACAACTCGAAACAATGGTTGATCGTTGGAGATCGTACTTTTCAGGAGGAACTCGCCGTACTGGTGATGCAAGTAGAATAAGACATTCCTAAACGGGCAGATCTAGAGCAATTAGTCAGTAGATTAAGACAATTGCTTCACACACTTCAAACCGGCTACAGTAGAAGTATTAACCCGTGGAACGCGGAAACGATTCATCTTCGCAATATCGGTACAATAGCTTTTATTTGTATTCTTAAAATGAGAAAAACTCTTTTATAGGTCGGACAATCTACTCTTTAATTCCCAACCTCCGCCCCTCCACGGAAAAGTTGACGTTGCTCAACTACAACAAAGAGATGAAGCTCGAAAAGCAATTAAGTCCCGCGACTAAAAGCAACCACACGAAACGTCATGCATCCAATTTTTGTCAAAATTGAGTTACGTGTTTTTCTACCTATGTCGAAATGAAATGTAGAAGTTGTTAGAACCGAGTTTCAAAACATTGAGTTTGGATATCGTTAAAACTGTGTAGAATTGCTGCACTATACTAGATTATACATTTCATACTTATAATTTGACAATTTTGTTTCTATTAAACCGAGCAACTTTCTGAGAAACTTTGCAGACATATTTACACACATCTAGACTATTCTCCTAAATGTTTCCACGTTGCAGTAATTATTCGCCGAAGAAGCACGAAACCTGACACTGAAGCCATCTAAAATGGAAGCAGGAAACAGTTAAATTCTGCACCCTCGGGAAGGAGAAATAATATTTTTTTAAAAATAATAGCATCAATCTAGAGAGAGAGAGAGAGAGACTGGCACCGTTTTCATTAACACTTCAATATTGGTTCGGAAAATGATATATGATAGCGATGCAATTTCCCGTGATTGCAGAGTTATCTTCGAGTAACTTTTACTTGACGATCCAGCAAACATGGAGTATCGTGCAACTTGAGTACCCCATGCCACCCGAAAGCCACCTGGTAACTGTGATTGCAGCTGACAAGTGTCACCGTTAAGGACCATCGATCAACAGTTCGCGCGAATCAACGGTCCAGAAGCGGGACAGCATTCTTCCATCCCCGATGAACGCTCGTTTCATGGAACGTCGGGCTTCAGTCAGCTCCCATCTAATCCAATTGGCCCGCGGGTCTTCGTTTTTCCTATCGCGAGACTTACTTTTACGATCTTACACGAAAGACTCCCAGCGACACGCTCCTCGATTTCCGATTTGCTCGACACGCGGATTTCGAAGCCACGCGTGTCTCGAATCAAACATCTGAGAGCTGATTCGCGCCTCACAATACCTGAGCCAGCACGCAGTAATTCAATCTTCGATTCACTTGTTGCCGCTCAAATTAACACTCTTTCATCACCCACGATTTTCGCGGAACAACATTCGCCTTTTCCTTTCCACTTTCTCCAAAAATTACAAAATTCGATTCGTTGTTCTTGGGCAGTCGAAGCGGTCATTTCACAATTTTCGTCAGAAGTTATTTTTGTGATAAATGCATATAATGTTTGTGGATGGTCGTCGGGACTCGTTCAAAAACGTCTTCGGCATAAAAATCGAGGCAAGACCCGGCGGACGGGGTATTATTAATTGCAAATCGGCCGGAACATTATTTTTCTGTGAGCGGCACGCCGTTCAAAGTGACCGTGCACTGACAATAAAATTCTTTTTGCTAGCCTAACAAGATCGTTAGCGGCAAAGCGACACCGTGGAGCGCAGTCGCGAAAAAAATCGTAAGGCAACGGGTTAAGATCGTTCAGGATCGAAGCGTGTAACTCGTTACAGGTCGACGACCAATTACACTTCCCCCTGGCTTGTGGCCACTTTTCATTTGCTCGTTTTGTTTGCGAGTAAACAAAGGAGAGCACGGGCGGAAATCGCAGCGAACGACAGACGAGGGGTACGGGTAGGAGGGTGTACCCTCCGTTCTCCCCCGCTCGTAGAAGTGCTACCGGACTCGTTTATCCCGTTTAATTCGTTTAATTATTCCATTATTAATTACTTCATTAATTACGATCGCGCTCTACTTATTCCGCGACGGGCACGTATTACGGGGATTTCGGGAGGGCCGGAGGGGTGACGGACGGGATCGTCATAATGCACTTTTAATAATTAACGCGGTAAATAGTAACGCGAATGAATTATTTCGCCTCGTGTTCGAAATGATTGAAATCGTCGACGCGCGCGCGGCCCGTTCCTTCGAATCGCGCATCGATCCGCGTTCCCGTCGATCTCTCGTGAAAGCCCCTCGCGATCGTATTCGCACGATGTTGTCGAAAAGTCATGGAAAGAGCACGACTGCAGTTGCCCAAATTTTTTTCGATTTTCATCATTTACAAGGAAGAGATTATGTTCGGTCTCAAGCAGACCGAACGTGAGACTATATTATTTCTATCTTGCACACTCGTTTATATTTGTATAATATTAGTTTATTCCATCTATCAATAGTTAATTACAAAGCGTATCTAACTAGTAGACTCATTTCGTATCTGGTCCTAACGAAGCACAGTATATCGTAGCAATTCTGTCGAAAATAAAAAATCACCAGAGTCACCACTCGAGTGCCAAGGGTTAATAAATTTTTATCTCTGTTCTTCAAATATGGGAGATCGTCAATATCTTGAGTTTCATATCCGCATTGACACCTCAAATAAATGATACAGTTTAAAATAACTTAAACATGCAAAGTCTGAAGGCTTTCACCATTGAGAACTGCGCACACCATGAAAATAACAGTTCGTTCGTTGTCGAAAAGCATCGAGAGGAGTCGCTTAAATTTCGCCTTAACAAAAGCGCGTCGACAAGCACCTGCCGAATGGCCAGTGTCCACGAGCAAGACAAAGCTGATCGAGGATCGACAACGACGATCGTCGTACCGGAACGAGCGAAATGTTTATCGGCTGGAAGCGTCGCGGCAAACATTTCGAATATGTTTTACAGCGGCGCGGCGCGTCGCGGAACAAAACCCGGTTTCTCGTATTTCGCGGTGGTCGTTCGTCGAAATTCTAATTTCACGCGGCGGGATATATTTTATGTTTCGGCGTTTTTTCGCGGCGGTCCGGGAGCAGAAACGATCGGGCGTGTGCACACCGTGCCTTCGCATTCTCTCGTTCGGCTTCGGTTGGCGGAGAACGTCTATTATTATTATTATCGTTTCTGCTCGCGTTTCAGCCCATAAACAACACGGTTGCACAATGCCCGGGAACAATGCCGCGCGACTGATTGATCCTTAACTTTTAAAGTGACTTTCCGCGGGGGACCACGCGGCTCCTCGATCGTCGGTATCGATCCCCTGGTCCGTTGGCTTAGCCGGATGCATTTTCAATTTGCATATCGTAGAAACCCCACCTCCCACTCCCGTGTCAATGAACAATCCAGTGTATCGAAGTTTCGCGGGCATTGTCGCGCGCGAACCCGCCCGCGGCCGCACAATGAACGTTTATTCTGTAAACGTCTCTGTTATTTGCTCGCTGTAATTCACGGCACCAGATTTTATATTGTCGAGCATGGAGTTTATCGCTCTCCCGTCCCTCCGGCCCCGGAATTACACCCGCTGTTTGCTGCCGCGATTTTCAACGCTTCGGAGCCGCGATTTTAGGCGGCCCACACGTCTTCCGTTCGAAACTTAAATTTAAGAATCGAATATTCATGGGACTAGCTTTCTCACTGATGCTCATAAAAGTCACACGGAATCAGGACAATTTATTTATTAGGCTCTAACACGAGTTCAATGGATAGTATAAAGTGTTCTGTATTTATTGATTTATTATGATTCATTGCGAACGAACACACCTGTAACTGAAGAGGCTTGGAACGTAAGAATTTAATGTTCCTAACGCGCTGACTGTCACACCAGTACCCATAAAAGTCACGTAACATCAGAACAATTTATTTATGAGGTTGTCACATGAATTAGTTCATACACGCATCAAATCTACAATCTAGTCATATAATCTACACGTTGAAATGTTTAACTCCTCGCCGTAAAATTGTCTTTACGGTTACAGAGAAATTGTGAATTTATATGGCTACATTAAATTTTAATGCTTAAATATTAATTACAAGCGAATCGAATTTTATTTCATCTACAAAGAAAGGCGTAACGTTCACGTTTGTCAGACTTCGTTAAAATCTTCACCACGAGTCTGTCTCGTTAAAATACAGCAAGGGATTAAACATGATCAAAAGACCAGAAGCCAACGAAATATCGTCGAGAGATGCAATAAAAAAAAATAAATTTAAAAAATTTTTTAGCCCATCGGGGGAAGTTAGTTTAAAATCAATTGCAAAATTTGTACTGAACAGACAGACAGACAGACAGACAGACAAGAAAGCGAGCTAATAAAATATGGTCACCAGTAGGAGGTTTTTCCCGATTCGAAAGTAATCGAGCGCAAGTTGCCTCGCCCGTAGGCAGATGGGGCGGAAAAAGAATAATAAGGAGAGAATGGCAATCGAGGGAACTCGCAGGACATCTGACTATACTCGGCGGTTCATCGGGAAGTTCGAAGACAATCCTCGGCCGGTCTCTCCGCCGCGCCGGGAATTTTATCCTTATTGGATTACGAAGAAACAATCCTAAGTCGTCCTAACGAGTCCTCCGGGTCGCCGGATATCGTCGGTACTCGCGATAGATATCCTAATGCCTCCTGACAAGCGTGCCGGTCCTTAGCTGGTCGGCACCTTTCCGAGCTATCCGGTGCAATTATCCGAAACCACGGTGAGCCTGGTCGTGTTATTGTTTTTTTTTTCTCCTCTCTGTCCCTCTTACCACTTTAACCACCGGCTCTCCTGATCAAGATCCTTTCCAGGGATTCGCCTATTGTCTTCGGCGAAAGGGACTACGCTGCTCGGGATCCTTCGGCTACTTTGCTAGGGCTGCTTTATTGTTTTCCTGCTGGTTGATGCAACCGCCGATAAAAGTTTTGACAAGTACGGTGTGCATCCACGAACATCCGAAAAAGATCCTTGCACTGTCCCTTCAGACTATTGCTGTGTAACGTTTGTCGTTACGAATCTCACTCAAATAGAGTAGCAATACATTCTTAACACTTTACCTACCGAAAGCCTATTAATAGGATTTTCAATAATCGTGCTGTACCAAAAGGAAGCATAGAAATTTTCTTTCACATTACAATCTTAAACGAAACTATTCGATGACGTTGTTGAGGGTGACTTGTTAGTTCGCAATGAAAATTGCTGTTGCTATCGAAGTATCCATTAAAAAGTTTTCAGCCGGGTACCATAGATTTTTTAAAATTATGCAATAATCACCGGTCGGTAATAGTGTTAACTGTGTAACAGCTGGAAAAAAATCAGACAACAGCTCTCCATAAAACGGTCCGAAAAAAGATTTTTTAACCGCACGAGATCAGGATGGGTCCCACCGATCAAGATGGCCACCTGGCCGATCCCTGCTCACCCCCAACGAGACCTGGAACCGCAATAAACACGTGCGCGACATCCGCTAGTCGTTCGCGGCTCGACTTTTTTTCCGCAAACTTCCGAAGATCATTACGAGAGCGGCGAAGGGCGCGCGAGCCTCGTAAACTCCCGTCGTAAAAATCGCCAAAATACACGCACCTTACATGGCAGCGTCGCGTAGGCGTGTGTCATATCCCTGTAAAATCATTGCCACTAAAAATCACGGGTTCCCGTCGGAAATTTACAACGGTCATAGCGACGCGCGCGTCTCCGCCGCGAATTTTCTTTTTCTTCGGGGGGGTACCGGCTTCTTTTCACTTGAGACCGGTCCCCCCCCTCTCTCCACCGATTCGCGAAACACCATATTTTTTCCGTATTTGCATTCCAGCCGCCAATAAACGATCGGCCCGACTGCCCGCGGTGCTACCATCGACTTTCGCGCGCAATTTATTCCGGCGCGTCTCGTTTTCTCTGCCAGCACCGCGTTCCGAAATCCGAAAACCGTGACAAAGTTCTCGCATACGTGCTTTCTCGCCGGGTATTAACGAACGGGGACATATTTCATATTTTACTCGGATTGCACACGATTATTGGTTTCCTTTTTTCATATTCGGTGTGCTGCGTTGGGAATTTTGACTTTGGGGTTGTTAGGGGAAGGATCAAACTGGTACATACAATATGTATGTACAGTGACTCCCACAAATATTCCGACACTCTCGAAAAGCCGATAACTTTTTTAAAATTGGACTATACGATTCGAACTTTTTTGGGAAGCTAGTGCAATTAGTTTACTAATTGGTCGGAATTGTATACAAAGTACTAAATGTTGCGTTTTACAACTTTTTAACGTGGGCCTATATTGAAAATTTAAAAAATACGTTTTGTAGATCCGATCAATTGCAATTTTTGAAAAAAAATTTTTCACATCCTGTAGTAAACTAATTGCTCTAGCTTTCCCAAGAAAATTCAAATCGTATAGTACAATATTAAAAAAGCTATCGACCTTTTGAGAGTGTCCGAATATTTGTGGGAGTCACTGTACATAGAAAAAAAGGCACATACAGAATCGAATTGAGTAACCTCCTCCTTTTTCGAAGTCGGTTAAAAATATCGCAATTCTTTTCTTTATTTTCATCCGATCAAGATAGTACAATATTTGGCTTTTCAGGTTCTACTTGCATATTTTTATTTTACTAATTTTTGGCGTTTCTTCGACTTGTAGATAAATTTGTTAATTGATCGCGTTCGTATAAAGTATAAGGGAATCTTTGGCGGCCCAAGTTCCTACCCGACTTTTCACTCGATCGTTGATCCGCTAGTTCTCGAGAAAACCACCTGTGAAGGGGGGAGCGACGAGAGTATCGCCGGAGTTACTGAATCCAAAGTTTTCAGTAAGTGTATTGAGAGACTGTTGCGGCAAGAATGCAAGCGGACGACGTAAGTTCGAATGTAAACAATCAGACGAGACGTCAGAACCGATTCTGTTTCGCAGTTGAAACGAATACACACGGTGAATCGATAAAGTAAAAGGAGATATGAATTCCACGTCTATTTTCTTTCGAGCAAAGGGAAGAAAGAGAGAACATCTCGTTCCAAAGCGAGCGTCGACGTTGAAATTATGCGGGATCGAAAGCAAAATTCAAGGCTGGCTCGAGTCAACGGTGGACCGACGGCGGCGGCGGCGGTGGCGGCGGCTGCTGAAAAATCGACGCCGAGTAGGGTTTCGCTGGTTGTTTACTCTCTCCCTCTCTCTTTCTTCTCAGTTTCAAATTAGGGATGCTTTCCATTTGCCTGACGTTCGCCACGCCCCGTGGCAGCTCCTACGGTAGCAGCCTGTTCGAATTCCAAACTGACCTGTCCGCCGAGCAACCAGCTGCCTTGGCGTGGGGTCCCACGTCCACTTTGAAAAATCCACCGACGGAACCTGACTGCAAGCCACTGCCCCCGAAACCCAGAAATCCGGCCACTGTCATCGGAGAAATTATTATTTGCCGCGCTGTCGAGCCCTGTCACTCCCGAGACGTCCGCAGACATTTTCGAACAGAAAATATCGCTTGCGAACATCTTTCGCTTCTCTGGAAAGCTTGAACTTGATCAGTACGCATTGTTTTACTTGTTCTGAACTTGTGAGAATTAGATAACCATGGAAGAGGCAGAATTTTCTCGTAACACAAGAACAATTTTTTGGACACTGGCGAAGGTAACGTCTCTAAACAATTATCATGTTGTTTAAAAAATTCATATGTGTGGGTGAAAAAGCCGCGCAAATCCAAATCGACAAAACGCGCGAATGAAATATTGTTGACAAAAATGTTGCAGCGGAACTGGACAGTGTCTATCCCCACGGAAGGAAAAAAGGTAAAAGAGCAGTGTTTCGGCTGTTAAAGTGCGAGAGGGTCGTAGACGGTGCTCGAAGGAATGCTGGTATCGCACAAAAAGCTTTAACGACAGGAAAATTGATCAGAATTAATGAATACGGAGGACCCACGGTGGTGCGGCGGCACGAGGAGAGAAGCGTGTGTGGGGGTGGAAGAAAGACGCGCGGACGGTTCTGCACGGTTTTGCACAGGCTCGGCGTAGGGAAGGCCAACGGGAATATTGAAAAGCGGTCCTACGAACGCGATCAAGAGGGCCAATTACCCTGGGGAGAGGGGGTAGTTACCCTCCCCCGCGTGTACGTGCATCGAACGTATTTTATCTACGTGCCTTACGCGAATACTCGAGGCGCACTCGAGCCACCGCGAGTGCTCGCATACGAGCGGCGCATTCGAACGCTCGCCCGTGAATTTACCTGCTCGTTCGTTCGCTCGTATGTTCGCATATTCGTATGTTGGTACGTTCGTTCGAGGAGAGCCCAGGTACACATAATGCCCCGACTAGCTAGCTACGTATGCTCAGCAGCCCCATTGTACGGATCGCGACCCCGTTAGGGGGAGGCCGAACCAGTTGAGGGCGACCACTGTCGCTGCGAACATTTATCCGATCAAATTTCCTCCGAGATCATTTTTACCAAGAAGAGAATTTTTCAAACCCCTTATCCTGCGACGACTACGGCTTGCAACGAACGAAACCGTTCTGCCACTCGAGCACCTGCCACGTGGATCGTTTACAAACCATTGCGGACCAAATTTCTGGAGCTTTCTTGGAACTTCAACTGCATTTCTATTTATTTAATCGAAAATGACAACTCATCTTACGTGGATACACACGCACAGGAAGACGTCGCAGTACGACGGGGGTGAGTCCAGTTAAGTAATCGACGGCTCATTCACCGGATGTTTACGAGGGCCATTGTAATATCCAGATGAAAACAAAATGGAGGGCCCTGGGTGAAAAGGATCGGGCTCGCGCGCGGCCCGTCGGAGATTAAATTGGCCAGTGGCGTAATCTTTACGGCGAACTAGGGGAGGGGGCACTGAAATCTTAATTCAAACCTCCCCTTGCTCACTTCCGCGACCGTGCCGCCATTTCAAAAGCGAAGCTCGTTTTCACGAGAACCTTACGATTGTTGTTCCGCCGCGCGTAGCACGGTCGCTTACAAACACGTTACACACACAGTTAGGTAATTATATTTACCTTCGCAGTTTTATTATTTACGGCCCGTGTGCGGGATGGCTTGTTCGCCACCCCTACAAGCCTCCTCTCGCCCCATCTCACCCAGTTTCGCCCCCTCGTCCCCTTAAATAGGCCGAGTCTCAACCCCTTCACCCCCGTACGTTGATCAATCGCGCGACCCCGCGTTTACCAGTCGATGATTATCGAGCAAATATTGCCCGGCGACCGATAACGATCTACAGGTGCTTCTCGCGGCCTTCTTCCAAAGCACGATCCAGAGAGAGACACGCGCGCTCGTCCCTGGATTCTACGATCTTTATCCTTTCGGCTCAGGCCGATCGGTTTTCGAAGATTAAAGAATTTTCGAGTGCCAACATATCGTTCCCAACTTAATAAAACTATAAAACAGAGGAGTAAACTTTTATTTGGCTTGTCTGTCCTCGTCATCGATAACCTCGTTCAGAGAGGAGAGAGAGAGAGAGAAATGCTTTCCTTCATAAATAAACTTTGCATAGATCTTTATGTAAAATAAAAATTGTCTTGTATCGATTGCAAGAAACAGAAACCAAATTGAATGTTATTTCTTCCCTTATTGATTTTAATATAGGAGAACTCATATATTGGCATCTTCAATTTTTAAAATTTTTCAACAATTTTGAATGTCATCTACTCAATTTTGCTATAAATGCATAAAGATCCGCAGTCGATTAATGAAGAATTTCTTCCCATGTCCCTCCGTATGAAAATTCCGTCATTTTCTGGCAAATCAGAAGAGACTGGAGAAGATCAATTGTTGAAGGGATTCAATGAATAGAGAGAGAGAGAGAGTCCGCGATCGAGCAGAAAAATAATCAAATCGCGAACATTTTCCGGAGAGCGTAAACTGCCAGGGAATCGACCGGCCGGATTAATTCGAAAATGAACCTCGTAAAGGTTAAAGTGCTTAACGAAGTTCGGTATCAATGCAGCCCGTTAGCTAAGTGCGCGGCTGCCACGCTGTTTTCAAGATCAAAGGGTTAGGTTAATTAAACGCTTTCTTTACGGGGGCCTCTGTTGCTCCAGAGCTCACCCGCTAAATCTGTTTCGCGAAGTACCGATACCTACGACGACGGCGAAGCACCACCCCTCCACCGCCCGCCCTCTTTACAATTCCGCGATCGATCCTCGCGAATCTGCTCTACGCTCGCATCCACGCGGGGTTCGATTATAATTGGAGTTCGCGGGCTCGGCTCGGCGACGTGTCGTCTCAGAAATGGATTTTTACACGTTCGAAATATAGATGTAACTTTCTCTACCTCGATTTTCGAACCCATTTTTCTGCCGGGCAGAGGCGCGCCGACAATTTTTGAAACGGGGACACGCGAAACTAATTTGAAAAGTTCATTTAATTACGCGCCTTTCGTTCCCGGCCGATGGTTCGATAACTTTTTCTCGGGCCCTTAATTACCAGAATTTATTGCCGGCACGAGGTGTTCGGGAATAATGAAATATTTATGGTAATTGATGTTCGTTGTGTTCGTTTTTACACAACAACGAATAAGAATGGCAAAATTAAAAAAATTTCCTGATCGGAGCACATTGTCTCATTGTTTGTCGAAAAATTCGCGTTCGGAATAAATGCATAAAGAGCCGCATCCCGCAGACAAGCGCATAAAGGGGTTGTTCCGCGACCGTTAAAGCGAGAGTCCGACGATTTTAAGGTTTCCCAGTCTCTCAAACTATTTGCCGGGCGCGGAACGAGCCCGTTCTTTTCCGCGGACAACGGTGCGAAGCGACGAATGAAATTGTTATTCTGCAATTGGCACTCAAGGATCGTGCTCGGATTGGCTGTATTAAAATATCGCACGATCTCAACGCGCAATCGTGTCGAAGGTTAGTATCGCTGTACCGCTACTCTGTTACAACGACGACGGAACGGCGCGGCGGGCTATAGAAAAGTAACGCAACATATGCGTCGGGGATTCGACGTTAAAACCGCGCCGCGATGATGACGATAACGATAATAAAGAGATGGGGGGGGGGGGGGAAGGGGCTGGCCCGTGAAACGGAACAACGCCGAGGGTGTCGCGGTTGGAAAATGAAAAAAGTACAGACCGCCATTGATTCCAGTTTGCGATCATCGTCAGGGACGTAATTTTCGACTGAATGATTAAACATTTTGTGCTATTATTTTTATTCTAATGAATTATTCGATGATTATGAAATATTTCTATGAAAGATTGTATTATACGACTTGTGAATAGGCAGCGCGTTGGGTAGACAGTAAAAAAATGTTAATAAGCGAACAATAAAGCGAAAACCCCGGCAGAAAACTGCAGGGAGAACTGCGGCGTGTGTGCCGAGGGTGGTTTTCGAGGGTGGAAACGTGTCGAGCCATTCCGCGACGTAGGATGATAGCGGAACACGTCGGAAACAATGCTCTGACACCGCGTACGTAATACAATATTGCGAATGGTTACGCGTATCATTATCTGCCGGCCGTTATCGTGCCGTGCCGGCACACTTCGCGCGAGAACTGAAAGAACGATTTCACGGTGCGATGCTCCGCCGTGTCTATCGATACCTGTAACCGGTCCCTGTTTCGCGTATTATCACCGAGCAGCTCGTAAAGAGGGTGGGATCCGTTAAAGCCCAATGAAATTGGGGTAGTTTCGCGAGAGAACAGAAAAAAAAAATCGGCGAGCTGAATCGCCGTGCCGCGTCAGAATCCGAACCTGTATCTCTGTATCATATTTTCCTGCTGGAGCCGGGATCACCTGAACCAGATAAGCTTTGTCTACAATTCGCGGACACTGTATTCTGTTGCACTCTATTGTTGATATAGTGAGAAACATTCGAGTCTTTTTTAATTGGTTTTTGATCATCTCTTGAATCACGTTATTTCTAAAGTACTTATCAATGCATTAGGTGTGCAAATAAATTCCTTCCCCTCTTTACCAAATTCAAGATTTTATTATATTTCACGCACATAGAGAGAATGTAATAAAATCTTGTCTCGTGACTTTCAATCTTTCTGCCAATTCTTCTTGCGTGTGTAAACATTTAAATATTGCGTGAGGTATTATATCAATTTCATATTCATACAAAGAAGAGAATTAATATAGAATGAAATTATTCTAGGTCGAAAGAAATGTTTAATTTTCCAGTTCAAATAGGTCCGAGTGCAGAGGGTTAAAACTAAAAGAACGCTCTATCAGATGGCAGCAAAATCGGGAAGTAATTCGAATTGAGTCAGAAGTTATGATCGTAGAAAAAAAGGGGAAGGTACTTATTCGCACACCTAATAATTAAAGAAAGAAACAATTTTCTGCAGTTCGTGCGGACATCTTTAGTTCGTATATCCACAGTCTTCCAAAAGAAAGTCAGTGTTTCCATTTATCTGAACAAATATCCAATGTTTAACTAACGAAGATGACATTTTAGGAAACAAGATAAATTTCCTTGGATCGTATCGATTGGAGAAGACGTTGAAACTGAACGAGATGAATCGATGTCACGAGTCGACGACGCGTGTCCCAAGACGCAGACACCGGAACGTGGAATTCGCCTGAAAAACTAGAATGCACTCGGAAGCAACGACGATTCCGAAAGTCAGTATCCCGCCGGATTAATGAAGCGTCTCGTTGATTCGACCGCTCGTGCTATTTATTCGATTACCGTGAGCGTGATCGTGATTGGTAGAGGTGGAGGCCAATGAAATTCCCATACAATATCGCCCCATGTCTTTCACAGTCCGATGAACTTTGACAATCGGCCGTTTCGGCATTGAAAGGGAACGCGGTCAATTTGAGCCAAACGATCGCTGACAGGCAGAACTCTGACCGCACCGGATCCCTCTAAAAACCTCGAAAACGTCGAATAATGCTCTTAAAGACCGTGACAGCTATTCTTTCATTCGAGGAGGCCGCGTTTCTACCAGGTGTGCGCCACCGTTTCTCCATGGGAAAGCGTGCACTCTCCGGGGAAAATCGTGAATACCGTGAGAGATCCTTTAATGGCCTAACTGCGTCTCTATCCATTGACTTCTTTGTCCAGCTAACTGTGCTTTGGCTCCTCGCATAATCCGCTGAGAATTTTCAACATGCTTCGGAGACACAATCGGTACGGGTCGAGGAAAGTTGGATATTTTTCTGCAAACTTTCTTTACTTGTCATAATTTTCCCAATAAATATGATTTTGTCTGGAGAATGAGTAGAGATAAAAATTAAATATGTTTTACAGAAATGAACGTAACAGCGTTTTGTATAAAAAAGAAATAACACAAATCTGATGCCTGACACAGATTCCAGACCCCAAAGGGATAGAATTAAAGAATTGCGTGGTAAGAAAGTCAAATGATGGAAAAAGATGGGTTACCGGCTGGGAAAAGTCAAGATCGAGGCGGTAAACGCGGCGGAACGAGCCGAAACGCGGAGCGGATTCGGAGCGGAGCGAAGCGGAGCCGCAGCCTGACGATTCCGCTTGTCCCTGGGACGGAAGTGACGTCGCAGGCACCGACGGAAATTCGTACTGGAAATTCCGATGGGTTCGAGAGGTCGAGGAAGGGAGAAGAGGGCAACAATCAGGGTAGACCCGGCATTACGCCCCATTCATCCCCTGCTGCCGCCCCCTTACCACTCTCGAACTGTATTTGGCTGACAATTCTTCATTTGCGTGCAGCAAACTCTACAGAGCGGCCACGGGTATAGCGAAAGGTTTAAACGGCTCGCAAAAGCCCGGCTAAATTTGACTCCAATTTGCCGGCTCATTCGTGCAACGATCGGAAACAAAATGCCTAGGCCGTTCAATTTTTACCTCCTTTTTTTACCTCTCTCTCTCTCTCTCTCTCTCTCTCTCTCTCTCTCTCTCTCTCTCTCTCTCTCTTCCATCCCTCATCCCTGCTCTCCACCCACCCCCTCGACTTGTGACGCTCTTTTTTCCGCGGATACCCCTTGCGATCCGCTGACCGAACCGGCCCATCGATACACGCTTTTCCAAATCAACCGGCATTGTCTTCCATTGCGAATTTTTGATGCGAGCTCGATCGCGACACGCTCCCCTCCGCACCACCGCTACGCGTTCGCTGAAAGAAAAACGAAGCCAGTGTCGACTGTCTGATCATGCACGAAGGGAATTAGGCGAATTAACCTGCCAATGCACCCGTTTGGTCCGCGACATCCATCAGGAAAATTGTTGCTCCTTTATTTCCACTTATGACTTTTTTCGAACGTTTCCATTGTGCGTACTCTACTAAAGATATATGAACGGAAATTTAATATTTTGAGCTAGAGTACCTACCAAAATTACCATTTTGCTTCTCAAGTTTTCAACGACTGAATTAAATGATCGGCTGTTACATTGGGAACAATAGAAACACTAATAAGCGATGTACACTTCATAAACATATTGACAGAGACACTTTTTTAGTTAAATCGCCAATACTGGTAAAAATGGCGCTGTGTCCGATTGTTGACATGAATGGATTTTGAAGATTTCTTTGCTCGCGGTAATTGGACGGTCGGTGGATCATTTTCTTGTGGGATCTTGGGGTTTTGATGCTTGATCCTTTTTGCGGAGGCTTGAGGACATTGCTACGGCAGGGTCAGGCGGACATTTCGTACGGCACAGTTAGGTGTACATACCACATACATACGCGGCGACGTCACTTGGGCGGTATTGTCAGAAGCTGACTAGCCTACCGTCCGGGAATACGAAATTCAGTGGTTCCGCGATATTCCAGCGCCACCAACTTACCGGCACTCGTCGCGCGTGCAATCTCCCAGGACGCGTGACAAGGTCCCCAAATATTTTCTTTGCCGGCGCCCCCTGCCCAATCCGATTCGTCGATCGTTCGCCGACCGCTGCCGTTGTCTTTCACTTTAGGAGGTTGCCGTTGCTGCCCAGGTGCAACCCCCCGCGTATAGTGCATTGCATTGCGTAAGCTTCTATGGATTCTTCATAACTATTCTTTAATTCTTTATTTCACCGATATCACAAACATCGATTCGACAATCGCGACCTATTTTTCCAAGAGCGTTCATCCCTCTCCAAGTTGAATAATGTATATCCCAAGAACGTGAATATTTTTAATGAATGAAATAAATGATGAACCCGCCTCTCGTCCGAGCAAATTGCAAACGGTATTAAATACGGACGCAATTTTCCGAGAGAAAATTACTGATAAATATCAACCCCTCGATGACTTCTTATAGATAATCGATAATTCATTAAAGTTTCCTCTGCAGCTTTCGTAATGTTCCATACGAAATGCACTGTTTTTAATATTTCAATAATACAGAAAATCTCCTCGAGTTAGAAATGATCTTCTACGTGAATACAGCACTCGGCAAATATTCAAATGACACATCTACACAGGGAAGAAACTCACCCTCGGTTTTCTGCAGAATTCGATTCACGATCGCAATGAAGACGTAATTGCCACTTTCCGTAAGAAAGCTCTAGCCCATCAAACGCATCTGAAAATAAAAAAGAGAACGATCGTAAGAAAGAATGTCCAATCAAATGTTCAACATTAAAAGATAACGTCAGCGAGTTCGCGCCGGGAACACGCTTCGCGTCGCCCGGCGGTGAAGTTCCCGAATGAACTTCCACGGGAAGCGGAAAATTCGTCGGTTAACTTCCTAAACGCAGAATTACAGAACAACGCGTAGATAACAAGCCACATCGCGATCGTATTTAAATTCCCTTAACTTTCGACAGTGGGCCCTTTCGCGCGGATCCTCTTAACGATATTTAAAGGGCACTCAAACTGCGATCCGTGTACCGATTAAGGGCATCGCAAAGACTTCCAAGTTCTTCCTACATAATGCATCCCCTACTGGTTTTATTGTTGAACGGGCGAAATTGACTCACCGTGGCCTCCTAACTAGCTCATTTTAACGAACTTTCGGTACCCCGAGTTTCGCCGCTACTAACCACTAGCGGCGTCATCAAAAAAGGAAAACGTTTTAACAGCGCACATTTTTTTCATTGTATTTAACACGTTTTGTCTTCATTTTATAGAATGATCGAGTAAGAAACATTCTTGGCCAGTCGGACAAGAGAAAGAATGGCAAGAATTGAATCTTGTACATTTCTAGTTCAATATTAGTGTTGTTGTGTAAGGTACGATTTTGGGGACGATCTTAAGAATTAATCGGAACGATGCAGAACAATTTGCCAAAAATCCCAGCAACATTCTGCAAGCATTTTCCATGAAGAAAGCACTCGTTGCCGATTATCCAGACACCGTTCGCAACCAGAAAGCATCTCGTCAGCCAGGTGGTCCAATTTGAGGCGACGCAAAGGAGATGAAGGAAGGAACAAGCGTCAGGGGGTGGAGCAGCGGGGTGAGGTAGGGTGTGGACGGAGAGAAACAGGAATCGGATGGTAGGGGATGTACGTAAAATTGATCCATATTAATAAGAACGGTGGTTCGCGTTGCTGGATTTTTGCATAAATTTGAATCGGTGCCTCGGCGCGCGGCTCGCGGCAAGGGTTGCGAATTTGAATAATCGAGAATAATTCCGAAGTTTTCTCGCCGTGTAAACGCAAGCCGGCGTAATCAGCGCGCTTGGGCTTCGAAACATTTCATGATGTAACGTTTCCCGCGGATGTGCAGCTAATTAAGCGCTCTCCCTGGCCACCGGGCATCGGAAAAAAATACGGTTGGCTCTACGAATTTTCCTCTTTCCACCCCCATCCTCGAAATCCGCCCACACCCTTCTACTTTTCTTTTCGTTTTGTTCGCGCGCCTCCCTTTTCGGTTTGAAGCTGGTTGAATGGGATCCGTGTTTGCGATTTTAATGAATCTTGACCGTGTGATGTCTCGCTTCCTGTTTCCACCGACCGGATGATTATATTCTGTTTCTTTATCCTTTAAGTAATCACGATCAAAATTGCCGATTTATATAGGGGACGACATCATCAAGGATTTATGGCTAAGAAGAAATTCATGGCAGTAGGAAGATGAAAAATAAAAAATGGTTCTCTATCCTTTATGCATCATGATAAAAATTCCCAAGTAATATCAGAAGTGGAAATATAAGAAGACATTTATGACAGTAGGAAGATTTTAAAAATGTAATTATTTGTCTGGTTTGCAGCTCTCGCAACAGACGTAGAAAATTATTTTGCAAACATCGAGGACTAAAATTAGAAGTTGAATGAACGAAATGGAAGATGATCAAAGTGGCGAATAGAGTAAAAATTCCAGGGACGTAAATAAAAATTCCGTGGGACGGATGCAAGTCTTTGGTATCCATAAAAGGACCCCTGGGTGGTAGGACGGGTAGTAATTCGTATCAGCTCGAGGACGATCGTGGCCTGATTTTCTATCGCGGGAAGGAATGTGCCACACTGTTGCATCAGTGGAATAATATGTGTGGCCTGGAGTACGGGGAACGATGCTTAACAGTTTTTATCTCGGTATGCGGTAATCTGCGAGCGCTCGGAGCGAGCCTCTGCGCGGCGCAACGCGTCTCGTTCCTTCGCCCGGGCAGATTAAAGCGAATCTTATTATATCGAATGACGAGATCACGTGATCAATCACAAAAACACACAACGGAACTGTCGTGCCTCTAATATGAAGCCGGAGGAAGACAGCGATACTCGGGGAACGGGCCACCCGTCGAGAACGTGGAATGTGGAACTGTACCGACAGGGCCGGCAATGCTGCTCTCTTCGCCCCTTATCGATCATTCCGTTCCGTCTGCGATTAAAATTTCTTTAAATCCGCTCGTACGAGCTGGCCACGCATTACAAAATCATCTAATAAAAATTAAATTCATTAATTTTACTAATTTCAAAGCGTTAAGGGTGTAGACTCGTTCCCAGGATTGAAACGCTAGATAAAAGATCAATCGACGCCTTGGACGCCCTCAAAAGTACTATTTATACGTTTACGAGGCGTAATTTGTATGCTCCGGAATAATGCAAATTGCGCTGCCGAATAAAATAGGACTTTTGGGGGCGATGGCTGTCTATATTGATCTTTTATCTAGTGTTTTGGAAAATGTATTACCGATTGGATCTTTGTATTACCGAGAAATGAGAACGCGCATTCCGCACCCTTGCAGTCCTGGAAAATCGAGTTTACCCCTTAACCTCTAGGCTACGGATCCTCGACAGATCAACAACGAAACCATGGTCCGGCTCTTTAGAAGCTGGCGCGTACGGTCGGACAAAAGACCATCCGGCAACAATAAGATAATAGAAAATTCTTGAACGCCGTCTCTTATTATGTGCCACATCCTCGGCTCGTCTGCGAGCCGTTCCTCGAACGGGTCCAGGCTCTCCGAAGCTGAAACGAGCCGCGAAAGAGCGAGACGGGCGTCTCTCCAAGCGCGGGGGCTGAGGATAAGGGGTAGAGGGCAGAGCGGGAACAATTAAAACACATTTATACGTCGGCCAATTCGTGATCACCATTCTTGTCGGCGCTGGGCCCTGAATGGGTCCCTGGATGACGTATTAACTCATATTTGTCTCTCGACAATACCCGGCTAAACTCTCTGCCCAGGTGTCCGACGTTTTACACTCTTCCCATCTCTCGGGAGGACGTACGGGGCGACGAGCGTGTGCATGCTCGGAATTATAATGGGATAGACCATAACAGGACGAGAGAGAGAGAGAGAGGGAGAGAGAGAGAGAGGGTAGCGAGCCAGGCCAGTCCAAGTGGTAACAGGATTTCGTGAAAGAAAAAATTTCGTTTGCCTCGCCCGGGGGAGGATGAGCCTTCTTCGTGTGATAATAGATCCTGTTGGATTATCAGTAAGTTACCAGCACAGTGAATTGTCAAAAATGAATCAACGATCTCAGAATCGTATTCTTAAACAGAGATTACGAAGTATCGATGGAACGTTCTCAGAATCATATTTCGAAACATAGATTTCGAGGTAACCCATTCTATGTACCATATACTTTCTTTTAAGAGCCGAACTGTGGCTAACCTGGACAGTTTGGAGATACGAAGGGACTCTGGTTTCCTCTTTGGGAGTTCCAACGATTCTTTTCTTTATAGAGTCAGTCGAAGCTAAGACATCGTTTAGTAAAGAGCTTCCTCCCGCGCCGTGAAATAAAGACTAATTTTTTACTTTAAAAATACCAGTGTGCATTCACTTACACCCATTTCCAATAGATCCCGAAGTCGATCTCGATTGAAACAGAATGAACAACGTGGAAAATTTTAAAAGCCCTGGTACAGCAAAATTTTAAATTTTGCTACTGTCGCATAATTTTCTTAGGGTCTGGACGTTATATTTCGCAGGACGATAGTAAAGCGTTCTTCTGCGATATATGTAGATGATAGAAGCTGGAAGGGTTTGAGCGAGCCTCTTCTAGAATAGATAGCGCGAATTTATATCCTCGGAACATCATCGTCGGACGTCAGCGCTCATTTAAAGTGGCATTATTTCAGCGCTGCGCTTCGATTATTAGCATCAGACGGCCGAGCACTTTCATCCCGGTCATCGTTCCTGTTTATCACGAGACGATACCTCGGGGCATCGATGATCATCTCGGCTGACGAAGAAAAAGCGAGTCGCTGAACCCTTTAGGGACGAAGGGAACGGGATGGAGATTATCTGAAACATTGTTTTGAGGCGCTGCACGAACGAGAGCGACGTAAGTGCTTTAACATTCCAGAATTAAAAGTTCATCTTGATAACAATGTATTTTCGGTGAAGAAAATTTTGGAACGTTTTAGTAGATGCAGGAGGATTAATCCTTCAATATTCAGTTTATCTCGAAGAAATACGTTTAAAATAGATGGGCTGATTTTTTAGTTGCTCGCTGAACAAGCTGTCTTGATTTAGTGAGATTTTGATAATTATTAATTTGACAGTTGAATCCTCTCCTCCATCAGGAACACCCTGTATATTCGCGCACGTGCATACCCAGAGATGCATGTCCGTGTGATATGCACAGGCACAGGGATGCACCTTGGAACGCGTTGTCAGTGGCGTATCTTTGCATTGACATGATGGACGGCCGACGTGGAATTAACAATCTTATCCGGTCATTAATCCCGACGTGCGCGTATAATGTTCGGCTATACGCGGACCCTATTAATTAAATTAGCTTTATCTAGGTTTTTTGGATCTCGATGCAGCGGCGTGCACGTGGTGCCTGCGTCTTCCTCCATTTTCTTCTATTTTATTTGCATTACAATAGCGATACTAGTCGATCATAAAATTGAACAGGCACGACGATTCAGGAGATTGTTCTGCTCGTCAAAGTTTCCACGAGGAAGCGAGAGAAAATGACAAGTTTATACTGGAATGTCTCGCAGCAAGTTTAAATTGTGACTTTCGCCCATAGCCTGTCAATCTGCTTAAGACGTGGGCTCGAACTTTCAATTCCGTGTCATAAATTTCACGGTTCATTTAGCTTCGCTGTTCCATTTCATTATAATTCCCCGCCAGTGTCAATCCGCAATATTTCATCCCTGTCAAGATTCAAATTAACTTCGGCCTGCGCACAGAAAATCACACTATCCTTAATATTCATACAAACTCTCGGAGTCCCATCTAAAATGTCTCAGCAAATCCATGCATTCGTTTATAAGTAAAATTAGATCCCTTCATTTTTCTGATTAGAACAATGTACACAAAATAAATTGATGCGCGTGTGAAACATAGAAGTACGTAATATGTGTTGTTTCAGAACATAGTTCGGCGAAGTCCAACGACTACAATGTAATTGAACGTCATAAAAAAATGTTGGACGTCGATATGCGGATTAAACGAGGATGGGTGTGAGCAATTGCAATCAAGTCAACAAAAAATTCGCTTGCATCTGGAATGCAGCAGCATAGCCGGACAAAATCGGCGCGACCCAGAATCTCGACTTCGAACGAGAATGTAGCCGGGCGAACAAGAGAGACATAAATTGTCCGAGCATATCGCTTGCCCTTCTCTCGGGGCCGAGTGATCGATTAGCCTGCCGGTCACCGCCTCCTTTTAATATCGTCGATACGATACGCGGCTAGAACGCGATATGTAAATTTAATTACGGGATTGTCGTGTCGCCGCTCGCGCAGGATCATACGTCTAGTTGCGTAGGTGGACTCGGCGAGCCCGCGTCCTCGGCTTGTTCCACCGATCCATGAACCGGCTCTTTGTCTCGTGTACCGCTGATTCGGAATAATAATGGAGCTTCGCGTCCGATGCGAACAAGATCCGAGCGATCTGTGCCTTGCGAGATTGAAAGCGTCGAAAGAAATGGCTCGATTTTAGATCGTTCTTGATTCCTTGAAAAAAGGAGCTTGTCTATAGATGAGTGTATTAATATACAGCCAGCGGCAATATTAAGTGGACACTCTTAAAAATCGCATAACTTTTTAAAAATTGGTCCAAAGGACTTGAATTTTTTGAAGATGTTAGACCGACTAGTTTGCTGGAGAATACGTAAACAAAAATTTATTAAAAAATTTATTTATTTTGTCAGCGTTTTTATCTGAGCATATAATGAAATTTCCAATAGAGTAATTACCCTCGTACGTTTCTCAATACAGGAACCTTATTTTATAGTAGCTAATTTGGACGAAGGATTTAAACGATTTAGAAAGAAAATCAAACAGCATTTCCTCGCAAAAACGCCGATGTTCAGCCCTCGGTCCATCAGAATGCAAAAAAGCGCAGCAACACGATACCGTCTCGCCGCGTCAGATCACGAAGTTCGATTCGACGGGATTAACTCGAGGATAGCGAACGAGATGGGACGTGAAGAGACAAGAGAGAGAGAGTGAGAGAGACAGAGAGAAAGAGAGAGAGAGAGAGAAAAAGAGTCGGGATAATAATGCGGCGTAAGAGGTGGTAATGGGCAGGAAACTCGTGTCCTCGAGAAAATAATCTCGGGGAGATTAGGCGAGTCGTTTAGTGGAACAGCACGCTCCATTCAGATGCAAATGTCTGTCAACAGGTACCCGGGCTCTGTTCTGTGCTTACGCGAGATACGCTCTTTTGAAGCCCCCCCTCGGGTCATCCCACTCTCACTCTTTCACGTGTCGGAAATTTTAAAAACGATTAACCCTTCTGACGCTAAGAGGCTTTTTACCCGGCAAGAATACTGATTCCGTCGGACCACGATGCCGAAGCTGCGAAGCTTCACTGTTCTTCCTCAGCGAAGATTTATGGATTCCCCTCGGAACAAATCTGAACGTCCTCTCGAGTCATTGAAATCACCTACTGTCCACGTTGCACTCAATTCTCCCTAAAAAGGTGTCTACTTGATCTTCGATCAAGTTGTTCATACAAGTTTCCTATTACTTGTTGAAGCTTCGAAGGTAGCATTTACTGTCTTTATTTATTTTTATTAGAGCCTACGTATATCCGAGAAAAAGTAGAACGCATCTAGAAACAAACTGCTTAGGAAACTGGCCAAGAAACAGACTTCGTGAGGTTTAAAACGAGCGAGACATGATTCGAAGCACCGGGTAGCTATCCCAGAAGCAATCCATCAACGAATAACATTCCAGTTCGCGCAGGATCTTGCATAGCACTCAAAGTTTCGCTTTCATGGCCGCGTTCGCAACATCGAAACGTGTTCACCGGCAAAGGACATCGAAGTGTGGCTGATATCGCCGGTCCTTCCTGCTTAAGGACCTTTAGGGGACTGCGCTCGTCTCTTTCCGCGATTATACGCCGGAATTTCCGAGAAAACAGATGAAAATCTCGCACACGGCGAATGCAAACCAGTCGCAGTCGCGCGTTGTCGCGAGGCGCGTTCCCTCTTTCGTTACGGAGCTGGTTCGCAACGGTCCTGGTTCTGTTTGGTCGGCTTTCGAAGATCGTATCGGGGTACGTGGCCGCTGGAAACGGGCTAAAGGGGCGACTAAATGCGCCCCGACGACTTCTAACGAATCTTGCCGTACGATTTCCAAAGGAAACCGAGGGAGGAAGAGGAGAAGAAGAAAGACAGAGAGAGAGAGAACGAGAAGAGAAGGCCGAGTGTTTGCGAAGCAGGGAGAGAACGGCCGCCTCTAGTCATTGGAATAAGATTAACAGGAAATCGTATTTTGCACCTGCGCGCACCAGCTACGACCTATCCCGACTGGCGAGCCTCCTCTCCGCCTACAATTGCACCGTTAATCTCGATTTATTGTACCGGATAATAAACACCACGCGTCGAACTTGTCTGTTCAGCCTCCGGCGCCGGAAAGGACTGTTTGCGTGCCGTGAAAAATTTGTTATTCTTTGTCTTCGATGGATACGGGAATTAGGAGGAAACAAAGCGCTGCGTAATGTCTTAATAAATCCTCCGGCGAGATCGAAATACTTCCAATGAGAAGGTATTGAAAGTTGGACCTCATTGCCAATTTTACCACTTTTTATCTTTGAAAACAACAAAGATATTTGAGGTGGCAAAATTAGGTGACCCACCCTGTATAACGAATTTTTGGCAAAACTTGACTTTCGTCTCCGAAAAAAATTGTGAAAATCCAGCTGACCCAGATGTAGCGAGGACCGCGAGCCGAAATCGCGCATTTGTTTACAAACGCGGACCAGCATAAATCCGCGTGCACGGTCGGCAGATCCCGATGGAAGATGGCCGTCGGGCATCCTCGTTGAACCGTGGAAGCATAATTTTTACGGTGACCTCGCTCAACCGAGAAGAGAGACTCAGGTATTTACGATGGCACTCGACCGGTGACATGGGTTTCTGAGACCAATGAATTTTAATTCCTCCCCGGCTCGGGGCCTCATTCTTCGGTGCCCCGTTGGCAGCCCCGCTGCGACACCAGAACGATGATTTAATATTTTAAGAAAATGAGGGGTCCACCCTTAATTTCAGCTCGCCGTAGATGGGACCGTGTTCTTGGCAGCGGGAGACCCAGAAAGCCATTACCCAGATATTCGATTCGACAGTTCAGAAGATGCTTTCGTATATAGAGGCGAGTCCTCTCCTTCCTCTCCTCTCGTTCTCGTCTCTCGTCTCTCTCTCTCTCTCTCTTTCTTACACCGCCATCCGACTACTCTCTCTCCATTGGTCCTCGTCTTCTTTCCTTTTCAATAATCCCACTTCACGAGGCTTACGATGCACCGGACACGCGATCAAGATTCGTAGATTTCGTATATAACGACGGAGATGGACGGCGAAGTTGACCGTTATCGAAGGAAACGCCGGCACTCGAGAACAGATCGGTTTATGCGCGACGGATTTACGTTCCATGGACTTTTTACAAAATATTACGACCCATTGAATTACCTGCACGCGGTCCTTTAACGTTCGAACGCCATTGTGAAACGTTCCTGCGCGATTTTGATCCCGATTTTTGCAGGATTTGGAATTTTTCGTCGAGAACCACTCGAGCGGTCCTTTCTTGCGTTCCTTGCAGAATTGTTTAGCTCTCTACGAACAAGAGGAAATCATGTTTGAGGATTTCAACGAGTCGAGAGGAGAATCAGGCGGGGCCTGATGAAATAAATCGGCAATCTAGTTAGAAGTTTAACGCACAGGTAGACGGAAAAATGCAGTGATGGCTGCGGCGACGGGTCCGTAGAAGCACGCATTCCACGCACGTGAAGGGCCTCGAACACGGGGCCTTAGGACTCGGTCCCGACGTCGAGGAGGGGGTGGAAGAAGGGGGAGGGGACCGCGACAAAGGACATTCTAGGGGGCGATTCCTCCCTGCTTCCCCCCCCCCCCCCCCCCCCTCTGTTACGGCTTTTTTCTCGCTTTTTCTCCTTACCTGAGAGACCGCGGGACCACAGCGTCTCGACGTTGCCGGTTCGACGACTTCGGGGTCTTGTGCCCTGCACCTACAGGCCTCGAGGGGCCTTATCTCGGGCCCACGCAACGGCACGTCTTGCTACGCTATTTTTTTTTCTGCCTCTTCCTCTTCCCTCTCGATCGATCGAACTTCACGGAAAACGGATGTCGACGGCGGCGATTCGACTTTTTTCCGGTTCGCGTTCCTTTGAAATTCTACTGTTTTTTATTCTGTTTATTTTTGACACGAATGCATAGAATCCTCACGCTTTGCGAATGTAGTGGTTTTCCGAATTGTTTGGGGAACCGAAGACACTTGTCCCAATGAATTTTTTAATGAAACCTACCGAGGTTACAGAGATCACAGCACGTAGCTTAAGACGCGTACAATGATTTCTTGCAAATTTAAAAGACACGATCGTTGCATCTTCATTAATCAGCCCTGCATAGGCAATTCGAAGCCGTATGTTTACCACCGACATCTCCACGAACAAAACGAATTGCACAACAAACATTCACTTTACCGACACAGAACGAACTGCTGATAGTGTCTCGCAATTTCTTGATGCTCGTATACCAGCGCAATCAACGTCTCGTCAATTACAGCGGCTGGCGCTTAGGGGCAGCAAAATTAAACGAATAAAAAGCAGTTAAACCGCTGGCTGGTAGTGTTAATGGTATTCGAAGACGGCAGTATCTCGCGATCGGAACACAGAGCCGCCGCCGCGCCGGTTGCCGGTTGCCGGTCGCTAAACGAGTCAGATTCGTTAGTGGATTCAAAGTGCAGGTTTGTCTAAGCTGCTAGATAGAGAGGGAGAGAGACAGGCTAACGATCTCTCAGGATGCCGTGCCCCGGTACGGATGACCGGTATTCCATCGGAGGGTCGGTGGTTACACCCAATTCCTCGTCGATGTAATTGAAACGTAACCCCATTGTTAAGGCGTAATTGACTGACACCGTGCAGCCTCTGGCTCGCCTTGGCCGTGTGCTGACTCGATCCGATCGAGGCTCGCGGCAAAAACACCAATCAGGATGCCGCGGGCAAAAAACCGGCCTGGTAAAACGACTAGCTATGGTTCTAACTTCCCTCTACGCGTCTCTGTCGCTCGCTATGATCCAACTCCTTGGATACAGCCTCTAGAAAGAGGGGAACGATCACTATGGTTCTCGCGACAAAACCAATTCCATTCTTTACCTCGAATCGGGCCTCGATTTACGATTGTCCTGCTCGATTTGTCTCATCGATGCGACCGATCGACTCTTGACACTTGGCAATTTTTAGACAAGAAAATTTTCAAAGAAACTACACACTACCGTCTGTAACCTCTTGGCGGAATTCAATCGAAAACTTTATATCAACGTTATAACTTAAATTACTTTGAAGTAGAATGAATATAAATGTATATGATTGACATAGAAGCATTGCAATGCATTACATGTTAAGGATTTTACCAGTAAATACATGAAAGTTATTAAATACTTCGTACCAATCACTTTATAAATAAGTCCGCAATTGTTTCTCTGATTTTGGACAATTTATTTTCACCTTTCGATCCATTTCATCCCACAGTTTCTCAATCCGATTCAAATCCTAATGTCCTCTAATTGCTTTAAATAATTTTGACACACTTTTGCACTATGTTTAGGATCGTTATCTTGCACGAAAATGAAATTCTCGCCTATCAGCTTCGTTCCTGGCAAAAGTTACATTGGGATGCCTTATTTTCGATAAACCGAGAAGGTGATCAAATACTTGTGGACGGTAATGCAAATCAAGCTGCATTGTAAAAATGTCTCTTTTAATAATACAATGTTCTCGATAATCAACGGAAACGGTCCTGCGGTCTACGAAGAACAGACACAATATAATTGTTCCTGGTAATGATACTCATCAGCGAGCTGTTTGACGAGCAATAATTTTTATGGGTGCTAAAACACGGAACAAAGAAACCGATAAATTCCGTCCTATCGTTTTCGACGGTCGCTGACAAAACCGCTCGTTATCGAGCGATCAGTGTTCGCCGAGGAGGAGAGAAAAGTTGCGCAAACCGTTAGGACGATCCCGGACAGGTTTCGGCGCGAGAAACCGTCGCAGATTGTAAACGCCGATAAGCTGGTCCGTGGCAAGAAACTGTCGTCTTTATGTGCCGAAGAGGACCGCGATTATTGTCCAAGGAGTATCGGCCACAATCCTGTGATCGCAAGAAGTTAATAAAGATCCTGGGAACCGGGGACCTCTGGCTATCACCTAGATGCAAACGATCTCATCCCCTATGCACGGTTCAGGTGCGTCGCGTCGTTGCATTCGTTTGAATCTTTATGATCGATCGAGGCGCGATCGGCTTTGCTGATTAGTGCTGCTAGCGGCTGGACGTGTTCCTTTATGGAGTGTGAATAGTTAAAGAGAACATTTTTCGGTTTTATCGGTCTTGAAGAATCGAGTGGCCTGTGTTGGCGTTTGTTTGCTATGGAGATTGCGTGGGAACGGGGAGCATCGGTCATCTGTACGTAATGAGATCAGTGGTGATGATCAAAAGTGGTAAAAATGGTAGTTATAGGTCGAAAATCAGGAAAAATTGCAATTTTACCACTTTTGATCGTTTATAATTCGTAAACCAATTAACCAATTTCGATGAAATTGTCAGAACGTATGGTATATAATTTATACGAGTTTACGAAACACATCTTTGAAATTTTCGTTATTGGTCCAGCTAAAAAAGTTGTAAAAGCAATTCAAAAATAAAAGTAAAAATGCATATCCATTAGACGTCATTTATTAAACAAATTCTCCTAGCCTTACAGAGAAATTGAAGTCGTTTGGTCCATTATGCTCCTAACTGTATACTTTCAGGATGATCGAGGATTTCAGCCATTAACAAAATTCTGAATTGTTTGAAAAGAATGATAGATAAAATCAGGATGATTAAAAAAGGGAGCAAAATGGTTGGCCAGTGGGATGTAGAGAATCTGGAAAGGTTAATTGATTATCTCAGGTTCGCGCGAAAGATCGAGTATGACGGTGTAGCTAAAAAGTGGAAATTTCAGGGTAGAATTTGGTAGGGTGAGTGGCAAGGGGTAGATTCGAGGATGCAGCACATATCCCCCGCGATATGCTAGGTTCAGGGAGGGGGGTACGGGAGGAGAGAAGGGTGGGGGGCTATAGAAGCTATCTTAGATCGAACGGAGTCCAATTACCGACGTTATTAATTAATCCCGTACCCTCGCTGGCCGGTCCATCGTCTCCCGCTTCCATTCTCAACCCCATCGTCGTCCGTCTGTCCGCTAGAGATACCTGCTACGGATATCCCCTCCAGCAGCCCCATGGCCCCGTACTCCATTACCGTGTGCTCTCCGGGTCTTCGAAAGCTCCGGAGGTCCTTTAAACACGTGCTCCACGACCTGCGATCTCGGCCCATTATCTCGTCGATGAATTTTCTGCGATTGAATGTTATGAAGACGTGCGGGGGCGTGGCCGGCGAATATACGAGCCACGCACCGACCGACCCCTCGTCCTAGCTAATGGACGGAGTCTGTTTCCGCTGGCTTTTCTAGGAACGTTTCCAACACGATCAGGAACAATCTCTTTACATAGAAGCTGGTCGTCTTTGTCGACCCGCCGAGTCATAGGGAAATGAAACGAGACTATTATTACAGTTGTATGTGTATTCATTTCTGTGCTCGTAGATGATCGTTTATTGGATACGGAAGTGTACAAAGGAATAACACGATCTTGTACATCAAGATTATATGTATATTCGTGGGTCGAAGCTGTCTTTACGTCGAGCTAGAAATCGGCGGGAGAACGACGTCCGCCATCGTCGACGAACAATTTGTATTAACATTCGCCGTGCACCGGGAGACAGCGATTACCGTAATGGAAGAAAATGAGACCGCTGACAGGCGCCATTAATAGAAGCCGGAGCGAGAGTAGACAGCGCTCGCAATTTCGAAGCGGATCGCGGATGGGGCCATCGAGAATTAAGTCACTAAGGGATCCGAGCTGAAATTTATTCGGAAACGAGGGAAAACATCAGAGCCTACCTCCGGAGATTATCATCTTAACGGCCTCTAATTACGTCCGAGGCGTGTATCAATCGATTGACTGGCGACCGGTGAGAAACCGATCTCGCATAATGACCGCCATTGCTGCACGGGGTGTGACGAATCGCCAATTTGGCTCGACAAAATTCAGAAAGAACGGTCCTATCAGTTGAGTCAGATCGCACGCGATTATCAATTACCGGAGATCAGGCAGCCACTTGTTAATCTCTTATCGAGTCTTCGTATTTATCGCGGAGGGGTTGAAATATGTGGGTGAAGAGCGTCGCTGATGTAAACGCGAAAGGTGGCCAGCAAATCGACTCAGGCAGATCGTTGTCGCGGATCTCGGCGTCGCGTCGTGTCGCGTCGGTGCCATTTCTCGCTGTCTTCGTCTTGTCATCGTCATTAGCGTCGGCGCACGGTATGTATAAGAGAGTTGGTTCGTTTATACGAAGTAAACAGTGCGTGGACGTGATTTAATTGAAACCCGAGGTGGCTCGGGCGGTGTGGCGCGCACCTCTCGCCGGGGACTCGTTCTATGACTCACAGAGTGCTCAGTCAAGAAGTCCATTGACTTGCCGAGTGACGTAAGCAATTAGTGCGCTGTTTTGTTTGCGCAAGTACACACGGCTTAAAGTTGTTTGAGTTCGAGTTCGAGTGGTGCACGGTTAGGCTCGGTGACTCGCCTCAAACCCTTCTTCCAACAACTTACTCCCCCACCTTGGGACACAGGGGGCACCCACAACCTTCGCTCTCTCCTCCTCTTCCTCTCCTCCTTCTTCTTCTTCATCTTCTTCTTTCTCCTGTTGCTCTTGGTTATTCTTCCTCGTTTCTTGCTTCTCTACTTCTTCTGCTTTTTCTCCCCTCGATCAGACCCTCCAACTTCCCCCACACCCCCGCAACGAAGGCTTTGTCTCCGGGAACCTCCTTTCCTCCCGTTTTCCTAAATCCCAGAGACGGTCTACCACCTCGCCAGCTCCTCCTTGAATATGACTCGCGTAATTACAGCGAATTGTTGCGCTGATCTTGTAAGCGGATCCGAGTAATTGCTTTCGCAATCGCAGCCCCCCAGGAAAGAAGTTTCACACGATCTGGAAAGTTGTTTGCCGCCTGCTTCGTTGTTTCTTCGGCTATCCGGGCTGGCTCGATTCCTTCTTTGATCGCACACCGAACACTGTTGCACTGTTGGATTGCTGGGAACGATGACCTTGCCGCCGCCGCTGCTGCTGCTGCTTCTTTCGGGGTGACCGGGTAGCTTGTCAAGGGAGTCGAGCTGGCTTTTTTTCAAGCGAACTTCATTATCTCGCTCGTGGCCGAGCATTTATACTTGCTCGTTCTTGCCGCAGATTCTTCGGTAAGAGGCGTTGAATTGAAGCATTCGCCAACGAAGTTGCGAATCCGTGAAATTGTTCGCTGCGGGTGTGTGCGCTCGGCTGTTGATTGCTCTTTGTGCAATCGGTGGGAATTTTAAAGTGTTTGGTCGATTTCTGGTCTGTTGCAGCGTTTCGCGGCCCTGAATCTTTCTCGCATTCATGGTTCTTTGGGACGCTTTCATCGCTGCCATCTTGATATTTATAAACGTCGATAACCGGCTACCCACTTTCGATTCCTTCTGAAAAGTCTCTAGCTACCAGCACTGAAAATTTGATGAAGACATTTTTATCTACGAACTTTGAAAATATACTTGTAAAACACAGAAGACTGCGGATGACTTGAAAGTTTCGCACCGTATACTGTTACAAATGGATTTAGTATGCAATGCTGGTACTCAGAAACGTTTCCGCTCTTCAAGATAAATTGCGTTCCATTAATCAGCCAAGGAAATGTCAAATTTTTTAAATTTTCGCGCGGGAGTTGCAATGACATGGCGAATCAGGTTCCAGCTGTCGGTGTATCCTCGATTCTGGAAATCAGGATGACGAGGAACTAACCAGTATTTGAGAAAATTGCGAGGTAAACTTCGTATATACTGATTCAAAATATCAGAAGCATCCATCACAGCATCACCGTGGCGAGACAGTGATTGTGATTCATACAACAACGTAGAAAGTTCAAGTAATCAAGATTCGCACATCAATTTCCCATGACCCACCCTGTATACTGACAGCAATCGAAGCCGTGGCCAGTATCTGTGCCGTTATCATCAGCAATGTCTCTTTCCCCGTTCCCACAGCAAGCAAGAATCTAAGGTAGCGCGACGCGACACACAGTGGGCTGGATTAAAGATTTTAGTGACATTTTAGTATAACTTCTGAATCATTAGAAAATTCCCCCTCAATTTTAATTTTTATATGACTTAAATTTTACTAATTTACATTTTTATTTAAAATTTTTCCTTAATTTTAATTTTCATAAATTATAAATAAATTTAGTAATTTATATTCATACATTAAAAACCACTAAACCATTCAAACAAAAAATTCTATCTTTTTAATATGGTATAAAAAAATTTTGTTTTTATAGTGTGATTTAACGTCGCACCGACAATAGTTATTTTTAATGTATAATATATTTTGTTGATGTTTATTCAATTAGTTTTTGCCATGTTTTAAACATTATTGTTCGAGACAAATGTAAGAAAATAAACCAAAAATTTATTCCTTACATTAGATGTGTTTCTTAGGTAATAAGTATAATGTCACTAAAGTCTTCGATCCAGCCCGCTATGCATCAATCCGATCACAGTGCGATCAATCAGGAGTAACGATGATCGTCAGCGACGCGGACAACCGGCGACGCTACGGACCTGTTGAGTCAGCGCGTCAGAACGAATCGGGACGGCTTGAAACAAGTCGGTCCGGCCCGACCCGACCCGGACCGGGTCGTACACCTAGCGGTCGGTTACCTGGCCGAGCTAACGGGCCTGACACGGTTCTCTCGTGCGCGTTATCGCCGTGACCGGCTCTCGCGGTCACGGATCAACGTTGCGGCGCGTTTCCAAGCCGCTGGGATTTCGGGCTGGCCGCGGCTTTCCACGTTTCCGAGAAGAAGTTTGCACATTAAACAGGCCCTCAGGCTCAAACGGGCTGCCCCGACAACTTCCCGAGATAAGCAGCCCCGATAGAGGCGTAAACTCCGCTCTCCTTCGCGCCTCGGTCCCCTCTCCCCCTCCCTACACCTTCCCGTGCCCCTTATCCCCCCTTCGTGGACCCTATCTTATCTACTACAAACAAGAATTACGTTTGCCGCGTAATCTCCGGCCGGCTCGCGATTTATTGCACTCACCGGCGGGCCCTCGCGGAATCGGAAGATCGCACACGCGTCACGACCCTACTCTCTTCTACTTGCTACAGCCCTCCCCTCTCTTACCTGCCCCACCTCGCCTCGTCTTCTCACCTGTGGAAAAAAATGTTTCCTTCTCCCGCCGGTTGATGGCGGACCTCTTATGTAAGGATGATTTAACTGGCTCGCGATTTGGGACTCCTCTCCTGAACCCTGGGCCCACATTCTCAAGCCTGGTCCCACGTTCTCACACCTTGCCCCACCATTCTTACACCCCTGGATTTATTTCTAGACTCAAAGATGGGTAAACTTGGATTTTAATTAGCCTTTTTAAAATGGTACTTGAAATGGCATTATTGTCACAAGATATCATAGAGTACACAGTTCATATGTACAGCCACAGATTCCATTAGAATGAATGAGAATGCATGGGAAGGCGCACTCGCAAAGTACAAACACATTTAAGCGATTATTATTATCAAAGTACAATAGCCAGAATTTGTCGACTGCTCCCAAGGAGCACATAATGAAAACTTTGAACAATGCACCTTGTTACGCCCTCATAACCGCGCTTCCAAAGAAAATGAATTTAGCTGCTAAATATTATAGACTGCCTTGCATTTTAATATCAACCGTCTCCTTCATCTATGCTCATTGTCAAAATATTTCAAGTACTATTTTTAACAGGAGTTTGAGGAATGAACGCGAACGATTGTTTGCGGGTATAATTAACAACGCTTCGAATTGGTGTTGTCGTCGCAGGTGAAATAAATTTTGTGTGGAGCCCGTCGTCCCCCGATAATGCAGTTTCTATATTTGTTTAGGTGCCTCGTCGTCGGATAAGGGGGGTCACAGGTTCTTTTTCGAGAACGGGAGGTTTTTAAAGGAACCTGTGCAGCGGAGAGATTGTGTGCGAGGATGCGAAGGCACTGTTTGACGAGTGTCAGAGAAGCATTAAGTGGTTAATGTAGTTTCCTGGTTGGTGGTGGGAGTATTGGGTGGAATGCGCGTGCAATATTGATCTTGGAGAGGTGTGCTGGGTTGTTTATGGACGGAGCTCGCGACTTATCAATTCTATTGGCCTGCGAGTTGGGAAAAATCGTTTATCACTGCGCGCTTAATAAATCTCTAGCGAAACATGTAAACTGCAATATCAAGCAGCCGATTAATGGAATAATATCGAATTAATCGTCTTCTATTTTCATTACGTATGCAACGTGGATTCCGCTTATTTGAATCATGGTTTAACACTAAACCTACCGAGTACAGAAAGCGATTTCATCTTTGAAAAATGACAAGATTCTATTTATTTAAATTTAGTGCAGTTTTTATTACAGCGTGTGCTTGGACGAAGAAATCGATCGAACCAATTTCCTTCAAAAGTATGAAGTCGGTCATTTGACCGGCAGTGGTAGGTTTAGCGTTAATCGGCGCTGTCAAAGGACAGAACACGTAATCGAATAGATCCGGTTCTCCTTGCTTAATTGAGACTGCCGCTTAATCGGCCAAAGGACACTAGACTCGTGATGTGCCCGAAATAATTGGAGTGCATTGTGTTTACATTGGTTCGTCTGAAGCACCAACATCTGCCATCAAAAGAAATTAAGCATTGGAACGTTGCAATGATATTAGGTGGTTCTAAAAGTTTCTTTCACCATGTTCCATATTGTTAAATAACATCAGCATACACGAAGAACACAATCTTCTGTGTTCGTTAGTGTTTCATTCTTTCTTAAAAACTTTTCCTTTTCAAAAACTACTCTGAACTAGCACTGAGCGCATTAATCGAGAACGAAACGCACTTTTGGGACAACGTAATACAATATGATGACCTTGAGTCGACCTTGAAAAAATGTATGAAAATCCGCAAGGTCACTTTGATATCGCAGGAAAGATTGGGCATAATAAATCAAATTGCACATAGTGAGATCATTGCGCACAGTCGAGTACCGAATGCAACGATGCTGGAAACGAGCGACGCGCGACGTTTCGGATTCTCCGATGACCTCGGGTCAGGAGTAAACGGTTCGGGGCCTTAATTACTCGGTCGGGTGGCAGGCCGTGACAGAAACGTCGGTGTCGACTTCTCTCGGTTCTCTCTGCCCCTCTCTTCCTCTCCATCTCTCTGCAGTTTCTCCCTCGCGGGGTTCAGCTGCTTGTTTTCGCAACAATTCGCACACGTAACGTTACAATGTAGAGCCGGGGCCGTTCTCGACGTAGCGCGGGGCGTGCGTCCGTGTGCGGCGCAGGTTTTGCCATAATTACTCGACCGGTAATACAGAACGGCCCTTGAGTGGCAGCTCATATTACTCGCCTAACCCGCGTGAAAACTAACCCCTTGGGGAATGAGGCGGAATGGGAATTACCGTGGCCCCGGGTCGACGGGGAACGGTGGCCACGGGGGACCACGGGGGGCCAAGAGGGGGCGGGGGCACCGAAGGAAAAAGAACTAACTCGACCGTCCTTTTCAACGATCTCCTCCTTCGCCGTCCCGCGAAAGTCTCGGACGGTATTTTTACGAGTATCCTCTGGTGGCTTGTCAGAACGGACAAATAAATTGCGAATTACCGTCGCGGGTATTATAATCAAGCCCGCGCGACCGCCCTCGGCGACCGGGTACCGCTGGGAGTTGTCGCCGAGCGGATTTGAATTTCGCGCGGCCAATTAGACTCGTGGCGAACACTTCCGGGGACGCGCTGGCACCTGTGCGTCCCGAGGAGACTCGAATTCTTGCTTTGCACCACGGTTTCCCACGTCCGTGACTTACTGCTGCAGTCCTGCTTTTCATATCCTTCCCGCTAGCCACCGCTTTGTTGGAAGCTACTATGATTTACTTTAATTTTATATGGACTCGTAGTGACTCTAACTTCTAGGAAGAATGCGTCTCAGAACCTGCAACTTCATGAAGTTCCAAAATTCGAGGATCGATGGGTTTGGACATTTGACATTAGACTTTTCACATAACTCTTCTTAAGTTGTGCACACTGACTTCTGTCCTCGCTTATTTTGTCGTTATACTGTCGTGGTAATGCTATGAAAGTTTGATCCTAATACCGCAATTTTTCTTCCTGCTGCTGCACATAGAACATGGCCGCTCCATTAGAAGTTTCAAGCAGAGAGAAACAACAAGCAGTGATCCGAGTACTCTGGTCGGAGGGTGTCAAAGGTTCAGAAATCCATCGTCGACTATGATGAAATTTGAGTTACTGGAACACCCTCCCTACAGAGCCCGGACTCAGCTCCATCCGACTTCCACTTGTTTCATTTGCTAACTAATTAAACGAAAAATATATTCTAACATGCATTATTCGAAAGAGATTATTTTATAATATTTTTTTTTGTTCGAACCTCATTTCAATATCTCAAACGGTTCAAAAGTTATACACGAATGTCCCTAAATTCTTCGATCCGGACCACTGTGGGGCTGTTTGTCTACCGATCAAGTCGGTTAATTCTACTGTATTCGCATCGCGATCCTCGACTCGCGGATTTTAATTTGGGCTCAACCTTCTTCGGGGCGCGGTTCTTATCCAATTAAGAGAGCTGGGATGCTCGTCACTTTAACGACGTTCGCTTTTACCCGTTACGAAACGCACTACTATCTCCATCGCGCGTTTTCATTCCGGTCGTCTTCATTCAATTGCCCAGCGCTCTTATTGAAAGCGGGGAATAGGTGCGCGGGGACCAGCGGCGTAACATTTACGACGATACACACGGCGAAGTAGCCGAAATATTTAATTAACGGAACAATCGCCATTATAATTAAACGGAAATGAATAATTATTGTGCCGGTTATTAAAATTCCGGCGCTACAAGCTTTCGACGAATCCGCAGCCGTTAGAGAACGCCACGCCGCCCTCCCACCCCTCCGCCTCCGAATCCCCGGCTGCAAATATCGTTTAAATTTTATATCTGCTCGCCCGGTATTTGTATTAATTACTGGCTCTGTATTAGCCTAATTAGGCTAATTAGACCCTGGATATATATTTGCGCAATGCGGGATGCAAAGCCCAAAGGACCGGCGCGCGTGTTTGCCTGCGCCGGATCACTGTGATCTAGAGTCTAAATCCCGCGTCCGGCGAATTAGAAATTTCGGAGGGTCGACGAGAGACTCGTGAATAGATCTTGTCTTTTTTCCCCGGTGATTCGGCCGGATTTTCGCGAAAAAATGTTTTACCCGCGCGTTCAATTTTTTACGCGTCTACGCGAGCAATGTCGTGAAACAGCCTCTGGCCAAACGGTTCCGATTAATCGCCAGAAATGAAGTCTAGTTTATCAATATTTTTCCTCGGTCTTTTAGGCTCGAAAGCAACGTCGGGTTACAGTCTAACGTCTAACACGTCGACGATTAAATCGTACAAAAATGTTCATACTTACGGCGAGCATTAATTACCAAACCCGATTCCCTCAGACTTCAATCACCGCGTTCCAATTCATTAGCCATAGAACCACCGGTTTCTATCACATCCTCGTCATTACCCGCCGCACCCGTCGATATTCGAACGAGAGTACCCACCTAATACCGCCAATCAAAATCGCCGCGCGACACCCGAAAAGTACAATACCAACAGAGACGTAATAAAGCAAATAATTAAATGTACCGCCCTGATTGCAACGAATCTAATTATAGTGGGCGAGGGGGTGGCGAGGGGTGGATAGAGGGTGCTCCAGTAGTCGTTTCTCGGGAGTGGTCGCTCCTCCTCGAAATCGTCTAATTTGCCTGATGAAAAGGGTGTCGGGCTCGGGCTTGAATTGGGATGGGGACGCATTGGCGCCGGGCCAGGCGATTATCATCGACAGTATACGTTAGACATTTTATATGCATTGTCGTGCGCTTCTTTTTTCTCGCGGGCCCATCGGTGGGTACCGAGCCGGGTACGAGCGGTAAGCGGGTACAACCCTTTTCTGAACCCGGTGCGTCCTCCTGCGCCCTCACGCTTCCGCGTCGCACCCGCCGTCTCTTTATCACTCCACCCTTGCGGCACGAACGACGTTACGAGGGCGATACCGGGCAACACTACGATACCTGCACGAGGCGGCCCTTTGTTCCACCGTGTCCGCCATTGTGCCGTTTCCCGTTTGCCAGACTATCGCGATAAACAGCCGGAAAAGCCACGATGAATGACGCGGCGCGCTGCGATCCGTTGCGTTGCGTTAGTCTCTGCACCCCGCGGCCCCTTGTTGCGTCGATATTCGCGGATTCGAAGGAATTTTTGCGGAGGACACCTAGCGGTCGTTCAGAGTCACCTGTGGATAGTGAGGACGAGAACCTTTGGATTATTTTGGGTCTGCGTGAGCTGAGAAGAAAATTTTAGACTTGTGCACAGCTGGTTCTGATCGCTGAGATGGAAACCCTTCGGCAATTATGTTACACTGATTTGCTTTCAAAAGTATGATTTAAAGAATATAATGTCTTAAATGTCATCTGCATCGATTGCAAGAAATGGAAACTAAATTGAATGTTATATCTTCCCTTAGTGATTTTCTAATAGAGAAGAAATCATTTATTGACATCTTCAATTTTGAAAATTTTCCAGCAATTTGGAGTTCGTCTACTCAATTTTGCTACAAATGCATACTGTTCCAGAACGTTCTGGAACGTTCCCAATTATCATCGATTACATAACTCTGGAAAATATCCGCCAGTCACTGATTAATGTTTTCGAGTGAAAAATTGGAACTAATCTGGTTCTTTATTGAAGGATTAGCGCGAGCTCCAGTTATCTCTTTCGAGTGGTACCCTGATGAATGATAGCTTATGGAGATAATGGCGCGGCATGCTTTGGAAAGTACACTTACACCATAAGCTTTGTAATACCTAGTTATGAAAGTTAGTGGAGCTTGTTACAGCGCGAATGGCGTTCGTAGAATTCGTGGAAGTTTCATTGGAAGTGGGACATCGACAAATTGCAGCTTTTGTGTATTCGATTAATTCTGATAAAAAATCAACTCGCTTTTTAACCGACTTCGAAAAAGGAGGAGGTTACTCAATTCGATCTGTATGTGTCTTTGTGGACCAATCAGAACGAACGGTCCCTTGAAAACAAATTTTGCATTGTTTCATTCATTGCGGTTTTTATTGCAAATAACCAATAAGACCTAAAAACCATCCTACGGTGTTCTACAAATTCTGCTCGTTCCACTAAAAAGTGTGAAATAAAAATATTTTATAAAAATATTGATACATAAAAATTGCAGATCAATTTCTTTAACCTGTGTTCTATGTTTTATGTTTTCCATCTTTTAAATGTAAAAATTAGTTTTTTTAAACTATTTCGAACGCGCGTCGCTAATGGTCTCGGTAAAACGCATATAATCCGCAGTCTAATAATAACGTCCGGACTGATCCCTTGAAAAGTGTCCGGACAGTATTGCACCGCAGTATCTTTAATCGTGTAGATCGATACGACGGAGAACAGGCGGCGTGGGCGATTTACAATCGGCGGTGAACGAGATCGCAGGCGAAACCGAAATTTATTGGCCGTGGCGCATTCGTTCCGTTAGTCGATTAGGCTTTGCGCCTTAGAATCGGCCGATAAATAATAATTTGCCATCACGGCGACGTGGAATCGCGTGTTTACGAACCTCGATACGAAATAATCGTGCCGTACCGTTCGCCTGGTCGCCGGGAAATGAATTCTGCGAACACTTTGCTACTTTTATCCGGACAGCTCCTTAAAATTTCTCCGAAACACTTGGACAATCTGTAAAAACATATTTTTTAATTTCTTTTCGACAATGAAAAAGATTGCATGACGTTTTATTATGTATCTCTAAGGTTTCTTAAAGCGTAAGTTGGGCACCTCTATGAACATGACCATGAGCACTGATTGCCCTGTGGGGCACCGGCCTGACTCCGTCGGAATCGAGAGCAACGAAGCCACGCCTACTCGCAGTACGCCCACTCCAATTGGGCGACCTTGACCAACCATATTAAGACATCATCACCGATTCTCCCGGCATCAAACAGTTTCTATCACTCTTCTCGAGTCACTCGACAGAAATAGGAAAAAGAAACTGTACTTGACAAATCAAATCCCTAAAATGAAACCAATGATCAGACCATGCGCAATTTAGGATCGCATAATGTCCACGTCTTGTTGAAGATCGTAAGAAGGCTCGCGAGGTGTCATGTCGCAGGGCAGGGAACGCGAGAGATTTTCAGCCGGGTCGCAAAAAGACCGGTTTCTTGTCGGCGCACGACACTGCCATTGTAACCTTCCTCGTTCTCTTCATCTCCTTGGACGGTATCTTAGCTCTCCTTTTCCTGCCTCTCTTTCTCTCTCTATTTGCTCTGCTTTCCGTTAGCGGAGGTTAGTGTTTCGAGAGGAGAGAGAGAGAGAGAGAGAAGCGTGGCGTGACAAGGGGCGAGGAGACGGAACGGGGGTTGGAATCGGAAGGGAGACGCAAAGGGGGTTGACTGGACGAGAGGAGAAGGGAACGGAGTGGCTCTCGACACGATCGCGAGATTATACCTACACCCACGCCAGGAGATAATAGATAGTAATTGCAGGGTTGTCCGGTCCGGCTCGGAATCGGCTCGACAGATCGATCGCCGTGAACAGAAAAGAGGGAGATAATGATGCGCCCAGGAAGAAATCGTTCTCACATTATTTTCTCGCGGCGCAAGCACCGACGTTATTATTATTATACATATGCATGTGTACGTGGGCGACCGGTACGTGTGTGCCCCGTGACGGTGCCCGAGCGAAAATCGAAACGGAATTCGCGTTCGACCGATCCATCTCGCTCGATCCAGACGCCATTTCTGAGATTGCACCGATTAGGCGACCATGCTTCTTTTATCGTCGCCCGGGCGATGCTGATCGTGAGCTTGTTTCGGGGTCGTCTGGATTTTTCTGCTAATTCTGGTTTCTATAATAAATCACATTGTGCGCGTGCTGCCCCGGAATGAATCGTTTACAGCACAGGCCTGGCCAACCCAAATGGTTTCACGGGCTACTTTGATGACGCGTAACGTTACAGCGGGCCGCACTTTAGGAAAACATGCTTTACAAATATGTAATACAAATACAAAATTAATAAAACTGTACTGCTATACTATGATTCAATATAATTAACCCTTGAGTCTCTTAATTAATGAGACCCTTCCACTTAATTTTTGTAAATCTATATTTACTACATGTTCGACGTTGCACGTCTTAGCAATTATATCAAAGGTATCAAATATAGAACTGGAGTTCGCACGCGCGCATTATAACAACGACACATGCAAATTTTCATTTATTTAATATTTCTTGTACACATAAAACGAAAAATGTAAAATCGCGGCATGCGGTCCGCGGGCCGCGCGTTGGCCCCAGGCCTGGTTTACAGTGAACCATATTATCATAATATTAGAGAATTCAGATGCACAATACGTGGCGGTGTTTAGCATTAAACAGTCGATCGAATTAATTACGATTTGCTTGGTTGAAATTCCGAGCAGCTGGCCGAATTCAGGAAATTGCTATCACAAAGTATCAACGAATACTACATCAAATTTGTTTATCCAGACAATCGACTTTTAATTCATTAACGATTGCCTGTTGTATTAGCACAGCAGTATAATCGCACGGAATCAATGGAAGTGCATCGGATAGCTGAAGCAACGTCGCCGAGTTTTTCAAGATATATGCAACATCAAATTGCTGGTTGTTGCATCATCGTGGACGTAGCGTTAAAAATCGGATCTCGGACGGCAATCGACGCGCGGCGGATCGTTTAAATAAATTCCCGGTCGAATTAAAATTGTATTCGACGTTCACGTGACGACATTAACAGACAGCGGGGCACTCGAGGCTGGCAAAAGGACAGGAATCGATGGAAAGCAGTCCGTTTTCGAGCTTTCAGTCCGCTCCTCGAGCGTTCGTTGTATTAGCATATGCAAATACACCGGTAAAAGGGGGTCAAGCTTATTTATGTATTTCGTTGCCGATGCTTTTTCCTCCTGGCCACGGATCGGAGGAGATTTGCTCCTGTTCGAACGCATTTTTACGAGTATCTGTTGCACTCTGATTTACGATCCCTTAATGAATTTATAATTTCCGGCGGAAGCGTTCGAATGGGAAACAGCGCGGAACCCAGCCCGGTTAAAGTTGTTTGTCAGCGAATACGCACGGTTAACGTGGATTAATGAACACTTCTCGATGAATATTTACAGAATAGACCGGTTCAAGGTGTTGCATACTCGACCCTCTCGATTCAAACAGATTGAAAACTTTCCGAAAGTAACCGAGGCGTTAAAGGTCTTCTAGTATTAGAATGCCGAAAGTCGATCAATAATTGAACGCGTTCTCCGGTCTCGTATTCGTACACCGGTCCTCCGATGCGCTTATGGCAGACGCGTCTGAATAAATCGCAACAAATTCGAAAGTTACTTTCAGCGTAACGAAGCGACTAAAGCGGAAAGTTGACGTTCGCGTAATTTCACTCGTCGTAAATCAACGGATTCGCGAACTCGCGTAAACGCTCGCGGTCGGAACGAGCATTAAGTGCACCGATAATTCATTATGCGCATAAGCACACCAATTCGGGTTTTGAAAATGCACGTGGATGCATCTCCTCTACGCCGAATGTCGTGGAAATTGGTTGGAATGTACGTGTATGTTTAATTAGCTAGGATTCAAAGGACCTTGAGCTAACAATACTATTTTTTCAAAAATGAATCAACGAAATTGTGTGTGTGTGTGTGTGTGTGAGAGAGAGAGAGAAGCAATATGTAAGTCCTCATACTCAAGAGCCAGCAAAAATCGCATTTTGTAAATTCCCGTTGAGAGCAGTCCCGTTACAAGTCAGCGAATTATTTGCACCGTCGCGTCGCGCGCAGCCATTTTTCAAAGTATTCGCTTGTCAGGGCCGGCCCTAAATCACCGAAATTTACGCGCAGGATATTTTGAAGCGGCGTCTGTTCCAAAACACGATCTTGGCAGGGGGAGGAATTCTTGAAGGCTCCGGTGGACCTTTTCCAGAAATGATTCAGCGTTCGGTGCACGCAGGATTCCCACAGTTTTGCGAGAGATCCTGCGATCGCGGGCTTCTCCGTCCTCGTCTGATCCTTCTGCTGCCCCTTCTCCTCGGAGAATGCCCCCCACCAGCCATTCCAGTTTTAAAGAGTCGCGCGGGGGCCCGTGGATGCTCGAGCTGCTCGTTTTCTATGGATTTACATTATTTACAAACTGGTTTCTCGCGATGTGAAATAAAAATCGCTGCCCCCCCCCCGACAGGAGCGCGTCGAAAAAACGCGCGGAGATGGGGGCCGGCTCCCCCCTTGAAAGACGGACGAGTCTTACGGCGATTCGCGACGTATATGTACGTCACCGTGGTACCCTAAGTATTCGAAGTCGGTCTGGCCCCTTAGAAAAAACGCACTCGCGAATTATCCAATTCCTTGATCACCGGAGTCCATCGATTTCTGCCGTGTTTTTCAATCGATTTTGCTTTTTTCACCCAATCAGGGAGCCCTCTGAATTGTCCCCCGTTTTTCGGCCGATTTTGCTGTTCCGTCCGCTCGGGGACCCCCCGATTTTGCTTTTTCATTCGATCAGGGGGCTCCCCAGACAAAAATTTCAGTCGGTGTCGGCCCCCGGGTGCGTCTCGGTACCGACGCGCTTCCTCCAGCCTTATTTTGTTGCGCGTGTGGATAATTAAGGCAATTTTAGTAATTATTGGCCCGCCGGAAAGTAAATGGCTGGTTGAGCAGTTAAAACACGATTACCCCCGCCGGAGCTGTAAAATACGTGGCACTTGGACCGTTTTTATGGGGGGGGGGGGGGGGGGGGCAGGCCGTGTCTCGTGTTATTAAAGTTAATTAATTAACTGCATACTGTTATACGTTCCTATTTTGCTAAAATATTTCTGTCGTTAACACGCTGACTGCCCGGTGACTAAGCCTAAGTAAATATCTTCGCCGAAAAATCCAGTCACCCAATTAAAAGAAGAATCATGTTTGACGGCGGTCCCCGGTAATTAATTAACTTTTCACTGGTCGAGGAAGTAAACCGGCGAATTGACAAACGAGCATTGTTCCTTTCCGCGTTATGCGCCGTTTGCGGGGCCGCGAGATAAAACACGTATAAATTAAGTTAGCGTTCGCTTTACACGCGAAACAGGCGTCACTGTGGAGCGGCGTTACAACATTTTTACACCGGCGGCCATAGATTACACGCAGCCGCAAGCCTAGGGGGTATCTAAGCGAAAATAACCGGTTTTATCTAAATTGCGTTGTACCGGTGATTAGCGAGGGGCCACCTCTTTTGTTTCGGCACGGCACCAGCGAATTTTCAATTTGCCACAGGGCTCCGCACCGACCTTTTCAAACGATTGACACACATTTACCGGTGCAGGCGACTATAAAAATTCTGCAACAGATTTATTTAACGACGCGGCGCGAGGCTAATTGATTTGTTCTTGCCGGCGGAATGAACTGGTACTGCTAGGTTAATTAATGCTGGACCGCGTGCACCTTTCCACCAGATTACGCTCTTGAGAATTTTTACTTGTCAAATTGTTTATTTTGTTGATTTCTATCAGACAGCACTATCTGGTAAGACAAATCTAAAAATTCGATGACTGACGAAATCTCTCTACCAATGATCACAAAGAAAATGTCACAGGAAGCCCGAGCAACTATACCGAAAGACAAAACGTTGAAATTCCAGGACTCCGCAGCTCGGTGAATTTTACAAGATCGCCGTAGGACGCGGTCTCGGTAAAAAAGCAATTTATTAACACTCCGGACAAGTCGACAGGATAATAAAATCTGGTCCGACAATGTATCCGTGGACGAGTCTCGATCGGAGATCAGCTGGATCCTGTATCTTCCGGGCGCGTCGCTCTTAATTAACGCCTTTATGCCGATTAGGCCACTTGTAATAATCACGGTACCGCTGACACTCCATATTTCACGGTTTTAACGATCCCATAAAAACTCGGGCTCTGGTAGGCAGAGAATTTTCAGGGAAAGAAAGAGAAAGATTAAGATTGGCTGGACGTGGACGGGGAGAGACACGGGAGAGAAGAAGAAAAGAGAGAGAGAAAGAGAGAGAAAGTCGACGATCGTGTCACCCAATCAACCGGTTGCCCCCGGCGTGGCGAATTAATATAATTTATGAAAATGAGGCTCACCGTCCGATGGCCAGTTGATTCTCCGAGGCATTCGTACATTCGAAAGCCACGCGATTCAGCACCCGGTTAAGAATTCTGCGGTTAACTGGTCCCTTCTCTTTCTCTCTTTCTCCCACTCCGTTCCTTCATATCGGTTCCTCCACCGATTTTTCGTGGCTCGGTTATTTATTTTATGTCCGGGCCTTTGATTGGCCTCCTCCGAAATTCATTACACGGGTTACGTTATTAATGAACGCGCAGGATTCGCGGGTGATTGGGTCTTTTGAAACTAATTTCGGGAATTTGGCGGCGGCGGCGGTGGCTATGGCCGATCGATTCACTTCTCCGGGGCCAGGCGCGGCGTGTATTCAATGTAACGCTCGGAATATAATTGGATTTGTTCCTTACGTGTCCCGGAATCGACGAACTATTTGTGCGAGATTTTATTGCGTGTTTTTTCATTCTCTTCCTCCCTTCCCTTTTTCTCTCTCTCTCTCTCTCTCTCTCTCTTCCTCGTTGTCTCCCTCTCCCGGCAGGAAAAGGAAACGCGAGGTTTGCACGAAGCTGCACACTAAATTAATTACGAATATAACTCCCTCGATTTTACGAGCTTTTCGGTTCCGTGTTTATCGAGATCTTCTGGCTGCCGGTTTAAAAAACCGAGCAGAATCGACAGGAGTTTCATTTCAACCGGATATTTTCGCATTCGCTTCCGTGATACTGTTTTCGTGTTCGCGTTCCCGCCACGTCTCGTCCTCCTTGTCCCACATATTGTTCGTCGTGCTACATTTTCCTAGAAGCCTGCATATTAAAAAGTTGTGGCAAATTGTTCACGATTAGATTATTTGTGTAAGCTCTAAGACTTGGAGCTTAAAGCATCGTGGACCTAAATTTGAGATCTCCTAATCTTAATAATATTATTTAACCCCCGAGGGGTGGCTCAAGTTAAAATGGGGGTAAACTTTGCTTTACCGGACTCCTTTGTGCCTTCCTCCTGTAAATTATGATGTATTTGGTATGTAATCCAGTAGATTTGTACCCGGGGCGGCTGCAGATCGAAGTTTCGATCCTGTAGGATCAACGGTTCAGGAGCTATGCTTGCTTGAAGTTGAGCAATCTGCAGTGTTTTTGACAGGCAAAAGCGCCGCCATATTGGTTTGTAGTGACGATCGCGAGCAGCTTACCGAGCAGAACCGCCGATCCTTTCTCCCACCCGACCTAATCCCAACCAACGCAGTAAGCGGCGCGCGACCGTCGCTACAAACCGATATGGCGGCGCCTTTACCTGTCAAAAACACTGCAGATTGCTCAACTTTAAGCAAACATAGTTCTTGAACCATTAATCCTCCAGGATCGAAACTTCGATCTGCGGTCGACCGGGTACAAATCTACTGGATTACATACCAAATACATCATAATTTAATAATCACCCTAAAATGGCTCCGACTGCAAAGGGTTAAAGAGGTTCAAGACCTAAGGACTCCATCTGGGGACCTTGCGTACACCTGGCAATTTTAACTATGGACTCTGTGCTCATAGATCTAGATCCGAGAGTTTTCAATCGTAAAATATCGCCTAGCAGGTCGACTAGAGTGTCCTCGGGATCGGGGATACCAATCTCCAAGGATCTAAATATGATCATCCCCTAACCCACGGATCTCTGGACCTTCTAAGAATCTCTGGCATGAGTGGTTTGGTTTGCGGAGTCTGTAGGCATGGCCAATGGACTCTAATGTGTCTCTGGCTTTGGCCCTTTGTTACAGGGAGTCTAGGCTAACGTTCAAAGCTACCGGAAGTCTTGGGCTCGTGCCCAGGAATCTAATCTGAGTTAAGCTTACATTAGACTTATCTTAGTCTAACATTCTGCAGCATACAGCTCTCTATAGATTTATAATTATTCATCACTCACCGAGATCGTTGCTTGGTAGCAATTCGCCTGGATCTGAAACAAAAGATGACGAACTTTCATGATGAACACAGAATTTGAAAATTATTGCGATTGATTGATTCGTTTAGCGGTCTTAGGTCTGAGATTCTGTACGAATTATTTGGCAAATGCCGAAAATAGCGAAGCAGAGATTTTCCAACCTATTTTGCGAGATTTTCCGGTAATACTAAATTCTTCTGTATAAATCGGCAAGGTTGCACGGCCAGACGAGCCGCCGCATTCATCACGCACAATGGGAGAACGTATCCCATCGGAAAATCGCAACATCCGTGTGCAATTGGTTTGAGAATTCGAATATTATCTCTGTTTATTGGATCATATTAACGAGCGTAAATTCCATACGTTCAGCTTAAACAGCAAAAAGGGATCGCGAGACTGCAATTTTTTGACCGGCACACTCGCACGCGCAACACACACACACGTCCCGTTTCCCCGGCCCTTCAAGCGTCCCTTCATGCGTCCATATGTTTTTTCACGGTGCGCGCAATTCACAGATTAAAGCTCGAAACATTTCGAAAATTATTCGTCGCATTTAACGTTTCGTTCGTTCAATCGAAAAATGGAAAAAGGAACAGGATGGGATTGCGGATTCTGAAATGCCTGAAAGGAAAAAGTTTGAATAATTTAATTAGCCGAAAAACGTTCGGTGAAATGTTTCCACGAGCTTATAGAATATCGCCGGAACCCTTTGCCGATTGTTATACAATATATTTCTATATAGCCGCCGCTGCAGTTGCATGCTATTCGCAACTTTGAATAATTAATCCGCATACTCGTCCGTTAATGAGAAAGGCTCGTTCTGTAACAATTGTAACTTGGCGTCCTTTATGTGTAAACACGAACAAAAAACGAAATCTGTTCTTTCAATTTTTGCTTTGTCTTTGTTCCGTCGAATTTTGCTGCGCCAGCATAAAGAAATACATTGCAACTGTAGCAGGTAATAATTCCGACAATTATTCGTTTGCACTTTTTGTTCTGTTGCTAAACGAGAATGAAAATATCCTGCACGCGAAACAAATTTTTCAGAAACAATACTTAAAAGATGGATGTCTCTTCACAAGCCTCTCGATCGAGAAATTATCATTTTTTATTATATTCAAATTCAAAGAAACAATTACTCGTTATCAGCAAAAAAAAAAGTGGATTATCATATACTGAAGAGATCCACTCGCAGTAAAAGTTTCGTTGCCTGTCGAAGGATCACTGAAAGGAACAATCACAGCAGATCAAAACCCGCGGCATTCGAGCCTCGCATTTTCCCCGGCGCGTTCTCGAAATCATTATATCCAGAGAGTAAAGTTTCACGATCCGATGCACAGTCGTTTAGTTATGAAAAATCCCTAAATGGCTTTGTCTCGAGTGAATGGCCTGTCGAAACCCCTCGACGATACAAATGAGAACACGGTGAAATAAATTCCGTCGGAACAAACGAACCGCCGTTAATTGTTTCGTTCGAACGCGGATCTACGTCGGGACGCATAATTGGTCATAAAGAAACAATCATTATGCAACACTCGGGCAGCTTAAGTGATCGTCTAGCTGGAAAGGGAGAGAGAGAGAGGGAGAGAGAGAGAGCAAGAGAGGAGGGAGTTCAGCTTCCCACTTACCGTTAAACGAACCGTGTATCGATAACCATCGATAAATCTGAGGGTTTGCTTGCTCCCTGTGTGCACCGTTGTTGAATAGGCGACAACGGCGACGTCCGCGTTCCCTGTGTTAATACGTTCGCACAAAGGAACTCCCACAGACGCGTTTGTCCCGCGACATTATTAATTGCATCATTATCCCGCGCCCGCTCCTAGCCCAAACAAATGCTAATCGGCCGAACGTCTTCCCTATTACGAACCCTGGACCTCTGCGATCATCGCTAGAGTCGATTTGCGGTCGATCATCTCCTCCGCGATCGTCTCTCGGAGTAAATCACCGACAAGCCACGCTGAAATTAGCCTTTGCAATCCGAACTATTACACCTCAAGAAATTAGTGATTGTAAGCAACAAAATAAAAGTTGATTCCCTCAATCAGAAGTAAGAGGAGTCAAGTCAAATTCCTTTCTTCTTTTAAGCATTCTAACAAGCTAAACTTGATATATGCTTCAGTAAAGTCTTCGTTTACCAGCTCCGGATGCATAGATATCATGTCCCGAAAAGTTTCAGCCGGAAGTTCGAAGTAGTCATGTATACATATGTATAATACTGCCCGTGAAACGGCAGCCCATCGCGCAAATGGATATATTTTATGTACATCCATTATAATGTTATACATATAATCCATTATAATATTTTATTTTCTACGTTAAGTAACTCGAATAAAAATACCTTCGTGCGCCATTTGTAACGTGAAATATTATTTCTGGACTGTGGGTCATTCATTATTTCAAACAGTATCTTAAATAAATTTTCCTTTACGTCGATCGTAGATATATAGTGCAAATAAACAATTTAATGATTCTACGAATTATTATGATTTTATGATTTAATGAATTTCTCTTGAAACGTTGAGAACAATTTAAGTTGCAAAATTGCTTAGTAGTAACATTTGATCGAACCTGTGGCGCCGAAATCATTAAATTGTTTATGAGTATCTTAAATATTTTCCAAGAAAACTGTAAACTGCTCCAAAAGAACGACTCCAGTCGAAATAAATCTGTAGACTTATTTTGCCTCGTTTCGATGAGTCTAAATATTTGATTATTATCTAAAAAGCGTGAGCTTCTCAATTTATCGATCGCCCCTCGGTCGAGTACTCTTTTATGTAGAATGATGAGGGAGATTGCGTTCCTCCGGGTGCCATTTAGAGTCCGCCCAGCAACTTTTTATTCCATTTCCATCCAGAAAAATGAAATATTGTACGAGAGCAAGTCCTATGGACCACCCTGTATGCACATCCGTAGCATGTAAAACGCAAAAGCCACCGCTACTACGTTTATCGTGATAAAATAAGAAACTTAACCGAAGTTCGTTTCAATCTCTGTCCGGGAACTTATCCGTCGGACGACGACGACGACGGACTACAGTTAAAACTAGCTTCAAACAATTATTCTCAACTCGGTTGAACAATTTATTTGCAAATGTTTAACTCTTTAATGACAGCGGAACAACCGCGCTGCCGTGTTACATTGACAAACTTCTACGATCTTGCCTCGACCAACAAAATTCGTTGAAACTTTAATACAACGTCAAGTGCCACCGGCGAGTCCGCCATTTTATATGCAACGACCTAATACTAACATCTGAACAACATGAGCGGTTGCCGTCGCTGCGCGAATTAATTCCAAAAAGATTAGGCAATTTTTGCAGTTCTTAACATGATAACGATTTGTATAACGAATTACGTTATCATCGTAGAATTTTCTGTAAAAGAATTGCATGAGCCTGTACTTACTAAAATTGTAGTTTATATAACGATCCGTAGTCTAATAATAACGTACGATTAAGGGATGAATTAATGTAATAACTGCAGAATCTTTATGCTTCCAAAATAAGCTTGATAGAAAGGATTTAAAATGCTCAACAGTGACGTACAAGCATGCGGGTCACACTGACCCGATTTTCCGGGCAGATTGGCAATTCGCTCGATTGTCTGGCAAGATTCGCCGATTGCAAATGTTGGCCCATTTCGCGGCAGAAAAGCCGCGTCGGTTAATAAGGATCTCGCGGTGGATATCGAGCAAACATTTCCCAAGCTGCCCTTATTAATTTCCCTGATCTCCCGACAACTTTACTTTTTCTGTTTCTCCGCGGAGGAAGCCGCGGTGAATCGGCCCCGGCTCGAAGAATCGAGACAAAAAGACACGTCTCAATGGATTATTTGTGCTCAGCGGAAACGGGAGCGACGAGAGAGAAAGCAACGGAGAGGGAGAACGAGGGGGGAGCAACGAATAAAACGCGGCGGCGGACGATCGCGGTCGTGTTGCGTTAATTATCGCGGCACGAAGTCGCGTTTCAATTTTCCTGGGCTTTCTCGTCGGGGAAAAAAGAGAGCCGAAGGAGAGGCCGCGGCTCCCCAGCGGATCCGGACTCGATTATAATTATCAGACTTATTACCGTACTGTGCGACGCGATTCATCGGCGAATCGATCGAACCGTGTCGCGTGCATTGAATTTTGTTTGAATCGCAAATCGCGGCGTCGCGATCCACAACGTTTCAGCTGCTCGAGAGCTTAATTTGTACGCAGGAACGAAACGAACGCGATTAATATTAGGACAAATGCTTCTTGATACAGCACGGGTCACGTTGAGCCATCTAACAATGTATATATTTAAAACAGTCGAAAATACTGCGCAGAAATTTTCTTCCGAGTACTTACTTGCCATACGCGAATAAAAACCTGAGTCTACTATCAGAATGTCAAGGAGGATAAGGGTTGAATAAATTACATTGGTTGTATGGAATTATTTTCGAGATTGCTGTGGGTTGTAGAAAACAAAATATTTGATTGCACCGGTATTCACGGTTTATTCCCAGGATCCCGGGCATTTTGAAAAAGACATGTACAATAAGGTTTCCCGCGGTTTCAATTAAATTTACTCGGGGGATCGACGCGCGGCGCACACCGACGCGATGCGGCGCGGCGGTGATCGTTGTAAGAAAACACTGAATAGTGTCAGAAGCGGCGTGCGCTTGGCGCATACGGAGTAGCTGTTTCATGTCCAATTTATTTCCAGGGCGAACGAGCGCAGTAAAGTAACTCGCGCGGGCCCGGGCACTACGTGAGGAACGATACATACGGTACGCTTGCTCATAATATTTGCGAGTACATTTTTTAGCATTCACGGCCGCGTGTGTCGGCCCGGAGAGAGAAGCGAGCCGCACGCGCGCCGCAACGAGACCGAGAACGCGGTTGGAAAATGGCTGTCCCTTTCGTTACAAGACAATTTCACGTGGAATTACATTTGTTCGGGCTATCTCAAATTCACCCTTGAATGGCCCTTAACTATTCTCCCTTCAATCGCAACCTTTAAGGTGACCTTCGGATGAGCTACAGGGATGTTGTTCTTAACCCCTTGTCGTATTTAAGCGAGTCAGACGAAGTCTAATAAATACGAATGTTACATGTCTTTCTTCTTAGATGAAATGATATCCGATACGTTCGTAATCAATATCTAAGCATTACTCTTCGAAAAGCATAATTGAAACGACTTGGAAAAATCCTTCAATCGGAGAAGGAAAATTGGGTAAAACGTTTCGAACATTCCTCCAGGGGGCGTTTCCCAGTTACCCGATAAATTTTCCGTTGCTCTTCGAGGATTCAGAAAAGCACACTCGTGGCGCAGCGCGGCGCGTCTCCTCCGAATAAATGGTAAGCATACTCGTTTGCTCGCGACACGTATGCAAAACTGAAACGGACGAGCGACCTTAAATTTAATATACGAAAAACATTAAAGCCCCCGGAGAGACGGTGAATTTTTTACATTTATCGCGCTGTAAATCCGCGACGGTGGTTTTATTCGGTGCGTTCCGCGCCTCTTCAACCTGCTCGTTGAATTAGACGGTGACGGTAAAAAAGGAAAAAAGAACGCGAAAGAAAAAGAAAAAGGTGGGGATAGGTGGAACGGCAGCGTTCAGCGAATTTGACGTGCGCACCGGCCTTTTCCTTTTTATTATATCGCCCCCCGGTAATGCTTTTCGGTTTCGCGTTCGGTTAATAATTTCCATTCCGGCGTTCCCGCGCGTTCAAGATTAAAACATTCTTGGTGCCATTAGCGGGGTCGTATTAGCGCTCGCGTTGACGAGCCTGCGAAGCTTCACGGAATTTTTCGCGTTCCATTCGACGCCGATCATTTTATTGGGCGGCCATTTTAATTTGATTAGCCGTCGACGCGCGACCGCTGCCGCGCGGCCTAATTGCAGGGAAATCATCGTGATTGGGAACGTGATGTTCGATCGTTGTCCGAGACGTTATTAGAAACGATTGAATATCGTCGACACCCGGCCGACATTGTTTAATTTAAATATTAATATCTTGAACGCTGGGAGGACGGTCCCTTCTCGTTCGATCGAGAATATCTCACCGGAAACTCATTAATAGACCCGTGTCGATGTATGTATATGCTAATGCGCGTTTTTGCCGACTAATTTATGGAGATAAGGTTTAAGGGGAATCTAATTATCGGAGATGATGGCTTTAGTTGGCAATAAATTGAAATCTGCGATAGACATCGTGTAAGATTGTGTTTTATTGCGCCCCGTTCACTCGGCCGCGCTATAAACGCATGAAATTCATCGCTTGGCCCCGTCGTCGTCGGTGAGCCGAGTTAATTAACATTTTACTCGAATTGATTAGCCGAGGCGCCTCAGTCCACGGCGACACCGTGCGGCCGAGTTACTTAATTTCTTGCAATCCGAACCGCGGGATTACATCCTTCTCTGCGATCGTTAACTCGTTTACCGACACTTCGGCAATTCCGACATACACTCCCGCTCACGTAAGTCTTATAGTCCAGTCAACGAAGAGTTGTACAGGGCCATTTCATAATTCAATCATTATCTCATTACATTTATATTATTTAGTTAATACAGAGTTCATAATCTACACGAAATACCAGAGTTTTATGAAAACCAGAGGTGTCCTAAGATTGATGAGCGAGAGTGTACGTTCTCACAAGAAATCGCCGAATAAATTTGTTTACCGAAGCTCATATTACAATAGAAAGACCAATCTTGTAGTCGCAGCGTTAATGGACGCGAAATTTTCGCGGAAAGAGCCGAACGGCTCCGAATCGATGGAATGTAACTGGCAGTTTCTCGTCGCGTAAATTGCAAAATAGTGTTCGAAACGGTTTCTGCTCGGTCGTGTGCCCTCCCACCAACAGCCCCGTTCGGCCAGACACATTCGCCCATTTATATTTCCGTCTTTCATGTAAGTAGCTTTATTTGAAAAAGCACATTAGACGGCCGCCTACGTGCCGTCCTCTTTCACTTTGGACTCGATCCAAATACGAAAATCATCTCTATACCGGGGAGAGCCCGCGGGTATAATGCGGTACAGTGGAAATTTGTAACCTTGGCATTTAGCGGGATTCCCTTTGCGGATCCACGGACGTACTTTCCGTTAATCATTTTCATCGATCCCATTCCTCGATACTGCCCGGCCGACCCCTTTTCGGATACAGTCGCCAGTATAATCGACGAGACCATTACGTGCCACCATTTCTTTCCCTGATGCTCATTCGTACAGGATTTCGAACTATTCTTACTGGATTTGATTAATTTGCTGATTTTGTTTTACACGAAATTTGGTGGTTAAAATGTGAAGGTCTCCAAAGTAACCGGGACGACAGCAATTTCGCCGATCGACGCAAACAAATTTGCAAATGACGCGAACCTAGTAAATTTTCGGTTGGTCCGAATAAAGTGATACGTTAATTCCGTCCTAATAAACAGGAAACTGAGAGATAAGTAGCCGAATCTGAACGCGGTGGATTTAAATCACTGAAGCGCGTGTAGCCCAGGCCACGATTAATTTATACCGGTACGACGAATGTAAATTCATTATAACCATAAAGTATGGCTAATTGGAAGCGTAAATCTTGAACGACCGGGCCCGGACGGACGGTCCGCAATTACGGTGGAAAAAAGGAGAGGCTAACAGGAGTGGATCCGGGGGTAACTATCAAAAGGTACTGAACCGCGTGTGGCATTTACGAGGGCTTTTCGAAAAATCCAAGCCCGGTCTGGATCCCGCTGCGCGCACGACGCCACACGGTTTATTCCGTCTGCTTAACGTTAAAGGGACGTTAATGTATAATTTACATTCGGCCAATTAAAGGCCAATTAGATACGTTTTCGTTTTCGCGGCACTGAACGGGAGAGAGATAGGCCGCGCGCATACCATAAAAACATCGTGTACGCGCACGCCCAGTCTGGGACACCATATCGCCGGCGAGCGCTTTGATGTCGATCCTTGAAAAAAATTATCCCGTCCGCCCGACTTGTTACTATGTAAATACTGCAAGCTTTCTCTTCGATTTTTCCACCCCGGTCCGTTATTAGTCTCCGTCGTTCGCCTTTCCTCCCCACCGAGGGACGTCTTTGTCGTTCGTTCGACCATTTGTACAGATTTCATCGGACAGGCGAAAAGAAGGAACGGTGGAGAGCGAATCACGGCAGGGAGATAATGAAATTAGTCGCGGTGCAGATGAACCGCGCCGCGCAACACTGCCCCGCGAAAAATAACGACGAATCCGAATTGCAAATTCCCCGGTTACATTATTTCGCCGCGCTGTAATGTTAGGCGATGATTGGCGACCGCTGGAAATGTTTGTGGCGCGGAGAACGAGAGCGTATGGGAAAGAAAGGGACACAGTTCATAGAATTTCCCATACGCTCTCCCCTTCTTTACGTCGCAAATTTTGATCGTTCATTATTTTTTCCATGATTCTCTATGATTCTATCATTGAAACAATTGGCTTGTGATAGCTAAAATATTATATAAATATTCTTGATTCAATTTTGTCTGAATGTCTTACAAATACTGCATCGATAGTTGTTCCTGATCTTGTTGTCTCGCTTCATTAGGATTATTTACCATTTCCAATCTTAATGTACTTCTAAACATTACTAGACTGCAGGAAGTTTCACTTCTGCCGCGCGTGGTTTTTCATTTCCGGGAACGACCAGAGGATCACAAGCAGCTAGATCAGGGCTGTACGGAGGACCATACCGAATGGTTTCCCAAGAAGAATGCCCAAGTTTCTGGCAAAATTTACTTACGCTCACTTTACTCGATGCTTACAAATGACGGCACGCGGAGATTTGTTGCATGGGCGGGCCACTTATTAAAACGTCGCCTCTAATACGAACACGCACTATCCGCCTTCGCCCACTTAGGAACGAAGATATAAGCAAAGGTCGGCATAGTTTCCGGACAGACCGCGTATACTGGCATGAAATGAACTTTCCGTTGAACGTAATAATGCGTAAATCATGAATCTCCGTGTCACGCCTAAGTGGCGCTCGTAGTCGGAAGAATCCCGCGTGCATTCCAGGCGCGTTCCGCGCGGAATCCGCGAGCGTTTCGCGCGAAGTTCCGCTTTCTATCGCGGGTTCCAGTCCGGGACAAGCCGCGGCGCTTTCTAACGGAAAATCAATTTCCATAAATCGAGCCGTGGGCTAGGGTACGCAAATGAATTCGCGGAGGAATAAAGGTCCGGCGCAGTGGTCGCGGGACAGCCGCCGCTTTCCAACGGTAAATTAATTCGCGGCGGGCAAAAGTTACGACGGCACGCCGGCCGTGGGAATGTAAATAAGAAGAGTGGCCAAGTAAGATGGACGCTTTTATTCGTAGCCGGGACTCTCTGTTTAACCGGCTAACTGTACAAATGAGAGAAACAGAGACAACGCGCGAACGCGAGCGTGTGGAGTTCGCTATTGCTCGATTGGTAGGGAGGAACGAGGGGAAAAAAACCGTCCTCCGACGCGCCGCCGCTTGGAAACCTGTCCTTAATTGATAGGAAATTCCTGCGAGTGCGAGTACCTACCTGCCAGATTTTTCAACGGCCGTAACAGGTTGGAACTGGATACCTCGGCGACGATTTGTAATCCGCGCGCCTCGATCGCGCGCAGCCCTCTGTCCTCGTCGACGGATCAGCTTAGGGCTTACGAGGATCGAGTGATCCTTGCCGGTTCTTATCCGACGACACAACGATAAATTCCACGACGATCGACTCCCCTTCGCTGGGAATCGCGCGACGATCCACCGCTTCGGCGGTGGCCTCGCTACTCGCCGAATCGATCACTTTCAGTCCAAACAATACATCTTATGTGGTCTGTTCAAAATTAGGGGGTTTATGTGGGTAGACTCGTTTCCAGGATTGCAAGTGTGCGGAATGCGCGTTCTCATTTCTCAATAACGCAATGATCGGGTTTTTCAGAGTCAAGAGCGCTAGATAAAAGATCGATCGAGGCCGCGATCGCCCTCAGAAGTCATATTTTTACTTTTGTTAGGAACATAACTGATCACACACACTTTAAATCAGAATAACGTTTTTAAGAATGACTAGAAGAATTAGTTTAGTAAATAACGGCTAATACGTTGAGAAAATGCATTTGGTCGGAATTGTGAAAATTATAAAAAATTGTAAGTTTATAATTCGTAAACCAATTAACCAATTTCAATGAAATTCGACTACTGAAAAACCCGATCTCTGCACTATTGAGAAATGAGAACGCACATCCCGGAGCCTTGCAATCCTGGAGAAACGAGTCTACTCTCATAAGTGGCCATTCTGCTGGCTTCGAATCTTTACAAAACACAGACCTTTGAATTTGTTTTGCTGTTTTAATTGTAGCATTAACTTTATATTACTCTTAGTACTTACAATGTCAAAACTTTAAATCTAATGGTTCAAGCCTGAACAAAGTTGTGGACCACTATTTATTTCATTGAGTAAATATGTATCTATGTTGGACTCATAAGTTCCACATAAACAGTTACATAGAAAGTGGAGTGCCAGTAACTGAAGGTTAACATTAAGGAAGATCAACGGTCTTCAACCACCAGTCTGAGCAACAATTTCATAGTTTTTCTTGTTCCACCTCTGTATAAGTTATTCCGGAGCTATCATGCGATCTGGATGTCACTCTGGACACTATAGTGGACAGTCGTATAGTATCTAAGCGCGAAGCGAACGACATGGTGTAACATGAAGACGTCAAGATCAATTAGCGACTAACCACAGTGGCGACTCGCTAAGCGCTATAGTTTCAGCTTGATCGACGATTACTTCTGCCCATCATTTTTTTTTTTTTCGAACTCCGTAGATGGAGCAAGCATTCAGTTTATCTACGATCAATGATCGATGAAGACTGAAAACGTCTAATAAACCTGCTTCGATAACTGTCCGTGTCTATATAGCTCCTACGTGTATTACATCGCGTACAGGTTGGTGCGCGCATGACGTCGCTTTTTGCACGATGAATTATTGCATCTCCACTTATTAATAGACTGCGGCTTTTATGCATCGTGCACGGCAGTCTGCTGCTAATTACGCTGGCCCCTGTTTGAAATTCGAGCGAAAACGTCAAAAACTTAAGTGGTTGTCCAGCATCGTTTCTTAAAAATTTAAACAGAAATGAAAAATCCCTTTACATTCTGAACGCCTTTCTGACGGGCGTTCTATTTTATATGAAGAATATCTTCGTGAAAAAATTTTAAATATAATGCAATTTCTCAAACATTTTGATCCATCACTCTTTCATCAAGTAGCTTCAATCAGACTCGGAGCTATATTAATTAATATCACATATAATTGATATAATACATCATACAATACGTAAATGTTTAGTAATTGATTAGATACCAACATACAGTGACTCCCACAAATATTCGGACACCCTTAAAAAGCCGATAACTTTTTTACAATTGGACTATACGATTCGAACTTTTTTGGGAAGCTAGAGCAATTAGCTTACTAACAAATACAAGAAACAATATTTTCAATAATGGTACAGCAATTACAAAGGGTTAATATTTCCTCAACCAATAGGAAACAGCACATTTAGGTCTCCCCTGTCAAAGTGCATTCGAAACCGCAACTCTTCCTGGCTTTCGATGGCCCAATAAACGATTGCCAGGTGATTCGTTCGACAGTGGATCCCGTTATCCCCGATTCAAGTGACAGATAGTCTGCAGAAAGTAGATCTCGGGTCGGCGTCGTCGGTCTTGTCGCACGCGGAACAACCATAAATTTATCGGGAACCCGCGTGGTCGTCCACGCGATATCGGTTAATTCCTGGGGGAACGTCGCGTCGCGCGTCCCGGCGCCGTGCTTACGTAGGTGCGTGCGCAATTAACGACAGAGAGCCGAGTATAATGAAGACCGGTCGAGTACTGTCCTGGAACAGCTGCGAACGAAGGTGAACAGTAGGTTGCCGTGTCGGACGGAGCGAGACGAGAGAGACCAGTTCATTAGCGACACTCGCGGACTGCCTCGGAGACGTCTGTTTTATTTATTCGCTTATTTTTCACCTACTCTCCGGTGCCACGGCAAACCCGCCTTCGCGTTTTCACTCGCTCCGCCGCAGCTCGACGTCGCCGCTCTCGATCGCTCGTCTCCGGACATCGTTTATGGTGTCGGACCGAATGATGGCACGTTTCGTGGCATCGAATATATCCTACGATCGAAGTTATCTCTAGTCCTTTTAATTTAATTCCTGTTCAATATGGATTTTAATTAACCTTCAGTTACTCGCACACCATTTTCTGTATAATTTGTTATGGAGCTTCATACGTCTACATCACGAGTAAATTTTCATTCAATAAAATCACTACTTTAATACAGAATAAATATCCGCTGGTGTGTAGTCGACACTTTTGCTTATGCTCGAAACACTAAATTTAAATGGCACGTGTTTCGTGGGATCGAATATATCCCACAATCGTGTAAGTATATTAAATTCGACTATAAAAATGTTGTTGGTACATATTCAGTATATTCTTGGCTGGCGAAGTAGGTTTAAAAGGCGCTCCCACTACAGTTTGCGCAACTTTTAGTCCCCGCTGTTACGATTGCCCGTGTAACGACTATAAGAGACCACGAATCACGATAGAATGCATTACTTTTTCGTCGACTCACGATCTGGAAGCTCTTGCACAATAAAATACAAACTGACAATGCTTGCGGAACTCGCGTTGCATTTCACTGATATTACGTGTTCGATCGTGACATAAATTTAGTAGTATCACTCGCTTGTGCAAGAGGCGGACAAACTATATCGGCCCTCTCCCTTTTCACACTAAAAAGTCGCTTTAATAACCGCAGATAGACCCAGAAAAGAGTAGGACAGTATATACGGGACACGTGCAACACAAAGAAAACAAATGCCCGCGACCTAAAGAGAAATAAAACAAAGTCAAACGGAAGCAACACAGGTCGAGAAACAGGAGGAGAAACCGAGAAAGAGCGAGAGGGAGAGTACGAGGCGCGAGTTAGCCCGCGAAAAACAAATTTCCGAGGCGAGGTCCTTTCCCATCGAACGGTGACCGCAAAACCGCCAATTTTCCCGATCGGCGTACGTGCAGGAGACCGTATGGGAGGGGTACGAGGCGTAGGAGGAGCATCAGCAGTAGCAGGAGGAGTATCAGGAGGATTGGGGTACAGTTAGGACTGGGGTGTAGTAAGGGAGGAAGGCGGGAGGATGAAGGGAGGCGCTAGCAGCAGCAAGCACGGGCCGTGTGGCGGCTTGGCCGGGGCGACGAGCGACAACAGGTTGAATTAATTGACAAAGATAGCATTTTCCGCGTCGACGTGCCCACCTAAACGCAAATATTCGATTGCGCTCGGCTGGTTCTAGGGTCACACAGAGGCTTGCGACAGGGCGCAGAGAGAGAGAGGGAGAGGGAGAGAGAGAGAGAGCGAGAACGAAGGTTGGTAGCATGCCGCTCGATGGATAGAGCGACGAGGGGGTGGTTCTGCCAGAGCTAGGTAGGTGAAACACGGTGGGTGGATGGTCGGGAGTGGGCCCGCGGTTCGGTTGATCGAACACATTTTAATCAATTCCATTAGTCCGGCCTGTAACCGTCCACACGGATATTTGACGGTGCTCGTGATGGTGGCCGGAGAGCGCGTGCTCGCTCCTCTTCCTGCTTCCAGCCAGCCTCGGGCTCACCTATGTGTGCCTGTACGCCTCTGTGTGGCTGCTCGTGTACGTATATGTATATCTCGTGTGCGTGCTCGTGTTTGTCAATGTGCCCGCACGAAGGCGCAAGAGAGTGTAGACACGCGCAGGTGTGCAACACCAACCCGACTCTGGTGGAGACCCGATAGGTAGTCGCCGAACGGTCCCGGCCGGTTTACGAACGGCGAGGGCGTCGGTCGTTGGTTCGCCAGCGACGTCATCGTTTCGGTTTACACGCGCCAATCATCGGCCGACTAATTGGTCGGTACTCCGCGACCGATTCCGCGCTCCATCGATTCCGTGTGCCCGAGCGCCACCACCGCCACCACCGCACCCCTGTCCAAATCACGCGCGTTTTCGTCAGAATATATCGCGATTAATGGCGTTACCCGCCTGGCCCCGCGCGAGACGACTACCGCCCTTCTTTCGCAACCCCCTTTCCACCCGATCGCAACCGCCGGCACCGCTTTCGGTCGCGTTCTCGCGTTTTTCATCTAGATGGCCGAGACATCTTTGATTCTTCTTTGGATCCTTTGGGGATGGTTTGTGCAAAGGTGTGGGGAGTCATTGGACGTAAATATACAGGGTGTAACAGAAATGTTACGTACTTGAAATTACGCCTGGAAACACAAAGGAAAATTTGGGTGGAAATCTTAGATGGATAGCAGAACACATTTTCGATGCGCCGATGACTGGCACCGACAAACGACAATCCAATTAATGTCTGACCATAACAGCTATAATAACGCGTTACACCGGCAAGTTTCGAGAACGTAAGACTCGAGTTTCCATCGGCCGAATGACCGAGTTTAGGAGTTAGGTAGAATAGACACGTTACCGGGCGTGTGTTGCCTAATCATCGCGATCCCAGCGCGCGGACCATGGGCGTGAATACCTTCTAAATTAGATACACGGCTGAATGCCGTACCGCAACTGGTGCCTTCGTTAGACACTTGTTTGTCAGACATCAGTAAACCAATACGTCGTTAATGAGACGATACGGTCGGACTTTCAGTGAATACAAGCACAGACGAGGTATAGGAGTAGACCAATCATGGGCTTTCGTGTCTCACGATCTGAAATACCGACTTCGATAAAAACCACTCGATTTCTTACATTACAAATGCAACCAGACCCACGAAAACGATCAGATCGGCGCTGTTTCTTAGATCGTGTAGTTCTATTATCTTTTTCTGGCCTCACCGAAAAGAATGTTTCATTAGATCGTCGCATATGGAATGTCTGATTTTGAACAGTAACGTTGAACAACCGCAACTATTTCTTATTGTTATTATTGTTAACTGTTAATTGTCTACATGCTTTATTTACAAGATTGTTATCTCTACTTTGTAGTTCTTTTTACTATGAACAGATAATAGTTTATTCTTACTTTAATAATTTTAACAAGCTGAGAAAAATTCATAGATTAGCACTCTTTTCGCCATAAATGGATAATATCCGCAGAATATTGATTAGTCAATATGTTGTTTTCCAATCGCTCATATGTGTAAATTAAAATTGAAGATAGGATCGTGAGCTTTGTACCTCAAAGTGACGTGCCATGAACATGTCAACTGTACTAGTATTTCTTTATCAAAACGCATTTGCTCATTTGCATTCTAAAATCGGACATTTCATATGCAACAACCTAATAGTTTCGCAGATAAAACGAGCAGTGTCTGTTCGTCACCACGGAACATCGATACACGTTTCGTACACAGTTGATAATTTACGTGTAACGTCGGAGTTGTGGCAGTCCCTCGGCTCGCACGAAATTAATCCCGTTATCGGGAGCAGTTTCGAAAGTGAGCGCCGACAAAGCCGATAGAACGTAAAAATTTTCATACGTCGTTCCGGGCCCGGTCGGCAGCCGGAACACGCTCGATCTTATCGCAACGCGATAGCTCTGAAAACGTAAATTGGATCTATTCAAAATTTCATTTTTCCGGCCGGCCGTAAAAACGGGAATAAATTGAACTACTAAAAGTATTCATATCTTGCCGCTCCACTTTTACAAGTTCACGTCGATGTAACCTTATTACGCGGATTCGGGCCACGGGAAAGGGTCGGGGGTGTACAGGGGGTGGGTGGTGTGTTCGCTCGCGTGGGGGTAAAAGGGAAAAGGGGGTCGAAGAGGTAAGGGGAGGGGTACACCACAAATATGTATCATCGTACGCGAACGAACCAGCCATAGATGGGGAGAGAGAACGGCCAGATATTTCCGGAATTTATGCTCGATTATTGCCACAATTCGAACCACCTGCAGCGACACAAAGCCCCCGGGCTCGGATTAAGGGTGTCTAATACACGCGGCAAATTTTGATTGACGCAAAGATCGGCTCGTGACACGCGTCCCGATAGCTGCCGGGACTCCGAGAGCGGATTTCGATCGACCGGACATCGATACACGGTAATTTTCATGGAGGTGGGGACGGAGGGGGCGCGCGTTCAATCGAAACTCTTCCAGCTGATTGTTTGGACTTTTATGGGAAGTATAAATTGTAGTGGAACGTTTCATCCACCGGATCTTGCGAATACTCGCGTAAAAGCTCGGGAAAAAATTCGAGGGCGTCGTTTTTCCCGAAGAACATCGTTGCGGGGATAATAACATCTTCGAATGGTTTTCGGAGGGATTCGTCTGAACGTTTTATAATAATGTCTTGAGGTGGGAGTTTTTCTGAACATGGATATTGATAAAATAATTGCTGGTTTTCAGGCAGAATGACTTTCATAATGTTTCGGAATCGTTGCGAATAGGGGTAGTTATATTCAGGTGTTGTTGAGAGGTTTCTAATGGCAACCACCCCTATTTTTCACCCTTCGGCATCCCCGAACGAAGACCGAGTCTCCGTAATGAATGTGTTCAGGGCTGTGGAAGTGCCAGGAGACGATTTTTAATTGGGCCTGACAGGATATGCGTTCCGGGAAAACGAGAATATAATATCGCGAGGTTGGTTGCTATTTACAATTAACCCAAGCAATCAAGAGGATTTATTTATCGACGTGGCAGGCGGAACGCAGACCTCGTAAAACAGTCGGGGTTAACCTTTTAGGCTAATATGACATATAGGGACGGGAACCGCACTGCTTCACCGCAACGGCGGTTCCGCATACACGCGTGTGCTTTGTGCAACATGATGGAAACTTTACGTTACACGTTCGTTACACACTGTCTATTGATGCCCGGGCAAACTAAATGAACTGACGGTTCATCGGCGAACGTTCAACCCAGGGTCCGATCGTAATAGGGAACATTAGAGATTTATTCGCGGCGCTCGCCGATCCTCGGAAATCCAAGGGAATCTTTTCCCCGTTGAATATCCGGGAACGATACATCGATTCAACCGTAATTTCAACTACCTAAACTTCCTGTTCACTGGACTGAACATCTTCATGCTAAATATAATCTTTTTGCACCGGCTGCAGGATACGAAAGTTCTCTACTCGTTCTTTCCCTTAGCAGTTTTATCAATATAGAGTTACATTTTCCTGGATGTTTCTCGGTCATCAAGATCTTCAGTGCATTTATGATAATGTCTTCTTAGGAGACGTGAGGAAAATTCAACAAATAATAATCATGGCACGTATCACATCATAAATCGTAAAAATGGTGTGCACCTGAATATTTAGCTTTTTACCTCGCAACATGCAAAATTGAGACCATCAAACACTTTCAGACTGGAAGATCGAGCTAAATTTGATGCAGTTTAATTTCGCGGTTGCTAAAAGCGTCTCACTCATGATTTATTATAGTAATGCAATCGTGTCCAACCCGGATCACGTGAACAAGTTCCCGGAGGAAGGAAAGAAAAAAGCATAAATGCTGGAGATATTTACGGGATCCTATTTACGTGGACCACCCTGGCTGAACGAATTTTTTTCGTCTGAGCGCCGAGAACTGGACGAACTTAATTGATGAAGTGATTACGCGGAAATGTAATTACTCGACGCTGTAAATGAAGATTAAGGTACATCTTGTTTCTGTTTCAATGGAGTACCGTCCTTCATTAATTTTTATATAATTGAGAGCAGAACTTTTCGCGGCTGCTCGATGCAAATCACTGTTTACCATCGTTAGCAGAATTCTGATGACTGCAGTATCATTTCCAAGAAAGATTAAGATACATATTATTTCTTTTTCAGTGGAGCACCACTCTGCATTTCAATTTGTTTATAATTAAAAGCAGAAACTTTCCTGCTTACTACAATCAGTAGAATTTTAATGACTGTGAAAGTTCTGTTTCACTTTTTTGTATAATTCAGATCCTTCCGATGCAAATTACTGTTCACCGCAATCATTAGAGTTCTACTGACTGAACCATCATTTAATAGGCAGTCTTGTGTTTATGGGAATGATTGTGGAAAACGGTACAGAGAAATATCACGCGCACAGATGTGCGCGAAACAAATAAAAGTCCATCGGGTTTCGTGTTCCGCGAGAGCCGGTTCTATTTTCCAAAATCGTTTAAAAACCCGGCTAAAAATTTCAATGTTTTTTTGCGAAAATAAATTTCATCCAAACCGAAGGGACTGAACAAATAGCTTCCTGTCCCTCGGAACTCCCGACCTTTCCCAACTCCGTGAAAAGCTAGTCGATCGTCGGGGTGAAAGCACTCGCCCTCATATAAAAAAAAGAGAGACAGAGAGAGAAAGAGAGAGAGAGAGCTGCACGCACACACACAGAAACTATCGCAATTACGTATATATAAAGTTTGGGAAAAAGCTAATCCAATACCCTGATTAATAGAAACTTCGTCCCGGAAGTACAGAGTACGGTAATCTAATTCTACGGTATTAAATCAGCGGGAAGCTCTTCGATGTCCTGCTATACTTTCAAGTGGATTACAACCATGAAATGAAATTTCATTTCGGTTTATAAACGACGGAGAGAGTCTCGGTGTATGCTTGATCCTTGTTTATCCTTTGGCATCAATAACAAAAGCCCCGATTTTCAATCAATCAACCCCCGAGTTCACTCTCGGTGCCTTATTTTCATTATTGATGTTAACCCTTTGCACTCGGAGCTATTCTAAATTAAACATCTCTCTGTTCCGACCTAGAATACTTCCATTACCTATGATTTTTGAAATTTTATGGCTATGAGAAATTGGTGTAATACATAATAGTGTAAACAATATTTTGAAGAATGGTGACTCAGAGTCACCATTCGAGTGCTAAGGGATAATTCCGACACTTCAAAATTTCTATATTTTTCGCGCAAGGAATCCCTCTTTTGGTCAACGAAAGCACCTTTCATATTTGACATTCGACAAAATTAAGCATAAAAATGGGGATTTGCATAAACATCCAAGGGCCACCAATTGAATGGCGCCGATTTTGCGCGATTTCGAGCCGAACTCGTGAAAGGGAGGATGCACCGATCGGCTAGGTTAATGTTCTCGATGCAGAGATTAACATGAGCCTTCATTCGATATATCCGCGAGTACGATAGGAACGACCCGTATTTTTTAAAGGCCGCACGCGCGCGTCCCGGGATCGTTCGACGCGCACGGCCTCCGTTGTGCTAGCCGAGTGTTTGCCGTTTTATACAGAGCATCAAAAATGAGAGCGAAGCCGCGGCAGTAATAGAAGATCAGTTTTATGGCATGTTCAGGCATTTCCATATTAAATCACGCTCGGCGGGAACGTGAATGCGGTTATAAAGCCACAAAGGCGGCTCATAAAATATAAAAAACACGAAATTGCACGGGTGTAATTCATGTCCCCGTGTTTCGGACTCGCGGAGCCGAATCAAAGGTTACAAAACGCAAACCCCTCCCTCCGGCCCCTCTCTTCACCGTACACCTGGCCCACCGCGTAATCTGATTAGACACAATATAAAGATTTGCATGGGCGGCACTCGCTCTCTTTGAACGCGCGCGCGCCCGAAAAATATTCACGTTCCCGCAGTGTCGCGGAAATCTAGCTCGCGTTCTTCTACCTGGCTTCCGGTGAATATTCAACGACCTCCCGATAAGACCAATTGGCGCTAATACCGGCCAGAAGCTCCGGCGCGAAAAATCAATGAAACCGCCACACAATTACCTCATTTTTTAAATAATTAAACGGACAGCTCATTACTCTGTTGCGGAAAAAGTTGGCACTGTGTTCCGGGCTATCTTTACACTGTTTCGTTGTCGGGATAAATTTTGTATCGTCATTTACTAGTGAATCGTTCAAATATTAACCCCTTGCTGTGCGACTCCTCTCGCAGCCTCAATAATTTTTTAGAACAGTGGGCAATTATTTAGGAGAAGGGCCTCCTCTCAGATTTTTGAGATACGTTGTCAAGATCATCATTGGTAGACGTTTAACCTCTCTGAAACCACCGAAATCAGCTCCTTTTGAAAAAAACCTTTTGAAAACGGACCGAACTAATTTGTACTCCCAATAAATTACTAGTTCAAATTCTGTATGAGGAATTATCTATGTGCAGGAATACGAAGAATGCAATGCAGTATTAGCGACAGCTTTTTGCGAATATCTCGAGAACTAAAATCGACCGGCGGTAACATGTATATAGGAAAAAGTTGTTCGAAACGTAGAAATCTATAACATATTTAAATTTCCTCAAAATCCGAGAGGAGGCCCTTCTGCTAAATAATTACCGAACCATGCTATGTTATTTCGATGCTGAAATAAACAAGTGCGTCTTTATGGAAATGATCGATGCTTTACGTACGCATTGTGATTTGCAGAAAATGATCGGAGACGATAAACACCTTATCGTGATCCGTTCTTTATCTCCGCGCGGTGGCATTGTACTGTTTATCAGGTTGCCCGAAATGCAGCTATTTCTGGATGCTGCTGTCGTCGATATTAAAAGGCACCGAGAGGTGGGGGCGGGGGGGGGTTTAAAAAAAAGAGTTTAATCAACCGCGCCGGGGAATTTGTTATACACGGTCGTGCCGCGCCGGAAACAACACGGACAGACAATGTTTTCACCGTTTATCGAGTGGTTAAACGCGGCCGTCTTGCCCTGCCGTCCGCCCCCGCTGCATATTCCCACGTTTTAACAGAATAAATGCCCGTTTACACGGTGTTGTTCCGAGAGCTGAACAAACATTTTATGACATTCGTAACAATGAAAGTAGGGGTCGGGGTGCTTTTTAATATGGCCCGCTTAACAATTAATCGACGCCAGAGGAAAAAAGAATAAACATGTACAGAGGATGAACCGTACGCGTCGATCGAACACATACGTTCTCGCGACCAAAACACTCGCTACTCAGTTCACACGCGTCGAATTGCTTTCGGAATTTGATGTACCCGGACAAGCATCTCGATGATCTACAGAAGCGTTCCCAGCGATCTTCCGCAAACGCGGGGGACAGAACAAAGACTGAACGTGTACAGAACGATCATACGCACCGAGCGAATGGACATTTTTCACAGTTCAAAATATTTTTCACTCCCGAATCGGCTCGATGATCAACGAAGGCACTCGGCAACGATTTCGTCGGTTTCGATCGCTCGTTGACACCCACGCGACACTCGAAAGCGGTACAACTCGTGCGCGGCAGCTCGGTTGGAACACTGAAACGAAAAATCCCTCTTATCTCGCAGCTCGCATCCCTCGCGACAGTATTTGCGAACGACTGTCCATCAACTAGCCTCCCCTCTCCTCTCCTCTCCCCTGCGCCGATGATTCGTAGCGATCGAGGACCTGCTCGGAATAATTGAAAATATCCAAAAAACGCGGCGCCGTCGCCAGGACCAGAAAGCAGACGGAGAGAGAAAGAGGGAATATCAGAGGGGAGTGGGGTTAGGTTAACGTTCGAGGCCTAATTTATATGTTAATTCGCGGAGCAAACGATTCCCGGAATGGCTTCAGGTAACACAGGGATCGGACTCGATCTCGTTCGTTTCTCGTCCGCCCTTCGTTATCGATCTCTGGAAGCAGAGAAGTTCCCGCTGATGAGATACAGGCCGAGTGCTATTGGCCGCACACATGGGAAATTCTGGTAATCCGGGTAATCATTACTTGTAGGACACCACTCAGACATGCATGGAATACGACGAAAAAATGACGAATGCCGCGCGCACATGACTCCGGGAGCAGACGCGTGTCTCTATCGATCTTTCGTCTTTTTTTCCGTCGCTTCTCTTTTTTTTCTACTTTGTGTTCTCCCTTTTTTTTTTTGGTTTTTGGTCCACCAGGATCGGTTGTTCCGAGTGCAACTCCCCCCGCTGTGCGCGATTCTTTTTTCTTGCTTTTTTTTTTTTTGTTGGTCCTTCGCGTCTTTTTTTCGGCCGGGTTTTTTGTTACACGTCGGCCGCGGGAGCCGCCCAGGAGGAAGAATAGAGCGCGATACTTTGATGCGCCGACGCTCCCGAGTTTTGTTACACAGAAAACAAATTCTCCCGATGTTGTTTCATAACGACGGATTCCGACCCACCCCCGACGTTTGTTCGCGACCGGCTTTGCGCGCGGATATTTGTCCCTTCTGCTCTCGATTTTTGTTTCTGATGGCGCAACGGCGGATCTTTTTCCCTTTTTCGCGTGTTTCACACCGGTGGAAAATCGGATCTTGCGGACCGAGGCTGGGGGCGGGCGAGTAGACCGCGGCAGGACGTGCTAATGACAATTTTGCGTCGACGGGTTTTACTGTATGCACGATTATTGAACCACTGTTTTAAAAATTCTTGTGGAAGCTGAGTAGCTTGTTGGGTTGGACCACTAGTAAATTGTGTTTTCGATAACTTCATTTTTGCGGTGTGTGTTCGTAGACGTTTTTAATGGTTAAGGTTTGTTCAATTCTTGTTGTCGATTCTTATTAGACTGTACCTCTTCAGGAAAGATTTTGTTTCGAGATTAAAATACTATCGATGCAATTAATTTGGAATAAAACTGACATCAAATTTTGTTGTCCAAGTGTGTCGGTTTTTCAGAAAATAAAGTGAAAAAATTCGACGAGAGTGCGCGCGCTATTGACTAGAGATCGTCTGGCGCGTCTGATCATGGCTGGCCAATTCTACTTGTAAATTCTACTATCCGGGAGCCTCATGAATTGTAAAAATTGATGCTCCCTTAAACGGAGCCTCATTTCACAAAATTGTATTCTACACTTTTCACGCTGTTCCATTTGAAAGTTCTGCTATCATTTCTGTCACAAACGCATAAAATTCGCAGTCTACCAATCACTGGTCGCCGCATCAAATAAAACGTTTTATTTCAGGAAGATCGTCCAGTTGGGACCGAGGGTTCGATCGTCTTCGAATTTGATGGAAGCTTGGCCGCGGTTCGCGGCGCGCGGGCCTCCGTCGGCCGATATTTAGCTTGTTTTCGCCTGTCGGCGCTTCCGAGGGAATTTTAATTAAGCGATTTAACGCGGGCAAACGGGACCGGCGGAATAGAGGAATTTAATTTTTTAAAATAACCGTCCGCGTGCGGGCGGAGCGGGGCAGGTCGGGGCGCGGGTGTTGCAGAGGCGGCTTCGCGAGCGCCAACGTGAATGCGTTTTAATTTCGCGCCCGGGCAACGGTATCACTCCGCGTATTTAGCCCGGTCTATTGAAAATCCATAGGCGGTGGAATATCGTTAAACGTGTGTCGGGAACAACTTTAAAAAAAATATTAATAAACTGATGAAAAGCGGCATTGTATCCCCGCGGAAAAATAATCAACGCTAATTGAAGTGCGCGGCCGCACCGTGCGTTTGCCGCGCGCGCACACCGCGGCGATGATGCGGAAAAACAATGCCGGCGGCCGGCGAGCCGGTTTCCTGTGCGTGGGCATCGATTAAAAATTAATCATCCCAATTACACAGGCTTTTTTCCGCGAGACGGCGTACCATTTGTTGCTGTAATTGAATCTCGAAAAATTCAATGCATCGAATATCACTGTCCGTAATGCAAACCGAACGCGCCGCTCCGCAAAATTTACGATATTTATGCCTGCATTATTATTACAGATTTTCATTATTGCGCCTTTATTCGCAACGGAACCCTTCCCCGTGGCCTGGGTCTGTACGCGATTCTATTGAATGTAATTGAATGAAAAATATTTTTTTTAAATCCGCCACGTGTATCCGCAACGCCGCGCCGCTCACCCGGTCGGCGAGCACGCGTTGAAATTTTTCCGTTCGCCCTCTTATCCGGCGGAATCCATTTTTAAAGAAGGAAACAACGAGCGAAGCGGTCTTACGCGGATGTTGTTGCGGACGCGAGCTATTCCCGCTCAATTAGCGAAATTACTCCAATTGAAATTTTTCCTCGCACGGCGTGTATCATTTCTCTTTTAATTATTTCCACGCGGTCACGCTCCCGTTCTCCGCCGAGCTTTATTTATTGCTTGCTGGATTTCATCGTTGCTGGCGTGGGAGAGCTTACCTCTGATTTCTGGAAAAGTAAATCAAATCGTTGCGAGAAGAAAATTCGATTACTAAAATATTTACTCGGAAATAATTCCTTCGGAACAGCCGCGTAAAATGTGTAATAAATTTAAATTTCCTTAATCCACTGCAGTTGCCTGAGAACTCTTAAACGCCACTAAAAATCACGGCAAATGCTATAACTCATATGAATTTCTACGTTACTAATATGCATTTAACGTATCGCTGAAATATCATATGCGAAATTCAATTTCATCCGGATGAACCGAAAAAAATCGTCAGCAATTCAAACGTTCTCATATTAAATATCCAGAGTCGCATCAGCCCCGAGTGTAAAGGGTTAAAAACCACGGTCACGCAAAAAAAAATGTAGAATGAGAAAAATTCAGGACGAAGCAATGGTTGAGTTCTCGGAAAGTTGTCGAAGTTGACAATTACGGAGGCTTTACCAACGACAGCGGGCGAAAAATTACGCTCTGGTATATTCGAGCGTCGGATCACGTCCAAAGGAAACGATAAAAGGCAACCATAATAACTCTTTCCCGCGTGAGCTGTTGCGAGCAGAAACAACCGCTAAACTGGAATGTCGTTTTCATCGGTGATCCACGAGCTGGCCGTTCAGCCTATAATGGGCCCTTCCGAAACAGTGGCCGCCATGAGGAATGAATCGTACGTGACCGATCGAGAATACGATCGTCCCATAGACCACAAAAATTAACTCTGGAACGACATTCTGGTCCATTTGTCCATCTTTGACGAAAACCAGCTTCGAAGTTCGTACACAACCGCTTTTAAGCACAAAATTGCTCGGACAAGTATATAATGTTCTAGTGTCTAATTGATCAAAGAAGAAATGAAAAGAATGAAAGTGTTATGATTTCAGTTTGGGAAGCCCGCGGCCCCGCAGTGGCTTATGGGGAATGGAAGGGTGTCGTGTTAGTATTAAATGCAGTTTTGTCGATCGGATTCAGGAGAGCAGAGCTCTTCGATAGAGAGCCGGACACCGTCGACTTTATTTGTTAAATTACTCGCAATTAATGATTAATTCCTTTGTTAATGGCAAACATCGGTGTAATTGCTAATTACAAATTAATTTAGCCGGGCCGTGCACATGGGACGCGCGGCAGGCGTAATTCGAAATTAATTACTATATGATCCGTGATTTAAATTTATAATCCTATTCGGCCGGCATTCTAATTTCCGAGTTATTACCGTTGCTGTCCCAATTTCGATCGGGGCTCCCGGCCATTAATACGTTCATCCCTTGCACGGTTGATCACGCGAAATTAGGGATTTCCTTGCGACAAAAGCTGTTTAAAAGCGAAACGCTTCCCAGTCCTGTGCCCCGGCACCCGGCACCGTGTTACATGCAATATTCAGTCACGCGCATGTACACGGTGTTCACGCAAAACCCACTGGGGACTGTGCAATTTTACCGCGGCAGGAAATTCAGTTAGAAACGGAAAAAGACCGATACTTCGTTGCTTTCAATGAATTTCTCGACATGAAAATTATTTCTTCTTTTTTTTTTTTTTAGTATCGGATACTATGATTTCCAGAATCTACATCGAAACATACGCAGATCCAACTGATTCCAATTCTGTTGAGTTATAAAAATTTCAAAGACTGTAGAGTAAAATTTCATTTCACAAGAGTCATATAAGCTTTACGAACACGGTGATCCACCAACGTGAAATAGAGTAGTAGAATTTTCGAGTAACGATTACAACCTAGCTGTTCACAACATAACTGTCCAACTCGATTTATCGCATCCCTATTTAAAATGTATACGTCGCAAAGGATTGAAACAGCAAGCCTAGACTACACTGCGGATCTTTATGCACTTATAGCAAAATTCAGAAGGTGAAATTCAAAATTGATGAGAAATTAAAAAAATTAAAGATGTCAATATATGATTTCTCCTCTGTCAAAATCATTAAGGAAAGATATAACATTCAATTCAGTTTCTATTTCTTGCAATCGGCGCAGACAATTTTTATTTTGCATAAAGATCTGCAGTCTAGCTATGACAAATTTGAAACCATTACACTGATGATTAAACAGAATAAAAAGACTCAGTCTGAATCTAACTCAATTTCCATGCGAGGGGTAGATTGCCCCCGATCTCGAACCGGTTGCTTAGAAGACTGTTCGAAGACGACTCACCCCATAGAGCCGATAACCATGGTCCATGGCAGGGAAACTCGGCGAAGGGATAATACCGAAAAACCGAAGCTCCGCCACGACAAACAATACGGGGGTAGAGATCTGGATCGGGGAACGTTCACGTTCCTCGTAAACGTTGGCTGGAACGGTATCCCGAGTTCCTTGTCGGTGGTCGTTCCCTTCGAAAATCCCTCGGCCGTATTCTCTAAACGATAAAGACTTCGGTGATAAACTACCCCTGCGCTGCTGCCGAAAAATCGGCGGTCTTCTGGCTGGATAAAGAAAGAGGGCAGCGAAAGCGAGAAAAAGGGAATGGGGGTTGGTTTGGTCGGTACGGTAGGTGCCGGTAGTACCAGCACCTAATCAAGCAATAACTATTTGTCAGTTCCCCGGGCAACCTAAATCCAAGCTAATTCGACATCCGTGTCGGACACAGATTCGCTATCGGGTATCTCTTTCTATCTGGACGACAGCATATTCGCATTAGCCAGCCCCGCAACCCACGCTCGATCGGCGCTCTCGACCACCGTCAGCAGTCTCTCCTCTCCTCTCCTCTCCCCTCGCCGATATTACCCTCCTGTGATACTCCTTCTACCATCGGAGAACTCTCATTCACTCCAACCGTATACGCTCTGTCCTCCCCCTTTCTCCGTCCTTTCTTTCCTCGTTCCGTACCCCCCTTTCTCTCTCCCCCGGCCCCCTTTCTCTCGACGTTCCCTTCCGATGTCCCATAGACTCCCCTTCTCCCTTTATCTCTCTCCCCGCTGTTGATCCCCCTTCTGCCTTCCCGTTGATCTCTGCTCGCTGTCGACTAAGTACGCCATATACCCACGTGCATCACACCATAGGACCAGATCTCGACACGATTAGGGCGGTACTCAATTCGACGTTTCGTCGATTCGGCCCCTTCTTTCTTTTCTCCAACGATCGCCAAGAACCGTCCTCTATATGGCCCCGGTCCGGTGACGTTTTTACCCCGAAGCGACCCACCACGACAGAGCCGCCGTAAATGCGACAACCCTTTCCGTGTGAGCCGGGAACTGCCACTACCGAAGTGCACACCAAACCTCCAGCTACCCAGGATTCACCGTTCGATTGTCCACGGTTTTTACATCGTGCGCTGCACCCCGATCTTCCCTTTTTTTAGTCGTCTTAATGCCGGCGATCTATTTCTCCGATCGAGAGGCCACGGGGTGGCTTTGCATTCTTCTGAGAAACAGCAGGACCAGTTCTGAATTTTATTCGTCTACGACACAGCAGAAGAGGAAGAACGCATCGTTGCGTAGAATTTTACTGCGATTCTTGACGTATTGAAATTTCTTTAGATTTTTATCATCCATTAACTAAGGTGGGTTAGTGCGCCCCAGTTTTTGCAAAGTTGGACCTTAAACTGAAATATTTTCAGTCTGGTATGTAAAAAGTTAACGCTCTTGGTATCAAACTCTTTGCACAGTTATTACCGATGAAGTGGGATTCTAATATTTTGCTTCAAAATTATAATTTATTAAGACGTTAGCGTTTACTTACTTGTGTAACGTCTTAGTACGAGAGTAATGGTGTTTTAGAGTTATTTAAATTGAAATATCTGCTAATTTTTCGACATACATAGGTTAGTAGTTCTTTACAACGAATGTCCAGCTGCGTCGATTGATGTATTAAAAAATACCTCATTCCATTAAAAAAAATGAAGGTGACCTTCATATCTCTAAAAATAATTACATAAAAACAAAAATTTTCTTGGTATTGTATGAGCCCCATTTTACCATTCAACTTTGTTCTTCAGACATTTGACGTATCTTTGAAAACAACAAATATTATAATAAAAATAACCACCCACTTGCCCTGTTTACGCACTTCCCCCACTCCACCTTAATTATCAACCTTTCTGAAAGGTTGATTTTTAAAATCAGTCTTGAACTTCATAAAATTCCATTGTACCAATTCCCAGTCTTTTGTAAATTGAAGATTTTTCCTTGTGGTGTTAGAATAGTAACAAATGGAATAGAATCCTCACTATCGCATGCTGAAACGTTGGCGCACCCCCAGTATTCTTCCTCCAGAGACTTCCGATGTAGTTTCATGTTTGGAAGCAATTACGGGTTGCACTGTGCATCATATTTTCATAATGATCCACGGGTTACGTTTTATCGCCAATTAACGCTGGTTGCATTATTGCAGTCTAACAATGCATCGTAGTGGTTGGTAATGCAGTTTTCACACGAAATAGTAAATCAATCTTATCGCGACGATTAAGACCGCCGATTACGATCTACGTTCGGAATTTATGTTGAATATATTTTTCTGTTGAATATTCTTCACATTTTAATGCGCCGACTATTAGCACTGAATCTTCCAGTTCTGGTTTAACTGGAGTTTATGTAATCATCCAATTTTATGCGAAATTAAACTACTGATTTTATAACCATTTTGTTCAGGCTGATACATTAAGATTTTTGATTTAAAAAATTCGATCAAATAATTGATCCAATCATTCGCAAATCGGAATATTTGTGGTTCGCGTTATCGTAACCAGCGATCCATTTCCAGCCAGATTTTTCGCCGGCAAATTTGTTATCCGGCTCGCTGTAAACGTTATTATTTACACGCGAGCCTGACAAATTTCCATCCGCGACAAAAATCGCTGTTTGCTTTCATTAAAACGTTCCGAAGGAATATAAATACATCACGGCGGCGCTCGAACGAAATTAGAATTTATAATTCCAGCCCGGGGTATCGCGCGTGCAATTTCCCACAGCAATCCTTTTTTTCACCCGTGCGCCCAGCTTTTGGTTAATATGAATCGCTGTTCCAATCGGTGGCGCGCTAAATTCGAGAAACGCGATTTCTATCCATTTTTTAATCGGTTGAAGGACTAAAACACCCTATCTTTGGAATTTTTGTTTAACCCCTTGCCGTATTTTGACGAGCCAGACTTGTGATGAAAGTTTTTAATAAAGTCCAACAAATATGAATGTTACGCGTTTCATTGTAGATGAAATAAAATTGTTTTTCTTTCCCGCTCCGCACAAAAAGGTGGCGTGCGGTTTCTCCGGCAGGCTTTTCGAATTTTGCCAGAATTCGAACCGTTCAAAAACAATATTTGAATAATTATTTTGGAAGTAAACAAATTTTTCCTCTCCTCAAGATTCGACGGTTCATTTCGGCAGGAAAAATCGCGAACCGACCGCGCCGCCTGAAAGGACAATCGCCGCCGTCGATTTCTCTTTCAGCTCTCGGGTTGTTCGTTTTGTTCGAGCGCGGCTCGGGTTCGATTCGGGCAGGGAAACAGGCTCAGGCGACGCGACGCTCGGAATAATTCCGAACAAATATTATTTACAACACTATTAAAGTTCATTCGCGCGAGACGGCCGCGTTAAACGTCGAGCATTTACACCGGGTCCGGGCCGGTGTTTGCGGATGTAAATAACAATCCTCTGGAGCTCTTTCCTTCGCGGCTCCTGTACCGTGGCGCTGCTCTCCGCGCGTTATTCCGCGCCGACGGACAAAATCCCCGCGCCGATGGAAGAGTTCCCTTATTTGCATCGGTTATTGTAACGTTTTGGAGAATGTAATTCGTTACCGCGGTACGGAATCCCGCGCGGGGCCTGGATTTTCAACTTGCCATTTGGTATTCCGGTTGTACCTCAATTACGAAATACCGTCGCGGCTTCCGCGCACCCGGCTCTCAAACTGGAAAATCCGTCGGCGACGTCGACGATGGTTGGCGGGAGCATTGAAAAATACGCGTCGCACGCGGGCGCTGGAAAACGGGTGTTAATTTTATCATACCGTTTCTCGGTGACGACGTTCCTATCGGTACACTTTCCACCCCTCTGTCTCTTCTCCTCTCTTTCCTTCTCCCAGCCCTGTTCGTCCCTTTGTCCCCGTCTCTTTAAACTTCGCGACGAGGGAACTCGTTCCATTTTAATTAGCGACAATATGGCCGGGAATAATTTATTAGATGTTTTTTGGTAATCCCCGCGGAGGTCGGAAGAGGATTAACAGGGTGGGGGACACTTTGATAATTTTGCAATTAAATGTGTAATCACCGGAGCGAGCGCCGTCGCGTTTGTTCGATCCGCAAGACGCGGTGAATGTTTTAATAACGTGTAATGGGGGCTCGCTTCGCTCTCGCGGCGTTAGAGACCGGAAATGAACGCGCGAATTTGTTTTTCGTGCCGGCTTTCGGGGATCTGAGTGCTAATTTTGGTGTTGGTGAATATGCAGTGAGATTGCTTTCTGCGAATGTGAATGTACACCACCGTTAAGAACGCGTTCTCGCGAGTCTTTCTCGACGTCCATCGCAATCGAGGAACAAGAATCGGTTCCGATTAATTCGAAGGCGAAGGATCGGCCGCGAATCCGGTTTTGTAAACCGAAACGTGCACCGCCGGCTCGTAAAACACGTCGGTCCATGCTTTCGGGGATTAAACGCATCACGTAACAGGAAGCTGCGTCCGGCGAATCCTTAATTCGCGAGGCTGAAGGACACCGTGACTCGCGTGCGTCCGCAGATAACCGACGGATACCCTGTGCTAATTGAGCGATAGTCTTCAAGGATACACACTTTTCTCTTGCACTTCCTTGTGACGCGCTCATCAACCACGTTGTATCAAGACCACGACTTGGATTTTCTTGAGAAAATGCTAGAAGTTCTTTTTCTAGGTTGTCCCAAAAGTTTCTTTCGGAACGTGTTCCTTCAATGTTGCTAAATAAATACGAACAATGCGATAATCTTTATGTTAATGTAATAGTACTTCCTAACATGAATTTGCATTGTGTGCATGAATCGAGAACCAGCTTTCCGGACAACCTCATACATACATTTAAAATTCTAAAAGTACGTTTTGTAGATCTGTTCAAATCGCAAAATCTAATCATGAACACCGCCGTACCAAACAACTTCCCGAACGAGAAACAAAGCTGAGCTTCCTCTCGGACTGAAAGAAGAAAAAGCCGACAGTACTCTGGCAGTCTTAGGCGAAATTGAATCGATCAGGGCAAAAGCCAAATGATATTCGCGCCCCCGGCCAAGAAGACAAGCGCAGAGATGGACTCGTCGGCGTCCGGCGAAAATATTCGGCAAACAATGCTCGAGCCAGCGGAGAAAAAATCTCGAACTGGAATCCAGAAGCGATATATCAAGAGAGTCGATCTCGGCCGGAGAAAGTGGCGTCGGTTTCGCGTGTCGGTTCGCTGATTGGCCGTCGCGGCCGAGTGAAATGGACGTTGCAAAATGACCATTCCGGCGAGTCGGCCCGGAGCCGGAAAAATCCTGAAGAGACGCGGGATTATCATAGTCGTTAATCATTCGCCGGCGTGCCGCGGCCCGTTCGCGGTGTAAACGATCCACCGCGATCCACCTCGATCCTCCTCGATCGTCCCCCGGGGCCCTCGTCGGTTCGCCATGGGAACGCGTAAATCGTTCCCGAGGACGTATTAGAAAGCCGAGGAAGCGAGAACGCGGATCGGGGCCGAGAGAATGCCGCGCCGGTAACGAGAACAGGAATTCGGGGAGATACATGTGTCCAGATAGCTGGGCAGCCACTAAAATGAGATATTGCCCGCTCCCTAATGAACATCTTTATCGAATTAATTTATCATTCGTCTTCGGTTGCGCGTCGCGTATCGCCCCGCAAAATGGTAAACGTCTCGTCTCGTCTCGTCTTCGCGCGACGTTGCTGTCCGAGCCGGTTCTCACCGAGCCGCCATTTTCTATCGTGGAAACCAATTAACTCTAATTATCGATATCCCGGGCATTAGCGCTATTGCCGGTGCGCGGCCGATCCCATCGCTGGGCAATTAAAACGCGACTGAGTGCTCTCCTGAATTAAAAAAGAGGGGGCGGCCGGGTACAGGCCGATTCGAAAGCTGACCGACCCGGTTCCACGATTTTGGAAATGCGGTTTTTCCGATGACAATCCAGTCCCTCAAAATCTGTCGATCGTGTACAATTTAACTGACGCTTTCCGAGAAACAGAAACTGTGACTTGCGATTAAAAAATCTTCGATCTGTCAACGTCTATGTATCTAACGTTGTACTGCAATAGTTGTAGGAGTTATACGCGTGTAGCAAAGCGAGAGGTTTTCCCAAGATCGCGAGATTCGAGATCTAACGGAATCCAATACAGATTCGTCTTCCCCAGAACGCATTGAAAGTATCGGGAAAGAAAATTTCTGTGACTTTGTAAAAGTGTTTTTCCCGAGCCTCCCCCCCGCAGTTCTAGTTATTAAATATGCAACCATTGATATCTACCGAAGCGAGAATAAATTCTGGAAGTTTGCTGTACACAATCTATAAGATCACTCACGCATATTCTCCTCTAGGTATGTATCTTCTTGAACTTCTACATACCAATATTCTCGCATCACTCATCCAATATCCCGGTCTCCTACTCTCGAGCAGAGTCCTCTTTATTCATCCCGCATCGTCGCTCAGCCAAATTCCGAGCTCCTTTCTTTCCTACTTATCCTCTTATTATTATAATTCCTTTCCTCGTAATATCCGTGCTCTATCATACTACCCCAGAACGTACCGCCAAATGGTTTAGCGTTCAACGTTACGAGAATAGTCGTCCCTCTCTTTTTCATTTATTATTCTACACGGTTGTACAGCGGGATTAATAGCGTCGTGCTGGGGCATAAAAAAAAATATTTAAAATAGTGCTTCGAATAGTCGACGGACCGATAAATAAAACATTTTTGTTTTCGTTGCCAGATGCAGAAAACAAACGTTTTTATTTCGGTCGTCTCACTTTTGTTTTTTGACTGAAATGCAATCTTGTGCTTCGGATTTCTCTGTCGAAAGTATTCAGAATAAAACTCTGACGAATATCTATATTATGATATTACGTTGAGAACCTTGATCCATCCAGAAAAATGTTTTATTACCGAAGTAAATCGAATTCCCGCTGCATTCTTTGCATTCTGATCAGGGACGTGCACTAATTGGCTTCCAGGTGCTCCAAATGTAACTACGCAATAAACATGAATTTCTATGCAGAACATTGTGGGCAACAAGGTAGTCTTAATAGCAGCGTTTATGAAGGACAATCGTAATTCTGAACGTTTACATGCCCTGGCATTTTTCTTTCTTTCCGACTTGCACTAATTACCTTTCGGAGTGCTGGAAATATAAACATAAACTCTCCTGCGCATAGAGACTATTATCGACAACAAAGTAGTCTTAATTACGGTGTTTATGGAGGGAATGGTGAGCGAATGGGTTAACGTGTAGGGTATCGTAGAATCCGTAGCGTATCCGAACCGTGGTATCGGACGTCCGCGCAGGCGAATATAAATAGACGGGCTACCTACGTAGACGTCCGGTGGATGTCCTGGGTGGGTTCAATTAAGCCCCCATTACACTTTTACACGGGGCCGCATTAAAGCTCGCAGCTGGTCGCGAAGTCAGATATTATTTATCGGTTGACTTACGCCGAGCTCATTTGCCCGGCAAAACGACCAGCCGGAGAAAAACGAGCCCGTCGGAGCACTTACGTAGTAGGAAACGCACCGTGTGCCCGTGGTCCGCGGCGATCCATGATTGGCCGATCTCGGTTAAATCTCGAAGGTGATTGGCCGTGGGTGCCCGCTTGGAAAGTTTCGTCTGACGAAACGGCCCCGGCCACCGCCGCGCCGCCACGACCACAGATGATAGAATATCTTATTAGTCGGACAATGGGCAATCAGAGACGCCATACAGCCTCTCTGTTAGCGGTCCAGTCTCTCTCTGCAGTGTTCGGTGCGCGCTTTCGTCTGTTTGCCCTGCAACGGAGTGCAACGGAGCGGTGCAGTGTGTTCAGCGCAACGCGCGCCGCTGCTTATTCGCCTTGCCTCGCCTCGCCTCGCCTCGCGGGTATTCAAGGTCGCCTGGATCAACAGTTTCAGGCTCTTCTCGTCCGGACACGCTCGCTCTCGCCGGCCAGGGACCTTTTCGATCCGACGCCCCGAAAGAACAATAAATATCGGGCCCGCCAAATCCATCCGCGTCCCCAAACAAATTCGCACGCCTCGCTCCATACTTCTCCATCGCTTCGCATACTTTCCTAGCTTCTAGCTTTCCTGCTTCTAGCATTTGATCGAAATCGCGGACCAAATTCAACTACCAAGGTCAATCTTGTTCTTTCATTAACGTGTTCATTTTTACGGACATTCGACGGAACACGTTCTCATTGTAAACGGACCAGCCTTACATTAGATGATTTTCATTTATTACTGGATAAGTATGAGTGTCGACGAAAACAGTTCTAGTATCACCACATCGGTTCAATGAAAATCTTCAATATGAATTACAACGAACGTACGTGTAGCAGACGATAAATAAATTATGTATTATATTGATTCGCTGTTCTCGCCGGCAAGCGTACACCAAGTACATCGAGCCCGGTCGAAACGGCAGGCTGGAATAATAAAAAATGTGTTTCCTCCAACCCTGTTCTCGAAACCATGGATATTGTAAGCGAACAACCAATATCTTGGCGGCGAGTCTGCTGTGTCTGTTTCATGATTAGTGGATCGACATATCCTACTGCGGCGCAGTCTTGTGGTAAGACTGGCCATGCATAAATCCTCTTTACTACTGCGTTTCTCAATGAAATCGTATATCGGAGGGTATGGTAGAACTTCTTTCATCACCTTCCTTGGATACGATGTGGAAAATGGTGTAGCCCATGGTGGCTTTAAAAACGTTATCTTGCCCGCATCGTCTGGTAATTGGGTCGTCAAACTTGGAATAGTGAACACCCTGTAAATGACTAAACGGTGTTCACAATGTATACCGTTGTATCCTCTCAGAAATCTTCTAGAGAAATTGAAAACTCTAAGCAAACGATAATGGGGTAAAATTCGACTCGAAATAATGGAGCACCAACAACATTTCTGTTCCTTATCGTTAGCATTTAAATTTGCTGCTCGCAGGCCAATTTCTGGTCAGATCTGTTTAATTTGCAGGTTCCCGCGTAAACGGTAAATAATGGTTAATCAAGCGGGAATTCCTGTCAGGCGGGAGGAGAAATTATTGCGCAAGAGATTCGTTTACGCGCACAAATTACGAAACACTGGCCGCGCGCGAGAGACTCTCGCGTTAACAATCTTCCGCGAGTCCGTATTTTCCCGGGGGCGGTTTTTTCGCGAGCCACCGTGCAAAAATTATTACCGCCGCGCGCGGTCTCCGCGATGAGGTATCGCGCTCGCTCGCGTGCGCGTACAAAAAAAAAAATTCTGTTGTCGTGAAGAGAACAACGCTCCTAACTATTTCGGCCCCGTGCGGGAACAATGGGGCCAGCCCCGAACAACCACTCGGCGTGTCTGCGAAACAATCCGCGCCCGATGCTTTGTTATCCCGACGCCAATCGCGCGATTACTATTCCGTTCGGACGAGCGAAATTTTTTTCCTCGTACTTGCGACGATCGAATCAAAGCTTTGTCGGGAGAGCGCGCGATACCCTCTCTTTCTCTCTATCTCTCGCGCGCTGCTATCTCCCGTCGTCGTTACAACAGTTACACCGGACCTCGTTATCGATGTATTTAAATTATTCGAACGCGCCGACGAATACCTGTTTGCTTTCGTGATGGATTTTTACCGTCGCGTCACGCGCGCACTTTGAATCACATTTAAATCACAGATCGCCCGTTGGAAATTATAATTATAATTTTTCCGCGCGTGAACGGCGATCGTTACACAGAGTTTCGCGGGGATTCAGATTTCTATGAATTTCATTGCGGAGACTGTTACCGTCGTTTTTCGTACGGGAATAGTTGTGAATTTTGTTGCGAACTTGTGAAGTATGGAGGATTGTGATTGTATGGAATTGGGAGCAACTATGTGAACGAAACAATTAATAAAATCTTTTCTATCAAGAACCAATTTTTCGAACACCATTATGAAACAGCAACACATACATTTTTAGAATAAGCAAACCATGAACTAGATTACTGCGAGCCAAGCTACTGGATAGACCAATTGGATAAAGTGTTAAGCACCTCGCACAAAGCGCGTTAACCGAAGCCAGAAATGTTCGGAGCGGCATTGCAACGTATCAAACGCCCGGTTTCGGTCACACGATCCCCACGGAGTAAAAAAAGGTTCGAAACAGCCGGGGGACAGGTTCGAACAGAGGAAATTGTCCGCGACGAAAATCCCCCGGCAAGAATCGGACCAGGCGCGAATCATCAGATACCGGTCAGCTTCGATGCTGCGTCCGAATCTACCCGCGAATCTCTGTAATTGAGGTACGGGGGACAACTGGGGCCGAGGGGGTGGCTCTGGCGAAAATCGTCCAGAAAAAAAGAGAGAAGCGAAGGACAGGTCCGTGTGATTCACACGGAAAGCCCTAGAAATCCCCGTGTGACGAGTTGGAACCGGAGATCCTCGATAACGAAGAAAAAAGAGCCGGGGGGCTTATGGTCGAAATCGGCATATTTTTCTCCTGTGTTGTGTGGCATACATACGCAGTGTCATTTTAATAAGAAAAAGGCTATTATAAGTATTTTATGTGACTATCATGTACTATTATCGAAACGATTTCCTTCAGGTTTAGGACATATGAAGGTCGACACTTTTATACTCAGAATTTGATACTCTATCGATCTATGGTATAAAAAATAGAACAGTCCATTTATAAAAAATGAAGGCGACCTTCATATCTCTAAAAAAATTGCATAAAAACAAAAATTTTTTTCGTATTTTAGGTGAAATACCCGGTATAGGAGAGAGAATTGAGTAAATGAAATACAAAATTGTAGGAACATTTTGAAAATTGAAGATGTCGATATATGATTTCTCATCTATTGAAATTATTAAGGAAGGTATTCTATTTGGTGTGTTTCTATTTCTTGCAATCTGCATGCGTCTTTCCTTACAACCACAGATACATACAACAACCTAAGTAATTAAGCAGTCATTTTCAGCACCGTTTGGAGCCTCGTGTACAACTTTCCGCACCCCTGTTGCGCCCTGTGTTTGCGGGGGTGGTTCCGCGGTGGTGGCGAAATTCGCAGGCCGTATCTTGTGGACAGTGCCGATCGGAATCGCGGCCAATAACGATAACTCGAGGTGGAAGCCGGAGATCGAGCGATTTACTCGCTCGGTGAGGAATCTCCTCGAGTTCAGAGGGCAGCGCCCTTGCTGCGCGTTAACTCTCCCCCGCTGCGCGCACCGACATGCGATGGTACGGGGTTGATGAATGGATTCGGCATAACGTTCGGGCTTTCTTGAACCGGGCCAGAGGGGTATCCGAGGGGTAGGGAATAAGGGGGAAGAGAAGTTCGGAAGCGGAGGAGATCTTGCCTCTGTGCCATTGGGAATCGGCCAGTGACCGATCGGGTATTAGTATAAGACGACAAGCCCTCTCGTGGGCGTACCGGGCTCTACGAACAGCACCATCGCATCGGCCAGAACGAAACAAATGTGCACGTTCCTGAACGGGGTTGCTACGCGGAGCGGCTTCGGTCCGACACGGGACTCTTGTGTTCTTCAGACCCATTCTCTTTTTCGCCATTGCTGATTTAAGGAATGGCCGCTGGGCTTGTGAATTATACTTCTCTCCGAAAGTGTACAGTGGGTCTACAAAGTATTCGTGCACATTTTAAGAACGAATAACTTTGTCAAAATTGGACCCAACAGCTTGAGATCCTTTTTCAGACGTCAGAAGGACGTTGGTTTGCCATCTAATGCGTAAATAATTATTTTGGCTGCTCTTTACTTTACCGGAATCAAAATTTGTGCCTTTCTCCTACGGATTATGATGGTGGATATTTATGGTTTGCCCGATGAGTTTCTTGGTTTGCAGTCGATATAGCTCACTTGAAATTTGTGCTGTCATTTTTGTTGTTGTTCGCTGTACAAAGACATACAAATTTTATTTGTAGATTTGGAAGAGAAGATTGATAATATCTGACGAAACTCTACTCGTCAAGCGCTACAACCCTTAGGGATCGTCGTGGCGCGAAATTCAAAAGCTTGAGGCTCCGCGACCCGTGAATGAATCGTCCAAAAGTTTCTTTACGAAAACAAAAGAAAAAAAGAAATGGAAGGGAACGACGGTGGCTCGTAAAGACGCCGGTATCTTCTCCGTGGCGAAATAAAAATATCACGCTGCGAATTGGTCGGTGAGCACCGGTGATTTATTAATTCGATTAAACCCTTATAAGAAGCGTACCGGTGGTTTAATCTTAGTTGAGTGCGACCGAGCATTTTTATATAGTGCGTGCTCTCACGCGAACCACTTAATGCGGCCCGATTGAAGCTCGCGTAAACGTTCCCCTTCGACGACTATGACCCGCGCACTATTACCAACCCCCTTCCCAACCCTCCTCCTCCTCTTTCCTCTTTACTCTTTAGTCTCTCTCTCCTCATCCCCCATTCTCTGCCGATCGTACCGGCGGCGTGTAATCTATGAAAACATCGGACCCGAGCGATACCTGTTATTACTTCTAAATGTTTTTCCGACAATGTTGCTTTTTTCCATGGTCGTGCCGGCACGGCGCTGCGTTAAATCAGTGTTCCATTAAATATACACCGTTATTATTCCACGTCGTACATATTTATTCTTCGGCTTAATAACTTTATCCACCGGGATACCAACGCTCTCATTAAACCGAACACTTCTTTTTACCAAAGGCTAAGCTAACTTTTCGATTTCTTTGCGGGAGACACACGCAGTCGACGACTCTGAAACTTCGTGTGTGTTTCCGCCATAGTCCTGTCGTGTTACTAAATTCTTATCGGTCCCACCTGTCCTACAATTTGACATGAAAAATTCCAGTTTGATCTTATCAGGCTAAATCTTGCCTGTAGGTTTTCTTAATTCCTTCGACCAGCTGCTAAAATGTTGAACACGTTGCAACGGCAACAAGAACAGGATTCAATAATGCAATCATCAGCGGGATCAGAACGGTAGATTCGAATCGCGATAGATAAATTTAGTTGGCGTTCTTAATTGCCGCTGTTTTTCCCTACGACTACTCTCGTAACCGGTGTATTAAATCAGTGTTTCGTTAGAGGCACGGTATTATTCCCCGAGTGAATGAAATTCTCGAAAGAGTATATCGCGTTGATCTGGTTGTGTTCGTCTGCGTCGATGTGTGCTCTTAATTAGTGGTGCACATTAGCGTTGCATTAAATACGAGGCTTTCTTACACGGTTTGCATATATACGGTTATTCTTCCGCGGATTAACCTCGTTCTCGAAACACATACGAGGCCGCGTAGAGTATTCCGGTATCGTTATTAGAAAAGTTATGAAACGGAGAAAACAAATTTGCCTTCGCGCCGAGTCCTTAATTGGCGCGTCCGACTTTATTAGAACGGCAGCTCCGTGCGTTTCTTGTAGCAACTGTAAAATCCCGTTGCGATAGCGTTGCCATTGAATAATCGTTTGGTAGTGGCCCGTTTCTCCTGTATATTTATTCAACCAGCTAATAATATTATCCACGGAACGAGGGCGTGTTATCGCAGACAGAGTGAGAGAAAATTTATTTCCGAAGCTACCGATCCAAATTATATGCGAGTTTTCAAGATCCGAGACGAACGGGTTATTAGCGATACATTACTGGCGACTACTCCCCTGTCGCTTCTTATCCGATGCATGATCTTATAATAGTTCATTTGGCATGCATAAAAATTCAACTTTGTTTCGCTTTAAAGATCGAGAAAGGAGAGCAACAAGAGAGACCCCGGGAAATTGCCGCCGGGTAATCTCTATGCATAACACGGGGGTAATGGCGAATGATTAACATGGCCTATGGAACCTTTATTCCGCCCTTGACCTGTATCTGCTTAACTTCGAACGGGGCTCGTCGGTGTTCAGCTGAAACGTCGCCAAAATAAAAGTTGTTTAAACATTCCTGAATATTTCATTAAATTCATTAAATGTTTTTTGTCATTAATGCAAAATAAATATATTCTGCACTGAATAAAATAAATAAAATAAAAATTGTCCCCCATTTCACGAACGGAATCTGTCCCTCGGTGTCAAATTGACACAGTGACACAAAAAATCGATAAAACAACAAGTCAAACAGTTACTTTTCGATGTTTTTTACCTTGAAATTGATGAGTTAACATTTACATTTCAGGTTTTTGCAGTTATATGTTACGCATTAAAAAAGTAAAAGTCATGAAGTTTCGAACGAATTTACCTAGAAATAACAGAACAGTGTAACTTATTTCGGGAAAACTGTGTCAAATTGACACGAGGGACGGACGAGAGTTAATCACAATTTTCTTAAATTTTTCTAATCTATTACTGTTTACCACGATTTTATTAGCTCGCTTTCTTGTCTGTTTGTCTGTTCGGCACAAATTTTGCAATTGATTTTAAACTAACTCCCCGATGAGCTAGAGACTTGAAATTTTAAACATAGCTCAGAACAAGATGACAATGCAATATTTAAAAAAATATGTGCAGTCCCTATGTCCTCGATGAATGAATTGAAGGGAAAGAATACGAGCATCTCGTTAAAAATTCAAGAAGTGTGCATTCGGTGGGCCAGTGGACATTTTTCCGAAATGTCGATAGGATTGAAAGGAGCCAGATGTCCGACGAGAGTACAAATGCCACGAGTACCAAAATTCGGAATGGATCCGGCGTGTTACGGTGTCGCGGCATAAATTTACGATGCGATTAACTTCAGAACGCTTCGGGGAGCCCTCGGTCGCGCGCCGCCCACATCCCCGAAAAACTTCTCCCGGCCTTATTAAAAAGACGAGGACTATCAAAGCCACTTCTCGGGACATCGGAAACATTTTACCAACGCAACGTTACGCCCATCATCGGCTATCTGCGGAATCGGCGAAAGTACATTAAATTACGGGTCCGTCGCCCCGGCTACAAAGCAACACTCCCCGCCTCCTTGCCCGATACTGTCAACCCGTAATCATGGTCACCCGTTCTGACGCTGATGAAAAAGCGTATTCCGTTCCGTTCGATCGAAAGGAAACCAGAAAGGAACAAAAGAAAAATCACTCGAGAAAGAGAATGTCTCGAATGCCTCGAGATACCGATAGTCGGGGGGTGAATTACGACTGCAATGTGATTAGTAGACTGCGGATCTCTATGAATTTATAGCAAAATTGAGTAGATGAAATTCAACATTGTCGGTCAATAAACGCTTCTCCTCTATGAAAATCATTAAGGAAAGAGAGACAACATACAATTTATTTTCTCTTTCTTGCACAAAATCGATGCAGCAATTTTTATTTTGCATAATGATCTGCAGTTTAGTGATTATTGATAACTAGACTGCGGATTTTATGCATTTATGACGAAAATGGGTACCTACAATTTAAAGCCGTGGACACGTTAAAAGTATTTGAGGGCATCAATGTATTAGTTTCAGCTTAATAGGATAATTAAAAGAAGAATACAATTTTTATTTGAATCCTGTGTTCTGCAATCGATGCAAAAATTTTTTATTTTGCATAAAGACCCGCAGTCTAGCGATAACTTAGGGTTCGTGAACTCTGGAGACCTTTTATCAGTGCTTCTGCTCGCCAACGCGGAATCAGTTACTTCCATTTGTATTCATGGCACACCCACATACCGCGTTAGCTTAATTGTTGCTGTCTCTGGTGTTATTGAGTAACTTGATATTTATCCTCATTGCAAAACGAGGTGTAGGGAAACAATTTTTCTTCTGGACGTTTTTTAGTGTTGTGAGACGCGGTACTCTCTAATTTAATTTAATCAGCTCTGGTTTGTACTAATTCCGAGTTTCCCATAATACAGTTTCGACTGTACGACAAAGTAGTACAATATTTTGACGAAGCTGCTGCTCGGGACATCGAATCTCTCCAGACATCCGCGGTCACCGTCGGCAAAAATGCAGAAACATTCAGCCCGGCAAAAACAAAGACCGAGAGCCGATGCACACCGTTTTATTGCTATAGCCAGCGCGCGACTTATTACTAATTTACAGTGGCCATTACTGCGGCGAGTTTCCGCGTGGACCGCAGGGTTCAGAGGAGGCCTTCTGCGTCAGTAGGGCGAGAGGTTAATCGTCGCGGAAAAGAAGCGACCCCTGGGAATATCTGGGGGAACGATCCGCGGCCGTTCCCATCGTCTAACGCGGCCATAATCGCGTCATCGCGGCACCTTTAAGATACCGGTCCGCGTAACCGCAAGATTTTCAATTTCCTCGTTATCCTTACGTGGCCTGGTCGTGGTCCGCGCGAGGCAGCGGGCTCGAGCCCTCTCCCCTGGCCCAGGCCGCCTCGTCCGCTGCATTCATTAACGTAACACGATTTATCAATTAGCGTAAAAGGCAGCGATAGATAGTCGTTCTGATATGTTGTCCCGTTCCAGCTACGAGCCGCTCCCCGAGCCGCCCCCGCCCCCGGGTCCATCGTTCGGGTAGCACACACGCGTGTTTCGGCGCGTACCCGTTCGCGAGCGAGCGCAGGTTCTCAGCCTGGACGGGTATACCCGTGGGTCGACATCGACGACAGGTTCGTGTGCTCCTCTATTTGTACTGGAGAGCTACACGGATGTAGAATTCGTCCATGGAAATCGAAGGATGGAGGAAACTGGAGACGTGTGCGTGGGCGGGTACGATGCACTCTGCGAGGAAGATGTCTGTTGGGGATTGTCTTAGAATGGTCCAGATTATTGTGGCTGATTACTCAGATGGTAAGTTGAGCGAGCTGGGATTCGTTTTGTAATCGTAATCTGCCTTGTGATAGGCACACTTAGGTTTAACGAGAAATACGAAATCATGTCGGAAAATGGATAAAACTTTAAGGGTACTTGTCGAGTAGATTTTATAATTTATTTATTCAGGAATTAGCGAGGTTGCAAAGTAGCTTTGGAAGTAGCCTGTACATGTTGCCTTATAAAAGTAGCAAGATTCAATCTATTTGAACTTTGCGTGGTTCATATTATAATACCCGCGCTATTAGATATATTTGTTTAATCATTCATCAGGAAAGTATCTTTATAATTCCAATAATCGTGAAATAAGAAATCCGTGGAACCGGTCGGTCGACCAATGGCGGTAGGTTTAGTGTACAAAAATTAAATAGGCGAAAGGGTGTTTATAATAATGAGTTTCCGTTCGCCATCCGATCCATTTTTCGCAGCCCCGGGGGGCGTTCAGATTAATACACCGCGCCTCGGAACAAATTCCCTGCAATCAGCCATTCAAAGCGAACTACAGAATCAACCCCGTGCACTTTCAAACGCGTTTCCATTGTGGGGGAGACTAATTATACGGGTCCGCGTGAATCCAAAAAAAATCTACGAAATCCCCTCGACTCTCCTTGCGCCGGTAAATTGCAAGCCGATCGAATCGATTGATTCGCGATACACCCTGTGTACCCGGCGCGCTCGCGAGCGCGTTACCAACACGCCAAAGAGCGAGAAAGGGAGAGAGAGAGAGAGAGAGAAAGAGTGAGAGGGAGAGAGAATGCGTGATGCGCCCCTCGCACACGCTTTCGTTTTTCCATTCTGCTAAAACTCGACGCCGGGCGAAGTGTGCGAGGGTGTGTCGAACGTTCCTACGTATGAAGGGTTGCACACGGTTTCATTAATGGAAAAGTGGCATTTCGGGGTTTAAGTGCATATTCCCGTTCACGCAGCGGCCGTGCAGCTTCTTTGCGCCGAATACTCCGAAAACAGATCGATGCAACCGGCTGCTTCGATGTGTATCGTCGAATCGAAACGGCGCGCCACGAGACACGATCTTCCCCCTCGATTTTTTCCCACACGAGCCTAAGATAATAATTTTTGACGCGGCATCGTTAGTACACCGCGGATCTTCAAGTAAAATCAGAATTTTTCTTCTTTTCTGTGATAATCTCTTAACTCGCATTGAGGAAATACAATCTTGTTAGACGAACTTCTAGTGGCTACGTAGTTGGCTACTGGAGCTAGCAAGCGGGTTAAAATCATTCAGTATGCAGCAATAAACATTTATTGCCTTTTTTAGTGCATTCAGTAGCGGTAAAGGCAGGTATTTAAGAAGCGAACAAAATTTTATAGTTACAAACACCTGTGTGCTTTAAGAGTCTTCGTGAAATCCTGACACTCGTTTTACATACCATTAAACTTCGTGTTTTTCATATCTGTATTCCTCTCTTCCTAAACAACGTCTGCCTTAAACGTTCATTTTAATACTTCGAGGAATAATACCCGACTTATTACCTCGCGAGGCTTTGTTTTCGAGAAAATCCAGTTCGAAAATTCGATGAACTCGCGTTCTATTGAATAGGAATCGTCTGCTCATGACCTACCGATTCTACTTGCGAATGCTGAGCACGCGAACTCGACGCATTTTCGAAATCGATTTTCCCGAAAACAAAGCCTCGTATGAGAAAATTTTATTCTACATTTTCCCGTAGGATCATCCGCTTTTTCGTTGTACCAGCCATTTATCCTCAATGCGTCGGAAAGATATTTCTGAGCCACAAAAGTATTTCATAACGATTTTTCATTTTTTCGAGCGCCATTAAGTATTCGGCAGCGGCAGACGTACCTCGTCGGATCCGAGCTGAAATTATTTGACTTTCATCAGCAAACGGGGTAACGTCTGCTAACATGGACACGCGAGCCAAGTATTAATTTTGTTATTACTGCAGCTACAACACACGGATGATACAATCATAACATGCCCATTCCTGGCCTGGTGAACCGCGCCGGGGGATATTATACAGTCCCTTAAAATAACTGTAATTTCAGCGGAGGCTGCGCGAGCTTCCCGGTCCGTAGAGTCGTTAATGAACGAAATTATCATACTGACAAATACCGATTATCGTTCCGGCTGCGATAAATTGCTTCTTTTCCCGTTGAAGAATGCCGCGCGTACATGAAAAAAACTATATACACGGCGCCGAACAGACGATTCGTTACCAGCGTACACGGTGAACACGATGAACAGCCGGACTCCCGGTAATTCCTTCGCTAAATATTTCTTCAAAGCGCTCGGCCACGGAACCTTGTTCCTGTGACGCGCACCACGTTACCCGAGTTTTCCTTCGCAATTACAACCATAATTTCACTCTGATACGCGCCATATGCGAACGGGCTCGCCGTCTTCGTTCTACGCTGATTTTAATTGTAGCGGTCAGTCCGCCCTGGCAGAATGGTAGAGCTATAATTAACATGTAGAACCAGAAAAATATTGCAAAATCGCAGTAATTCATTTAACACCAGCTTTATTATGCTATGAAAATAATGAACATGTGTCTATACAAATTTGTAGCCATTTTTTAAAAATATATTCCCAGGGAAATAAAATGTGTTAGTAAAAGCGACTAAAAAGGAGACGAGTCAAGCGATTATAATCTTCATTACAAATTTTTCTGTGGAGCGTCCGAGAACTAATGATGTGCTGTGTCGCTATGGGCCACTGTATTTTCGCGATGACCGTGTACCAATCACAAAAGAGTTGAATAATAGTAGGAAAGTGTATCTTCGATCGTTAGAGGCGAAGTCGGCGACACGTCAATTACAATGTTTGCCGGGCGGCCGATTTCCGGTGGCGTGTCATTAATCAATTAACAGGGCGCGTTAATAAAGAGAAAATCATCAATCATCGGCAACGTTCGATCCCGTATTTTGATTGATTGTCCGGCGAGTACGCAAATGCGGTTTTCCTTTTAGTATTCGGTCGGCCGGATGTGTTTAAATAAAACGTCATTAACGGGAAACTGGGTTAGCGGGCTTCGCCATTAATGGCCGTTCGATGTAACCGAACGAGTTAATAGGAAATCGAATCAACTTATTTCCGCGTTCGTATTGTTTCGCGCCATTGAATTGCACGAAGCAACGTGCGCGCTTGCGATCCGCACACCTGCCGTTTCCATCCAGATGGGACGAAAAAAAAATTCTCTAGCCTTTTAATTTCTTCGTCAGGCTGGTATCCACGTTGGGAAAATTTATTCGTTGGATTCGTGCTCGCGACGCCAGCGTCGCGACGCTCCGACGGGCAAAATCATTTTTCCCCGCGGCACTCGCGCGTAAATTCGGCCCCCGAAAACGAAAAACCACGCAACTTTCTCTGTTTACGTTAATTCCGTAATGGCGAAAGTTCGTTCGGTGTTTTCGACGGCGCTAACTGGCTCACGGAAATTACCGGGGCCACTGTAACGCAGAAAACTTTCCTCGCGACGCGTTTTCAAGCGTCCGGACAACCACGCGTGGACGATTACAATCTGGAAATCGATATCCAATCGATAAATCCTCTTACAGTAATAATCAACCGATTGACTTTAAACTTCCCGTGTACCTTCAGCGCACCTGTAGATATAGATCAGTATCATGATCAAGACTAAAAAAAATTTCTGTTCTTTCTACAGCCCCTGCTATGTAAAAAGAGGACGAAGAAAGGATATTCGATGCCCTGTACTCAAAATGCTGCGACTCTTTCAAAAATCAAGGAAATGAGACTGAACAATCGAGTGTTATAAACATTTAAGGTGTTTTCTATGTTGACCTTGAATGACCTTGAACAAGGGCTACAATCGTGGGAAATACGTTTCGCCATTTACTTCTTTAATATAGTCCAAAAAATCGATTATTTGGTGGGCTTTGCTCGCGTTCATTCGTCAAACAAATAAATGCAGAGGCGATCGGGAGATCGGTCTCGGCGTCGGATCATAAAAAGGTCCGAAGTAGTCCAGATCGAATCCTCGTCCGTCCGGGATCGTGGATCGTCGATCCTCAACCGGAAAATCGAAATCGTTGCGGAATCCGTAACGGAATGGTGGCTCGGGGACGAAGGAACAAGGACGCCGGGACAAAATCGGCGGGGAATTAATTTCTTCTTCAATAACAGTTTTGCGCCTGGCTGGGCACCGACGCCACGAAAGTGGCCGCGGTGTGCAACAATCCCAGGCCGCCGAGCCGAGCCGGTGCATCGCTCTGTTGCAATCGCCGCGCCGCGCCGCTTCGAGCTGCACCGGAAGTGGCCACGCTGCACCGCCACGCCAGAGAAGAAACGGGGGAGAAGGAACACAGTCGGAAAAATTTCGCGGGATTCGATCAAATTGACCGTTGAATGCAACGCCGGGAAAAAAATTGGGGCCGCAGGTGTCGCGGATCTGATACCTCGGTTATCGTTCTCCGAGACTGTACCCTCCTTTTTTATCCGTTTCGCGTACCTTCGAACCCTAACGATCTGGAACGCGCGATAACTCTTTTTAGTTTTCGGTTTCCTCCTCTTCCTCCTCTCGCTCGTTTCTGGATGCATTTTGTTTGATCACCTGGGGAGAGTTATGCTCTTGCACACAGGCTACCGTGATGGCCTTTGCAAGGTCAGTTTCGGCTGCCCTTTTTGGATGCTGTGTATCGGAGAGATTGGAAAGGGAACGAATAAACTCCTTCATTTCTGTGTTCGTAACAAACGTAAACAACAAACTTTATTATTATTATTTGTGTTACGTCGCATCAACTGCTAGCGGTCATTAGTGACGTTTCCAGGATTGCAAGGGTGCGGGATTCGCGTTGTCATTTCTCGGTAATACAAAACTGGGGTTTTTCAGTAGTCAAAAACGCTAGATAAAAGATCTATCCAGGGCGCTATCGCCCTCAAAAGTCCCATTTTATCGTTTACGAGGCGTAATTTGTATCATTCGGCAGCATAGTTTGCACTATTCCGAAGCATACAACTGCACAGCTATAGCTTCATAGGTACATGCTGCTGATTAATGCAAATTACAGCTCGTAAACGAAAAATAGGGCTTTTGAGGGCGATCGTGGACTAGATCGATCTTTTGAGAAACGAGAAGGCAACGCAAACGAGACTCCCGCCTTGAGGTGGGATTTTTTTTTCTTGACATCAATTTTATGACTGAGAATCTGATTTGTTCATACATGTTCCTAGATGAACAGATACAAGAAACATCGTTGTTCTCATGTAAAATAATATATTCCCAAAATCTTAATTTTCCATTTTAGAGAGGGTGCACACTTTTCAACTTCAGGTGCCCAGTGACCGTCGAGAATCGTCTGGATCCTTAGAACCGGTGGAAGATCGCAGTGAACAGTGTTGAATCGCCTAAGTGACAACTATATTGGCTCGGCGGCGGTCTCTGGGGCGCGGATATCTGGACGTGTAATCGACGGGTCGGTTTGGCTCGCTTCTTAGGCCGTTTCAATTAACCGGAATCGTGTAATCCGGCTCATGTGTACCTGGACTCGGTTTGGGGACCGGTGCGAGTCTGGGCCCCGCGTTCTACAGGAATGCGAATAGCAGGGGCGTGTCGGCGATTTGCGGGCTGGAATCGCGAGAGAGGAAGAGTGTCTCGGAGAGGCACGCACGAAATGCCTGGCTTGTCCGTTCTGCGCCAGGTGAAACAACGACGGACAAACAAATTGCCGCGCGGAAAGAGAGAAAGGAATTAAGAAACGAAAGAACCACCTCTCTCGCTCTTTCTTTCTTCAACAGAGGAGTGGGCCTGAAAGGGAACTGAAAAAGGACGGACAGGAAAGGTGAGCGAAGGAAGAAGACTCTCCCCGAGTTGGGTCGGTGCCTATATAGCGGCTGGTAATGAAGGTGTTATTAAATAGATTGAGATTAATTGCGTGATTAGTGCTTTATGTGTAATTGGATAGCGAACCGAGGTGGATCGAGGGGGCGGGATTAAATTGGTGTTCGTGTACGTGTTTATATTCTGCGCCTACCCCTACCACGGATAGCTCTCCTGCGTTTATTTGCTCTGCGTCGTCGTTGCATTCGTACAAAACTGCATCGGTGGGATTTTTCAGGGAAGAAAATACGGAGAAAAATCTTTTTCGAGTTTCTTGATGGTTGCGATGGCTGGTTTTAATGGCAGGTTAATTGGCGGCGACCGTGTGACCCCAGGTTCTGCTACGCGGACCGGAATATGATGACCGTGATTAAATCTGTAATTAGCCGAGTGTAAATTACGACTCGGGAGTTTGAACGGTGTCGGGGCGATTTGTTCGACCACTTGGCGAAAATCGGCGACGAGGAACATACGCCAGAAACCGCCAACGAAACACTGTTCGCAGAAAAATTACAAACATCGTAATTTCTGTATTTCTACGCTTGCTTACGCTATACTAACTTGGTCGTTTGTGTTTCTATAGTAATCCGGCACTCGACACGTGCGTTTGGCATAGTGATCGAGAGGATGTGAGCGCGATTAGTCACGGGGACGAAGAAATACAACGGGAGAGCGGCCGGGAGGAATATTTGATTCGATCGGGAACATTAAATAACAGCTGACCTTTTGTCGAGTGTAATAAAGAGACTGGAATTGGGAAGATAGCGAAGAGGAAGAGGTGGAGGGAAAAGGTAGACAGAGGGAGAAGGTGTGAATCGGTCGAGCGAACGATGAAGGAGGACAACGCAGGAAGAAGAGGTCGAGGAAAGATTGAAAGATGAAGGGAACCCAGAGGAACGGGTTAGTAGTTTATCGAATTAAGGCAATTAGCGGTACAACCATTCTCTTGCCGTGCCACTTAACCGACTATCTCCGTGGACACTCGAAAGCTTTTCGGGTTCCAGCATGCCAGATAACCCGACGTTTTAAGGCACCGTTCACACGTCCGTTTATTATAGCATCCGCCGAGTTAGATATCGCCGCGCGCCGATTCACCGGTGGTCGGCGACCGACACCCTTCCTTATGGGGAACCGTCAATGGGGAATCGGGCAGCTATCTTTCCCGAACGAATAATTTTATATATCGTACTTTATAATCGTATTTCAGGAGGCTGCCGTCTTCTGGAAAGAATTCATAATTTCGTGATTGCGAGCATATAGTCTTTAAAACTTCCAGAAAATAATTTGAAGAAAATTTTTAATTGAATCTTGAATCCTTGAATGACACTTGAATCTTTTGTGCATCAATGTTTATCCATTCATTTATTTATTGCGAAAACGTGACTCTCAGAGCAGATCTCATTATAAGGGGCGGAAGAGGAGGAATTTTTTGCATGAACGAAGAGTAACTTCCGCGGGAAAGTTGTTCGTAACGTCCGCGGACAAATTGGTACGATTTCGCGAGTCCTTCGAGTTCGATGTTAACAAGGAACACGCGAATGGTAGTAGCTACGTTAATGAGTATTGTCAGGTAGTTGCGATACGGCGCTGCCGCAAAACAACCGACAGTTTAATTGAATAATCATGTAGAACACTTCGTAAAACACAAATTCGTTTGTCGGGTGCTTGAGCCACAGTTACGTATACCCCGTGGAACTTTTCATTAATTATATTCGTAACTTAATGAAGAGTTTTCGCACAGTGGAAAATTCGGACCTAATCAAAGGAGAATTTTAAACAACCCTCGAGCCCGGATCTGCCGCGGAACGTATTCGCGTGGATTCATTTTCTTTTTGTGTTTTTCTTTTTTTGTTCAAATGCTCGACTCTTTAACGTAACAGTTTAATTTAACAGTCCCGGCGCGCACAGTAAAATGAAATTACTCTCCGCCTTTCAAGAACACGTTACATTTATTCTTCACTTTCTCCTCCGCGATTGTTCAACACGAATTCCACCTACTTCAAACAGTTAATTAACTCGGCTTAATTATCGTTGACCACGTGACCACCCTGATCTTGCGGTTCCCTCGAAAAAATCAAGGTGTGTACATTTTTTAATTTCGTAGAAAATTCTATAGTGCTGGAACAATCGAAGATTCTGTTAAAATACAGTTCAAAACTCGTGAACACATAAAAATCCGGAATTCCATTGATACGGACTTGTAATTACGGTAATTGCGAAACGAATAATTCGAAATTAAGTGTTTCGAGTGGTCAGGGGCGGTGTAAAGGAGCTCTAAATTCGATCAGGGCGTTTCGCAGAAATCGCAGGCCTCGGGGTAACAAAAAAAGAACCGGCCCGTAATGTCGGACAACGACAAACGACTTTTTCAATTAGGTTACCGCGCGCATCGACGGAAGCGTAATTAACAACCGCGGGAAAGGAAGTTCGAAAGAGGGCGGCGCGTTCAACAGAACTAATCGCTTCGTTCCCATTCTTACGTTCGGAAAGAGCGGTGCGGCGCCGGTTAATGGAGTCGAAAACAATTCGGTAAATACGAGCGTCGACTTCTTTCGCCCGGCGGGCATCGCGCTAACGCTCCGCTTCTCGTTTTACAAATCGCTCAGCGCCGTCGTAAACGGCCTATAAAAATTTGCCATGGTTATCTCTGTCTGCCGCAAAAACCGTTCGACCGAACAAACCCTTTGTTCCTCGAAAAAAGATTGAAAACTTTCTCATAAACTCGCATGCTTGCGTATTGACAAAATGTTGGAAAGATCCATGTCCTTGATAAACCAAAATTAATATCATTTTCAGCGGCAGAAATGAAAGGAGAAGAAGTGCGACGAGCAAGAGAGAATGATTTGCTTGCAAAGCTTGTATCCAGAATTGTAATACGTATCACGAACCTGGTGTTCCGAACGAAGAGTATAATTTTCTACATGCATTAGTGTCTTCGATACCTCCGAGCCAGACACCGTCTATTCAAGTTGTAATAAGTTACCGTGGCTGTCAGGAAAAGTTCAGACCCCGTCACGAACGTCGTACAATTACATAGAAAATTACGGGAAAAACAGTAACTGGTTGATGATATGCGGGACATATCCATGTAAATGATATTGGATTCCGCGACACGGACTCGTCAGTATTTCTGAATTTTGATTTGGGTTGCTCATTTTCTCACGAAGAAAATCGGTGCATTCCGAACATTGCTTCGAACAGTGCGAAAAAGCTGAAATCTGTTAAGAAATATTATTCGACTAGCAAATATTTGATATATTTGATTTTTACGAAAATCAGCAAGTGATTCGAAACTTTTGGCCGGTATAGTGTATACATAATAATTTCCCCCTGTGATTCGAAGAGGGAGGGTGGCATAGCATCGTGCTCCAAACGTTACTCTAATCCAGTCCCTCTGTCTATTAGCCCCGAAGTTATCAAAGCAGCGTACCGTCCGGTTATCCAGTCGGAGTCCATCTGTCTGGACTCGCGAGGATTTCGCGGAGAAACTCTTGGAGCAGTATCGTACCGCGCAGCATTGTCCCCAGACCGGCCATCCAGCCGTAAAAACCTGTGGGTGGAGGAGAAGGCGGTTAGGCGACGAAGTTAGGCGAAATCGAAAATCCGGATACGGAAAGTCCGAGAGAGTCTCGCGCGGATCCCTCCCGACAAAGGGCCGACTTTCGTCGATTTTCGCATTTCGCGCACGTCCCGGTGCCGTGCGGCACGGCGCCGGAAATTCTCTTTTAATTTTCCGCGAAATTCGAATAAAGTTGCCTGGCCAAGCAGAGTATTAGGGCCGGGATTCGGCGCGCACGTCCGCCGGTAACATTTTAAACTCGCATTTCACTGGCTTGAGCCCTAACTTTATCTCCGCCGATGGGCAGAGGGTTTGAAGCCTCGCGATGCGACAACGTGTACCATCAAAACGAGATTCTGATGCCGGCTGGACGCCGCCAGATTTCCACAGAAACTTTCCCTACCCGGACAGCCGGTTCCCCGTCCCAGGTGGAAACCGCGGATTTTTTTTCGGAAGAAAATATCAAAAAGTCTAAACCAAACATTGTCAACAATGTAGGTTATTCGAAAGGAATTGTTGGCGTCATTTGTGAAGGGTTGTGAAATGTGTAAGGTATATTCAGGGTCTCCCAAGACGCTAGCCTTTCCCTTCTACGCCTCTGCGGGAGAGGGTATCTCTTCCTTCGAATTTTTAGAACACTATGAAGAAATATTTAGAAGCTTCTTGGCAAGTTACAATTTTCGTGGAAAACGGTTACCGCGGCGACGAGGTCTTCACTAGCAGCCGGCCCTCGACTAAACATCGATCTTTCGCGGAAAAGCGAAACGATCGCCGAGGAAATAAGTTTCGCAGTTTTATTCGCCGTTTTCCTATCGACGATCAAACAGAAAATACGACCAGCTCGAATTGCGTGACTCATCTGTACCGTCCGAAACCGGGTTGGTATCCCGAAACGACAGTCGCCCCGTCGGGCAAAAGTTTATAAAATTCCGTCCGACACGGTATCGTTCCATAAAACTTTTACACTGTTTTATACAATTTCATTACACCGGGTCTCCAGTATTTTTTCCTTCTCCTTATCCACTATATTTCCTTGCTTCTTCTTGATTTTTTCTTTTTTTTTTTTGCGCCATAGAATATTAAAACTACCTTGCATTTTCCACTCTACCGCCGCGCGCGGGCATTCTATCCGTACGAAATACGATTGCGAGACGCGGGAAAGTTCGGCGGGAACGCGAAACCCGGCCGATATTAAACTAATTCCTTTAACAAAACTTCGCCGCGGTCCCTTCGACTTATACGGTGCGTTGCTCTCCTTTTTTTTTCCGGCCTCCTACAGTTATCAGAATAAAACGGAAGCTGGCTTGGGTTTATGGGACTTCTTCTCCATTTAGTTATTTAGTTGCGATTGGGGTGCATCTGGACTTTTGGATTATTGACATTCAATTCTGCAACAAATGTACCCTTGCAGTCGTTTTGCATGAAATGTTCCGCATGCGTATAACTAACATAGATCTACAAAACACGTATGTTAAATTTTCTTTAAGGGCCCCAATAAAAAAGTTTTAAAAAATGCCTTTTTTTATTTTTGCATGTAACCTTGTAAATTATAATTTTTTGGAAAATCTTTCTTGCTATCATTTCGTAAACCAATGCTTCTAGTTGATTATAAAAAAATCCGGTCGTTTGGTACAATTACAAAAAAGTTATTCTGTCTTAAATCGAATACACTTTCGTTGCCCACTCAATATGAAAGATAATAAGTTTGATAGGAATCGAGCCATGGTGAAGTTTTCGGACAGAAAATCGAGGGACAACATCAGATTCTCCGGCAGTGCGGCAGTTACATAAACCCGCGGAATGCACCGCGGCAAACATGACGAAGTGGCCGACCGGCTTTCATTCGTCTGGTTTTCCCTCGGCTCGGGGGAAGAAAAGGAAAATCTCTCGTTCGCCGTTACACCGGGCATTTTTAATCACGTGTTCCGCGCGCGCTCGGAACGAACAACTGCGCTCTCCGTTCGCGAAGGAATGCTTTTCTTTCGCCGAATGTTTCGTGGAGCGGCCGTTTTCTTGATATTTCCTCCCCTACGCCCTCCACCTCCGCTTCCGTCGTCGCCTCCCTCACTCCCTCGTTTTCGTTCCGCCGTTGAATTCCGCGCGCCGGCGCGCTAATGAAAATTGCGATTAATTATAATTTTTCGCAATGCACCGACGGGCCCCTCGGCTGCCCCCGTGGATCGTAATTAATTAAAGAAAGACCGAAGCTTCTGTATTCCTCCGGCCGCGCGTCAAACAATGCGTTACATTTCCGTACCGTACCCGGCACGGCGTTTTATCGCGACGCCCGAAGAAAGCGAACATTTTCGCGCTACGGACGCGCCGAAGTTTCCCTCAATTTTAGGATACCGTCCCGGGCAACTCGGAGAAGAGAGAGAGAAGAGCGTCGGGTTTTAAATATAACACACCGCTCGACGTTCCGCCGTAACGTAATTAAGAAATATTCCCGGTTCGCGCGAAATTCGTACAATGCGCGCTACAACGGCGCTGCACAACGCGCCCCTTCTCGAAATCAGAAGAGAAAATTAAAGGGTCTCCCTTGTTTGATGGCCGGCGAAAATTGTTCTTTGTTTCCTCGATTTTTCTCCGATTTTTCTACCCGCTTCTAGCTGCAGAAATTATGCTCGTTAATAAACGAGACGTTTGATACGCCTGTGCGGACTCGCTATTTCAAGTTATAATTTGTATATAAGATGATAGTAAAGAGCAGTCAGTTATAAATTAATAATGATCTCTATGTTTACTGAATATCGTATAAGAAGTGTGAAGAAATGGAGGAAGAGTGCTCTGGTGTCTTATCTCTAGCGTGCAGAGTATAGCGAGCGACAGAGTTGTGCAGAATTACAATTGAATTACTCCAGGAATTATAATTATAAAGTAATTGAATACAATTATATTGTATTTCAACTATATTGTATTTTTCAATTATATTGCATTTCAATTACACATCTGATTAACATACTTAGTAATTGAATTACAATGTAATTGAATTAGCACAACTTTGGCGAGCGATAAGCATGGCGTCTGACCCATCCGCGGGCCAAATCCGACTCCACTTAACGCCGTAGTCTCTCGACTACGTAATGGTTCGGCGGTTAATTAAACATCCGATGGCAACATTGAAATAGTTGGCTGCATTATGCAGGGAAATTTGCAGTCAATGCGCGGAATACAATCGGAATTCTAAAAGAGACTAGAAGATTTACGACGCGACGCTTCCTGGCTCGTATTCAAACGCGGGAGAGACGGGGACCTTTTGACGAGCTTTTCTAATGGGACACAGAAATATCTGCAGCCCCGATGACACAATCGGAATTAATATACATATTTTAACATTTTATTTGCTATCTGCTCGCCGTTGATCGGAGGCTCGTGGCAACGCTGTAGAGAACATAGAAATATATACACCGGGGCGGGGATTTAATTGAGTCGAAGGGGCTATAAATAAAAGTAACAAAGATAATTTATACCAGCGTTTCAAGACGATGATGCTTCGGCAAAATAGGCACATAAAGCTCTTAAAGCACGGAGCAACCGATCGACTGGCAAAGTCATCCCCGGGGCAGACGGATCCTCGAGCACCTTTCGAGCAGTCCATCAATCGAGAACTCAATTGGCCCTCTCTTCCATCAGTGACATTTCCATAATGGCCCTCCAGAAATAGTACCAATCACTTGAAATCAGAAATCAAGCGGCCGCGCAATCACTTTTACGACCCGCGGATACGCATTTTATTGCGGCGTGAGGAGCTCATAAACCGAACCCGGAGTCGATTCCGAACCGCGATCTATCGACGTACACGGGGATCAAACTGCGATTCCGAAACGGTCACCGTTTCCCGCAGGGATAAAACGATCGGCCACGGCGATTCGCTGCTTTCCGAATTTTTTGAATCGGGAACAGCTTTGTGGCCACGATGATCGATCCCCGGATAATCATAATGTTGTCAACGGGGAGAAAAGTTCCTACAACAGGCCAGGCTTTCCTGAGTAAAGTAAAAAATATTGTTGCGGAGACTTCGGCCCCGTTTTGCCGGCAAACACATTATAGTTAACAACACGGAACAATAACACTTCTTTATTCTCCGTCTCATGCCGTCGTGACAATATTTTAACTGAGACATCGGACACCTGATTATGGAGCCAAAAACTGGCGAACAAGGAATTCGAAAAACGCCACGGTACTGGTTCTAGGGGGATGGTGGGGAAAATCGGGCGAGAATCGCGATCAAAAGACGATCGACGCGGGCCAACGCGTTTAAACAAACAGGCGGTTTCTAATTAGAAGTTGCGGAACTCGTGCCCGCGCAGCCGGCTCGCAAATTACCCTCGTTCGCGATTCACAAATGTCCCCGGAATCCGGTGTTATCTGTTTAGGACCGATTGCGGGGAAACACGGGTTCTGTTTCGTATCGATAACCTCGAAATCGTTTGGCCTCGTGCTCGAGGAAGAGTGTCGGTAGGGTGAGGCCCGGCTTGGAGAGAAGGTGGAAGAGGAGGAGGTGGTGGTGACGGAGAAGGAGGAGGATGCGGGGGGAGGGCGTCGGCGGAAGCTGGAGGACAAGATAGAAGGGAAAAAAATGAGAGAAAGAGAAAAACGGAAGGCTCGTGGAAGGAGCGAGAGGAGCCCTTCTCGGCCCTATTAAAAAGCCCGTTTCTGCCTCCGTTTCTGAAAGCCTCTTACGGCACTCGAGGCAACTGCGAAAGCACTTGAAAGCTCCTGAAAAGCCCGACAACACTTCCCTGGTTGAGTGCCGCGTCCCGCCAGGAGGCCGCTGCGACTTCGCACCCTGTCACCGAGACATGGAGCTGCTGCGAGCCCCTCTATGTGTCGCAATATCGCCACTATCCTATGTATTAAACATCGAGTGCCCTCCCTTCCGTCGACAGAGTAGGAGGTCCATGCCTGCTAGCCAGCCACCCACACCAACAGCCTCGTGGAATCACTACTCTCGGACAGACTTCGGCCACGTTAAAGCAACCCTTCGCCGGCAGAAGCGACCTGGACCAAGAAAGAAGCTTCATGCACGATGAATGTTTTTGCTGGGGAGACCGGACTCGTTATTTTCGGATCCCATTACGTTTCTTAATGGCGCTGTCCTTTATGAAATTTGTCCAACTTATTTGAACACATTTCAACCCCCAAATAATCTTAGAACGATGGATTGATCTAAATTGACACTGACCTGAAGTACTGAGTACAACTTTGAAAATAAAATATTTAATTTGATGCACTAATTTTTGAAAATAGTATTTTTATTTTAAGAATAATGCCCACCTCTGGTTTCGGTAAAGTTTGATCCCCAAGGAAAATTAAAATTTCCACGCATTCACATCGAAACTTACCAGAAGTGCACCTAAGAAGTTCACCGCTACTCAGTACACGGTTCAACCAATTCACTCGATGATCTCCGAAGCATCAACATCATAAACTCAGCTCTGCCCTGGCCATCGGGAAAACAATTCTACCCCGGTTCGGTTCTACGATTTCCATTCGTAGTAGTAGCGATCGATAACGTAGCTAAAGCATTTAGGAATACATTGTACACAGCCATAAGCAGAATCCAAAGTGGATGTACTCGGCGGTAGGAAGAGAAGGGCACGCCCACGCGAGTAGATCTCGAAGAGAGAACCGAGAATCCCCAAACCCCGTGTCCTCTCTTCCTCAGGATCCCGACAAAGAGAAAACATCCCTGTGACCGTGGAGAGTGTCTTGCCGGAACTTCTTTGATAGAATAAAGAACACTTATCCCGTCCCGGCTCCGAGCTGGAATCGTAAATCCCGGTTCATCCCATCCGAGGAACGCAATCGGACAATGGAATCGGCGATACTAATCCCGAACGTGTTTACCACCCGTATCGGGAATCTCTGGTGGCTCGATTCGATTCCGCTGGAAAAGGAAACGACGACTGACGGAGTGTGGGTGGTGTTTCCGGTGAACCAATGGAGGGGGTGAAAATTAGTGGGGGACGACGATAGTGCTCGATAAGTCTCTATCGGACCATTCTTCTTCGAGCTGAGAACGCTAACGAGGGAACGAGCCACGAACGTCTCTGTTACCGAGAACCACGCTCGGAAACGAGCTAACAGTGAGCTAGAGGGCGTGTGGGTGGATCAAGGGATGCTTTCTTCATGGTCTCGAGACACCACTAAAAGTAGCAAAGAAACCAATTTTTCCTGTCACTAACATTAGCAACACGAATAAACACGTTTATTTTACGTTCTTTTGTATAGAAAATCTGCCTAGTTCAAATATCGCTGTCGAATAAAATGTTAGACTTTTTAACCCTCCGAAATTTCTGTATCATTGTTTGAAATATTGCTTACATTATTAGATATGTTGGTATCTAATCAATCATTAAACACTTAAAAGTATTACATCAGAGGTATTGTATCAATTTCGTATCCACCTAATTAAAAAGTGCGAAGGGTTAAGAGTTAAAATAGTTTGAAACGCAAAGAAAGAATCCTGACTGATTCGAACAATGACGAACAGCAGAAAATATATTCCAGACCTCGAATGTCCACGCGATGAAGTGGAATGAAATGGTTTTTGTCGAGTTCGGTACGTTGAAAAAGTGGCAAACACAGGTATTATTTTTAGGCCGGAGGGAGAGAGTGATAGGGATTGAGAGTCGAGGACAGAGAGAACCGGGCAAAAGAAACGAAATGGAGAGGAACAGAAGGTGCTGGTAATCTGCGTGTTGAAGCGTTCTCGGGCCGGAGATAACGGGAACATACATAATGCAGTGTTTCTCCTGCGGACGGCCAATCGGTGGCGGTCTTAAGCGAAAATGGGCCAATGGTTTCTCGCGCGAGGAGCTTTCCCCTCGAACCTTATTACAATACATTAGAATATCGCCGTGGTCGTCTGACTTCGTGCACGCCGTCGAAGAGGTAAAAGGAAACGCGGCCACAGGCCGATTTGCGTACCGCCGCAGGAAACTGTCCCTACCGGTCTATTAAAATCCACGCGTCGAAAGACAACGGCTCTCGTCACCTGATCGAACACGTGTTTACTTCAGAATCCTGCGGGAAGCAATTTTTCCAGCGGTTCAAAAACTATTAGGTCGTTGGTTAGGTAACAGTAATGTTAAACAACCGCAACTATCTCTTACTGATCGAAGAATCACACGTTTCTCGTAGGAAAAATTGAAAAAAAATCAGTCTCGTTACTTAATTTACACACCTCGTATGTCTGGGTCAGTAAAGACCCAGCTGAATTACTAAATCGCTTCCAATCGGCAGAACAAACGGGTCCGCGTAAAATACAGCGGATCCACGGACGGACTCCTTGAAAACGTGCACCCGCGCTGTTCGGCCTCTCCGGTCCGTTCGCAGCGAAATGAAACAATTCCTGGAATTCTTCGTGACTTGCCCAGGGCCAACACGGGGGAGGGGGGGGGCTAAGGACTGAGGGTTGGTTAATTTCTGGACAGAAGGGGTGCCGGCGCACCCCGGTGTTTGAACGGCCAGGGCAGCCTCGCTTAATCTGGCGCAGTTTAGACAATTTAGCGCGGTTACCCGGTTAGCGTCAAACATAACCTCGCCACTTGGCCGGGTGTAAAGAATGGCGGCCGTAATGTCGGTCCACGCACGGTGAGTTACCTAACGAAGAGAAGAAGAAGAGACTCGGGGTGGTGGCCGGACCGAGGGCCTTTCCTACACGAAAGAGAAAGATAGAAGAGAGCAGCCCGCCCCGACGAGGGAGGCTATGTGCTTACCAGTCACCGAAGCAGAAGGAAGAGTAGAGGGGTTGGTCGGCACCGGAATAACCCGGCTCTTTAATTTAAAGCCGCCGGACAGTAATTAAAATAACCACCCCCGACACATACTCCTTGAAGCGGTGCCCAACCCGGCGAAGACACTCGCACGATTCTTTCGGGCTTGATGGATCTGCGAACAGAATTGTGATGTGGTCGTTAAAAATAAAGATCTTCTGCATTGTGATCGTGGGAAGCAAGAGTAAAATAAAAATTGATTGCATCTCTTAATTACTTTATTGCATGAAAACAATTTTTCTAATCGTTTAGCGCTCCGATGAAAGTCAATGAAAATCATTTCAAGACTGCACTGTACGAAATTTTCAGCACAACTTTTTAACCACCCTATATATATTGTTGCATACATAACACTTTTATCTTTTCCTTCAAGAAACCAGCTGACCTCGATTACGTCCACATATCCTCAGCATTCTACGCGTTCATTTTTCAATCGCGACGTTTACATAGACCTGCGCACGAAAAGGATAGTCACCCTCATATTCAGATTCTATTTACTCGGTCGTCTTATCTGGTCGATCTACAATGCCCGTTTCCGTCGGATAAGCGGAAATTTTAAAAACATGAACGCGCTGTTCGAAAGAATTCACCGAAGAAACTACCATTACTACTTTGAAGATAATGCTTGTGAATATATAATAGTATGCAGCCAATTCCAACCTATACGTAGGAAAAAATGCTTAGTCCTCATATTAAATAACAAAACGTATTTTTAAAATCTTCGTTACAAGCTCGGATAAGAATGCAATTTTAACCGACGGGAAATTTCTAGGAAACCTTTCTACTCACAATTTTAACGTAGACGTTTCGCGATTCCGTTTCCTCGGTCCGAATATTATTTGCGAACGGAGCTCCCGATAATTACTCGCGTAATTTTGTAATATATTCCCCTTAAATGATATGTGTTTTCTTAATGAGCGTGTTATATTATACGGCGTCGGTTAATGCCGGTGATTCAACGAACACGGCCTCGTTGAGCACCGCGTTTCTGTTCACGGTCTTCTCGTTCGCGACCGCGAGCCGAGGTCAGGACACACGCGTGTGCCTCGTAAGATTGAAAATCTGATTTAATTTATTGCACTCACTCCTTCATTCTCCCTCCCTCTCACTCTTTCTCCATTTCTCTCGTTGCCGGTGTAATTTTCTTCTCCCGCGGAGGAAAAACGAATCTGCAGTGCAACGAAGGAATCGCGTTTATTAAACTGTCTTTAATAAAATCGTGTCTGGGGCAATTAACCATCGACCATTGTTCTCTTGTAAATAAAATGCATTTTATAGGAGGTGTCACAGTCATCTCGACACTTGCTCAATTATATTTTTCAAGGCACCAATCGGGAGACATGCTCTACAAAGTGCAGAAGATTTCGTCCTGATTGGTCTATCCATTTCCAGAAAAAAAGGCACGTACAGATCGAATTGAGTAACTCCTCCTTTTTCGAAGTCAGTTAAAAATTTGAAGTAGTACTTTTTCAAGCCAGCTGATTTATTCATAGACGCCGATGTTTCAGAATAGTATGATTGAAAACGAAGTCAATTAGGCTGCCGATCGATTAACGAACGGGAGACGTATCCCCGTTGAATATTTGATGCTGACGCGTATCGCATTGAGAGATCACGGTCATCGCAAATCAGGCACCTCTGTATACGGCAGCCTTGAAGTAAATTTAGCCCTTAGGTGGCCACAGTATACAGGCTGATGGAAAGATCGATATCAAATTGCGGGTAATGACGGAAATAAGAATGGTATTATGTGGGTTCGGCGTTTAAGGTATAATGGCTGGGTACCGGGTGTAATATCGTTTAATAATTTACTTAGCCGAGGGTATCCTTAAGCGTTCCTCGTCCCATCCGCGCCGCGAATGTCATGGTTCGAACGTACACTTTCACTTTTGGATAAACGACGTTGATGCTCGGCGATAATGTCGTTATTGGTGCGCATAACGACACCGCCGCGGCGTCAGCTATTCGATCCGGGAAGGACAGAATCATTTCCACGAAATAATACATAGTCTGGATTCCTTGAATTTGATAATTGTGTTTTCAAAGACAATTCCGTATTGTATCCTCGTTGATGGGTCTTGGACTACAAGAATGGACACAGTGTTCTATCTTCTCCTCAACAAAGAATTCACAGATCTACACCTGTGTACACAGTATCCTTATCATGCACTTAGTCGCGTTGACGGAACACCTATTGAGCACTTTGTGTACACAAAATAACAGCCTCTTCTTTATATTGTCACATGCAAGTTTGTTAATTCACTAGCAAGGCTTGATGAAAGGGAAAATATTTTTCAACCATTATTACACTGGATGGTCTAAGCCATGGTTTAAACACGAACGTCTCTCACGAGAATTTACTGTAACTATTGATCGGTGCAGAGCCGATCATTATAGTCTTAATGCGTCTCTGTTTCGTGTAGGAATTATTAGTGACCCGAAATGCGCGACTGCGGACACAAGTAGTCAGGGTATCAATTATATTGTTTGGTAATGTAGCCTCTCCGATTTACAGCGATCTAAGCTAATTCATCAACTGCGTAAAATTAAACTTCAATTACCCTTAAGCTTAGAAATATTAGTTTCCCGACCCCAATATTAAAGCTTGTTTTAACCAACATGGATCTACAAAACATATATTTTAAATTTTCTTTAAGGGCCCTAATAAAACATTTTAAAAAGTGCCTTTTTTATTTGTGCATGTAACCTTGTAAATTATAATTTTTTGGAAAATCTTTTGTGCATATCATTTCATAAACCAATGTGCTTCTAATTGGTGTCGCAGCATTATGGAAATAGTTTCATGCGCAGTTTATGGTTCCGAATAATGCAAATTACGCCTCGGAAACATAAAAATAGGAGTTTTGAGGGCGATCGCGACCTAGATCGATCTTTTATCTAGCGCTTATGACTACTGAAAGATCCCATCTTTGTATTATCGGGAAATAAGAATCCTGGAAAAACGAGTCTACCGCCTGAAATCGGAAAAACCGCGCCTCGCAGAATTTCGGCAAGTATCCTAAAAAGGCGCGGGCGTGCGTCAAGTTCTCGCCGTCACGTTTCGAGTGCAATCGTGGTCTGAGAAAGCGTCGATATAACGTAGGCACTCAGCCGGGGGTAGAGCGTGGTCGAGTTCCGATATACCAGGTGTTACGATAAATTTAAACGATATTTTATTCAGGCGGGCTGATCGCTAGTTTTCAATTTGCCGGCTCGTATATATTTCGCGAAGGTCGGCGGCAGTGGGAGGGGTGACCGCTGGCCCTGGAGATGCAATTTCTTGGGGTGGTCCGTTCGTCTGGACCCTCGGCCGAAACCCTGTCCCTCCCCTCTCTCTCTCTCTCTCTGCTCTCCTCTCTTCGCCCCTCCCTTATTCCCTCCTTTCGGGGCTTGATGAAAAAATAATAATCCCGGGGGAACGGTCAGTTATGGGGAATGAAATCATCCCGGCGCCGTTCGTGCCTCGCCCTATTGAACCTGTGTACTCCTTGTTTTCCGCCCTCCCTCAATCTTTATCTCTCTTTCGGCTTGGATTCTCCAAACGAACTCTGCCCTTTCGCATCTGAACCACGAAACGAGATGATTCGATCCGACGCTCAAGATAGACTTAGATCCGCTCCTCTGGATCTTTAAATATTTTCGGAATCGAAAGAGGTTTGACACTTTGTTTGGTTGCTTCAGACTACACCAACTCATTCTTTTATTTTTTTTTTTTTTGTTATAACTCCATCAAATCTAGAGATTGCGGGAAACTGACCAATTTTTATATGGACGTCTACGCTGAATTTTTGCTGCAGTTTCAGAAAGAGAAGAATTTAAAATTGTTCTCGTTAAGAGGCAATAAAAATTGGTTCGGAGCCTGGCTCGAAGGCTCAGGTCCATCTGGCTAATGTAAGCGAAGCCTTGACCCCTCGTTCCGCAGTACTACCGGCGAGCAAGTTTTCGGGCTTATCAGCTTGTCCTCCGCAGGGACAAGGCGTCGGATGATGTACAATGTCTTATCATCGTGAGATCGAAGGATAGAGGGGTAGATATCTCGATACTTCTGGCAAACATGTACATTAGGTCGATTCCTGTCGTAAACGTTTAGCCGCTATCTGCTGCTCGCCCGCCATCGTGCAGCGTCGTGCTCAGAAGCTGAGCTAAGAATTTCTCGATTACTACGAAACGAATTTGAATCGAACGTTCCGCATTCATCGTGACATATTTTCACGATCGAACATATAAAGTCTGAGTTAGGTAGAAAATGTTTGCGAGGCATTGAATATTTCAGTGAGAAGTAAACGTTTTATCGGCGACCTGATAAGTATCTTCTTCTCTTTCGTAGTTGAAGACGTTCGGGATCAGTTTTACTTCTTCTCTTGGATTCCGGGACTTTGGAACAAGTCGTTGGAGTTTCTTGGACTCTCTCGGAGTGTTTCAGCAAACTCCCGGAATAAACCAAACAAGAACTTAATGGCCCAAAAAAATCATCTACGATTTCTTAGTTCCGACGATCCACGAAGCTGGGAGTAAAGTAAAAATTCTCGGGTATATTTCTTTCTCGCGAACATTTTACGTTTGCTACATTGATGTTGCGGTATTATTACGATTGTAATATGGATTGTTAGAGTCAGCCTTGTATCTTGCAGTTCGAGGAATTGCTATCTTCACCTTCGAGATATCGGCGAAGAGAAAAATATCGATCAAATATTGACGCGCCTTGAGATCGAAGCTGTGTATCAGCGTTAAAAATGACTAGACTACGCAATTGTTTATACGCGTATCTTGTTTGGTATATTTGCAGCTGCAGTGCATTAGAGAACAGAAACTGCATTCTCGCATTGGCAACAATCCTAGGCGACTTCCTATTACTGAAATATTAGCGAACCCTCAACTTTGAACTAGGGAATCGTTGGAAATGTAGCAATCCAGGAAGCTGAAACCGATGAGAACAGTGCGTATAATCGAAGAGGTTCTCTGCTAAATATTGTTGAAGATTTCTGCAGTGCAGGGTGCGGGGCATCGTCGGAAAGGTGGAGGCGCAGTTCGCTCGCAACTGCGATGCATTAGACGCTCATTACGGGGGGACTCGATTAACGCAAACGTTTCGGTGTAATTCCTCGGGACACAATTGCTTAATCTACACTTAAACGCGCGAACGAAACGAGTTACTGCAATAAGCGCAATTCCGCCGGGAGTAATTCCATTATGAACTGCCGAAGAAAGGGAAACGCGTTCCCCGTCACCGCCTCCACCCGCCTCTCCCCCACGAGTTTCTTAATATCGGGAGCTGCAGCGAAACGAGACGAAATTGTCCCATATTTCAATGAAGCTGGAACTCCAATTGACCTTAAATTGCGAACATTCATTCGCAATTTGCTTAACTTTCTCCGCTGAGAGAGCGCAGCGGAGAGCAATCAGTACGATGCAACGGTGCAGCGTGGAACTGTGCGGGGGCGGAGTGCACCGGAGTAGTGAGAGAGAGAGAGAGAGAGATAGAGGAGCGGGAGGGGGCGAGGGAACTCGGCATTATCCGTGGGACCGTTTACAAAACGTGGAAAGAAAAACCCCGGTCTCTGAAAAGGCGAAGTCATCAAGGCACTCTTAATCGAAACGATCCGATTGTTCCGCGGGGCCGGCGCGTGCATTCGCATAACTCGCGTCGGGTTTCGTCGGGGGACGCTGCGAATTAACCCTTTGCGACACAGCAGGTTTTGAAAAGTCGCGGAGTTGTTTCCTCGGAGGATTCGACCGTAAATCGAAATCTTGAAGGCGCTCTGGCGTCCTAGTAACGAGGTAAATCCACCTGGTGATCATTGTTCGATTACTCGATAAAATTATGCAATACGTAACACCGAAGTTTGTGGCAGCAACACGGGGAGCCCTAAGCGGGAACGCGAGTGCTATGACGCTCGCGTGTGTCAGGGGGTGGCGGTCGGTCGGCGGAAGATGGCCGCGGCAGTCGGAGGAGCGAGTCGGTAGATGTTTGGCTTCTACTGAAATTAAAAATATCGATTCCCATTCGCACGCCGGGCTTCATAGAAGCTCAATTCGTTTCTCTCCTGCAAGACAATACCTATTCTTCCCGCGGACAGTAAGAGGTACAAATTGCAGTTGCATCCCTCCCGGTTCGTTCTCGGTCCCTCGACTCTCTCTCTCGCTGCGCAGGAATCCCAAACACAAAGGCTCTTTTTCATTTGGTTTTTCCTCCCCTGCTCCCTAACCCCTTACTCGCTGGCCCTCCCCCCTCCCCTCCTAGCCCCTTCCCGTTCACCCACCCCCAACTAGTCTACCCCTCTTCGCCACCCTTCCACGCGTCGATTCACCCCCCAATCCCCTCTATCCACCACCTCGCAACCACCCCCTCCCCTCACCCCCATTTCAACCTCTCATCCTGTGCTGGTCGTCCCGCGAATCGGCACGATCCTTTACCGGGCGTTGTGCTCTTCTTCCCCGGTGTGTGTTTGCTCATCCGGAGTGACCTGTCCCAGAATGCACGGAGACGCAACCGGTATACATAATTGACTAATCCATCGGATTACACGGGAAAGAGCCGCGCAACCGGCCCCGCGCCATGCCTCGCCGCCGAACCCGCACCCGGACCGGGCCGAAGCCTCGCTTTCTAATCGATCGAAATAATGCCACGGCCAATCGGCCCGATTGGAAAGCAGGAATTCGGCAACCCTGATTCATCCGATCGCACCGCCCGCTCTTAATTGGACCAACCGAGCCCCGCGAACCCGTAACCCCACGAAAATTTATTACGGAAAATGCCAGTCGCTGCACCCCCCCTCCCGCTTCTACACCGTTTCCCGCAGAAAATACAGCGTCGTCTTGCACGTGAATATAGTAAAAATATTAACCGATCTATAGTTTCGAGTTTCTCGCGAATGTTGGAAATTACCAGTAGCGATTCAGTCAGTGGAACAGCGTAATCCCCGGTTCTCGCCGAGTCAAAAATCGTCGATCGTGGATCGGCAGGGCAAACAGGCGCTGCCTCGGCGCATATCTGTCCCCGTCCGAGTCGATCAAACACAGAGCGCGTCACCTGCACGGTGGCTTCGCAATTTCGAAGGGGTTTCAACGATGCGGAGCGACTGCTACCCTCTTCGACTACGAGCCTTGATTAGGCTTCCGGTTAATTAATAACCTCTCGTGCACACATAGCCGTGGCCCACGTATGAATATGCATGCGGCCTGTTGTGCGTTTCGCGGTGTGAGAGTGCCGAGTGTATTCACGACGAGGTGGGGTGGAACGGGGCAAGGGGGGGTCGCTGGAGGGAGACCGTGGAGGGAGATAGAGCGAGAGAGAAGGGAAGACGAGAGAGGGTGCCAGGAAACGAGAGGGTGTTCCAGAACGAGAGACAGGAGCTCGCTATGCCGCGAGAGAGATGGAAAGATAGGGGTGAACGAGGGAGACGAGTGGCGGAGGGCTACTTATTTGCATTCGGAAAACAAAGGGTGTGGGCCGCAGTGTATGCTTGCCCCTCATTTCGCGTAACGAAGGACGAAGGGAGGCCGATCAAAAGTCTTTTCCCGCCTTCTTCGTTGTACGCGTTTGAATCGCGAGTTTATGCTCGAGATTTTAATTAGTACCGCACTCCATTCCCACGCGGGCGCATTTTAAGGGCCATATCGTTGAATTAATGTGGCTGTTTACGGTTTGCTTTACTCTTTGGGATTTTTAAGCAGCCAGAAGGAGCCGCGTTTCCTTCCTTCCGGCCGAGCCACCCTCTTTTCTCCTCTCTTCCTCTCTCTCTCTCTCTCACTCTCCCACCGCTATACCGCTCTTTCTCCAACCTCCCCACTCCGCGCTGTTTATTATTCCATTCATCGCGTGATTTCGCCCGACAAAAGCTCTCGGCAATAATCGACTCGAATATTTTGTATCATCGAGACGATTACGACCTTCCTTTGTATCGCGATAACTCGTTAATCGGTACCGATAGTATTTCAATCGATGATACCCTTCCGCTTGATCCAAGATCAACGTGCGAGCCTCGTAACGCCGATTCAATTATCATACTTCATTAAGACGTCGGCGCCGCGTATAATGGAATTAACAATTCCCCGTAAACTTCAATCGACCGACAGCCACCGATACCATCTGTCGGCTACACCTGCGTTTTCGGTCCCTCGCACCTTATGGCGCACGAAACTCGAAACTATGACGCATCGCAGACCCCGGCGAAATTCATTTAGAAAATGATAGGCCTCGACGCTATTAAAGTGCTATTACCGGCATTGCCAGACCACCGGCTTTCCGTTCGAAAAATTTATTACAACTTCGAATGCTGCTCTCGCTGTAAACATCCATGCATGTTTACTCGAACCACTAACAATGTTTAGAACCGCTGCAAACTAATTGTTATAACTTCTCCATTGAGTCTGAGAATTCTGTGTCTTCCATCGAATAAAAGTATCTTACCTAACGAAGTTTGTTATTCCCGCGCCAATGAATACTGTGTTCAAACAAATCCGACAATGCGTGTTCGGCGAGTTGTGACTTGTCAGCGGAGCTCGATGATCACGTTAAAATCGCGACGGAAATTCATTGAATGTCAGATTAATTTGTAAGATTGATAATACAGCTCTCGTGTAACACGCGGGGCCGGGGAAACAGAAGCGCGAATAAAACACAACGGAAGCGGCGCTCGTGAGAATTAATCGAATTTACAGGTAACACGATCCATTATTCGATGTCGCGCGACAGCGTACAATTTTCTGACAACGCGTAAATGTCCGTGGCGAAACAAACGCGCCGCGGTTAATGACGATCGCTCGTTCCTCGTCGGCTCACGCGAAATTGAGGAATCGTCGATCATGCGAGCGAGCATTCTCCTCCACCGACGTTGAACAGAGATGCGGAAATGAAAAGTTATAAGAAGTATTCTTTTTTCAATCGTGATTTTGTCGATAGTTGTGCGGCAGTCGATTCACAAAATCTCAAATCTTTTTGCAGCAGAAAAATAAAGGGCTAGCTAAACAAAGTATTAGGTCGTTGGGAAAGTAATTTCGTTTTTCGTGTAGAAATGGCATTGGGTCGATTTGTTATTACTAGACAGCGGATTTTATGCACTTTGACAGCTGACATTTCGGACGTCATTTCATGCGTTGTACTGCTTGCTAACCTTCTAAGTATTGTTTTGTCGTCGAAAATAATTCTTGCGCGAAAATAATAAACGGGAAACCAGCAGGGAAATGAGAGCCCCTGGGAACTACTATTCCTGTATCGGGGTAAAAACGCAGAAAATGAATTAACTTTTTGCTGAGGGGGGTCCCGTACCCCGCCACGCTCGAATCACATTCTGAAGCATTGTGCGGCGTGTCACGTGGGGTCCCCATGATGCCCCGGCGTCGCGAATTAACTAGCTGTGCCCCCGTCGATGGACATCGGGCCTGACCTCGAGAAGATTGCCAACGCGAAAGGAACGGCCTTAATCGAGGTCACGCCACGAGGAACTTTTGCTTTTTACAGCTCGTCCGCGGAGAAGAACGCCGCGATTCGTCTTCGAGCCGCGTATGTATACTTCACTTCGCTAAATGAAGTTCACGCCTACAACGTTGCCCCCTGTCCTTAGCTCCCTCTCCGTCACTCCAGCTTCTGTAATGTCTTCATTTTTTGGAACGTCATTTATCGTCTCGGCTATTGGAACTGGACGATGAGGTTTTGCTGAGGAGATTTGAATAAATCGCAGTGTCCGTCAGATTCAAGGACGGAGTCCCTATCGGAGATTATTTGTGCAATGGCTGCTGGTCGGACAGATCATTTAGTTAGCACACAAAAAATGAAATAGTAAATTTTTTGGACGTTATTTTAGAAGTATCGTACAATATGGAATATATCTAAATTGAATGCTCACAGTATTTTAATTTCCTAAATTAACCCTTTGTCCTACGACTTATTTTACGGTTTCAGTGATTAGAACTTTTTGTAGATCGTAATTTCCTGTGTGTGTGAAACACAGGAGAAAATTTATATCTATTGTATGGTTTAAATTTAAGAATATGGTTTAAAGAAAATCAATAACTAGAGTGCGGATTTTATGCATTCATGACAAAAACGGGAACGTACAATTTAAAACAGTGGAGGTATTAAAAAGATTTAAGGTTACGGTTAAGGTTAAGGTTAAGATAATTAACAGAAGAACGAAATTGTTACTTGGTATTAGACTCTGTTCCGAATCTTCATCACGAGTCTGACACGATATACTGTAGGACAAGGTATCAATTAATTTCTCTAAACGTGTCTCGAGACATCACGTTTGTTGCTAAATTATTAGTAAGAATTAGTTTGCAACTGGTGGCAGATTTACGTTCGAATTCAACATGTTTGGAGAAAGATTTGGACAGCATAATGTTTACAAATCCGACGACAGAAGCGGTGGCGGAGACATTGTAACCTGGTTCGTAATTCTCCATGAATGGGGGAGTTTTATCGTCCGCTAGGAAATTTACGCAGCTGTTGGATGTATATACGTGCATTCGCGTCGTTATCGATCGCATCCAACGGCGGAAACGCATCTTTGAGCGTGCAGTTGTATCCGAACACGCGCGTTGATTTAGACGTTGGAATGCCGCTTTCAACCGCGAGCTACGCAGCCAGCAATCCCGTATAATTTACGACGATTCGGATTCAGTCAAAGTAAATTAAACGTTATTAGAACAAAGTTCATGTTTTGGAGCTGCGCTCTATATTACCGGATGTTGTTGCACTCTCTGCTCGGAACATTCCATTGTGTTGCCAGTCATTAATTCTTCCTCCGCAAAAAGTCTGTGGAAATGAAAACACTCTTTTCCAATATCTGCTCAACGTTACAAATATTAGAGAAATATAAAATTTAGTTATTTCTCGCCTGCGTTCCCATCACTAGACTGCGGATGTTTATTAGCCTAGTTATTAGTGTAGAGGGAAATGGAAAGAACACAATTTTTAACCTTGGGACTTTGTTTGGACTAGTCAGGAGGTAAACATACTAAAAGTTCCCACTCCTAGGTAAGCGGGGTGTAGGGGCTTATATCTCGGAAACTATGCGTCCTAGCGATAAGACCATTCTATACAAAATTAAAGCTGACAAGTCCAACACAGAAAATGAAATCCAAATTTTAATTTGCGATCAGGAGATATATGGAACTAAAATTGTCTTCAACAAGTACGATTTTATTAAAGAATGTACAATATATTCAGTCCTCGTACCAAGATCTCCAGCTGAATCAAGGAAATTCATTCTCTCGCGACTGATCTGCATTGACTGAAAAACCGAGGATCGATTGGAAAAATCGAGTGCACCGAATCCAAGCAGAATGCATCGAGAGGATTGCAGGGTCGTTTCGCCGCGTCACCTCGTGCAATATCGTGCAGGTTGCCGGATCGATACCGATCGATCGAGCCTCTCGCAGATTATTATATCCGGCGATCGTGTCTTCTGAGAAATTGATACATCGCGGCGATGAAGGTGGGTTTACAACACGGCCGTATGGGCCGGGTGTGGTGGCTTTACACGAGTGGACCCGAGTATAGACCGACAATCTCGCGCCATTACGATCGCATAATGATCGTTATCCGTGAGCACAAAGGGCTCGGGAACAGTGGTGCTCATCTGACCGTCCCGATCTGCTGCGAGTCGCACCACCGAATCACACTTCGCCGCAATTATGATGCAAAAGATAACTGTCTCGGTAAGCCCATTTAGGGTTTCCAGATCGAAAGTCTCCGAGGCGCATGCTTCGAAGATCGGCTGAGGCGATAATCGTCGCTGGATCGGCCGAGCCGCGTGTGATTTCTATTTAAATAAGCTACGATTGAAACCACAAGGTAAATATACGGGGATGCGTGCGGCGCCCGCGCACGCGTGTGCGTGCGATTTTCGCGTGGTATCGCGAGCCCGAGCATGATCGCGTTGCGGTTACAGACGGAAGACACGCGGGACGCGTCGATTGCCGATCCACGATTGCCGATCGCTCCCCCCCCCCCCCCCCGGAAGAAATCCGAGGGAAATAAGCTGCTATTTGTTTTGTGGTCCTTTCTTTTTCACGGATTCGGGACCCTCGATTATGCCGCGTTTCGAACAGCTATTTGCCGATCGATGGCTGCGGGCATGTCTCTGGAATTGAACACTTTGGCACTGGCCAAATTTTCAAACTTATTTTTTTCGAAAATAAAGCGTGATATGAAAAAATTTTATTCTACATTTTCGATTCAATTTTTCACGTAGAATCACCCCCTACTCGCCTTGTACCACCAGCTACGGGATACCCCGTATCAATATACAACTAACATGTCAGGCAATATTGCCAAGTTTGTTCGTGGGTAGTGAGAACTATAGCGGTCAGTACGACCCTTCAAAGGTTAATCCTTAAAATACACTAGTAATCCTCCAGGATAAGAAGACTTTATTTTAGATCGTAAAATGGTCGAGCTCTGTGGACTGTTCTTTTGCTGCATTTCCAGAGACACGCAATACGGAAATATGTAATAAATACATTTTAGGATTTATTTTCTAATCGAGAACTTTCTTGTCGTTTTATTAGATGGAGCATTTTCTCGTTGATTTGTGTTGATTTGTCCAAGGGAGAACAAGTTAATATGAACAGCTAGTTCAATATTGGCGATTCTATGTCCGTGCGCCACAGAAAATTTCGAACTCGTGGAACGCAATACAGTATGTACATACATACGAAACCCGAGAAATTCGATACAGATAACGACGGTTCGATCGAGCACAATGCAGTTGATTCTGAACATGTGCAAACCAATCCTGTTGACCTCAGACTTGCTGCACCCGATACCGTCAATTTTCAAGGTGTGGAATTTGGCACTGATTCTTCAGACTTCGCCGAACGCTTCTAATCCATCGAGTCTCTATTATGGTCATTTAAAACTCTTTAAAAACTATTTCCCTCTCGCGTTCTCTATCGAGTTCCTTATACTCGAGATGACTTTGACCAGCAGTCTTGAGTTCAAAGCAGCGTCTATTAAGTTTCTCGAGTCCGAGGTAATGGGTTCGAAGGATGTAGGTTCACCTGTATCGGGTTTCGGAGATCCACGAACTTTTGTATCGAGTTTCCGGTACGCGAAATAATTTGATATCAAATCCAACCACTTCTAAACCGTTTTAAACCAATACATACACCCACTCGAACTCCCCACGATACTATTGATATTTAATAACACGGCTACATGTCCTATCATTTTCCCAGGTCTTGAGTTATGCAAATAAATAGTTCAATAAATATATTCCTTAGGACCTGTATCGTGATCAAGATTGCTAGAAATCTGAATAAACGGTAAGCGTTTCCGTTGCTCCGATAAAATAATGCCAGCCACTTCCAACCAATCTTGAGGGAGCTCTTCGGGGGTTGCAAGTTCGAAATGCCACATCGCGGCAGATGAGCCCCGGCATTTATCCCGCCACCCTTTTACAACCCCTATTACTATCCTTCGGTGGCCTGTGCCGGCCGTTCGCTCGCAATACTTCAATCGGAATTGATGAACGGTTTGTTCCGCGAGCGAATTTGCCGCGGCTGTTATTTCACGCGCTATCTTATTCCATTAACAACGGTATAGTTTCGACAGCGTGGTGGGGTGAGTAGGGAGAACGGCAGAGGGGGACGGCGGAATGTTCGCGCTCCATCAACGACAACGAGGCAAGCGAGCGAGTGATAATCGACGTGTAATCGTCCATTTGCCTCGGACAAGCGTGCCGCGAACAAACAGCTTTGTCCGTGTTGATAGGCGTGTAAATATTGTAATTAAAATGTTCGATAATCATTGTCATTTTTCGGGGAACCACTTCTCGCCCAGTTTACGTTACGTTATGGCAGCGCATCAAGCAAACAATGATCGCAACAACAGGGGCCCGCGCGCCTGCTTTCTCTCTCGCCCTCTCTTTCTCTCGCGCGCGTTTATTGTCAATTTCACGTTTCCTCGCCGTTTATCGTCCACGTTCGCGCGCCCTCAGCGCAATATCAAATGGCTTTAATAAATACAAACTGCAACGCGCGCCACTACTTAAACATAACTCACCGTAACCTGCCCGGAGAATCGTTTAACGGCGATGCTATCGAGCTTCGCGAGTCGCGAAAATGGCACTGCTGCCGTTTTGATTAGGAACGCGAGGGTCTATTTCGTCGAAAACCACCCGGGCAGTGCCGATTCGCCAGAGCAGCTGCCGGGCTCGCCGAGATTTCCGTGAGTATTCATTTTTTCGACTGTTTAACCACCTGTATAATAAAGCCAAACAGCTCCGAAAAAATCAGCCTGTGACGTCATACACAAGAGGCCCAGCATCAGCACCACCTGGTGGTGCCCAGTCTCGTGCTGTCCAGAGGTGGGCATTATTTGGCGAAACAAATATTTCAAATACTATTTAACATTTTAAATTTGATTTTGCTTAAAGAAAATAGTATTTTAAATAAGATATACAATATCTCGAAAATATAAAACATTTCTATTTTAACAATCTGAACCTCGAACCTCGTTATTGGTTATCATCAGTAATGCTTACCCCACCCTTACTTAATTATTTTCGTACATTCTGTCTATTTTTTTTCTCCAGTCGCTCCCTCGCCATCTGAACCCTGGTTTCGAACTCGAGAACGCGCAATAAACTTTCATAAACGCACGTAGACGTACCTGGAGAGGAATAGCACGATCCACGTCGTGGGTGTAGCTGATTGAATGGGGTTGGAGGGGGTTGGAACTAGCAATCCATATATGCAGATCCGAGATTCGCAGGCGGTCGGGTTCGATTCCCTGCTCGAAGTTATTATCACATATATTAGACAACTGACCCGGCCACCCCCAACCGTTTCTCGTATCACCGTGTACGTATGTACGTCTCTTGCGTGGGTGCCCGGGACTCGGCCACCCCCAACCAGGTTCCCTCTTCCCTCTCGCTTCTCTCGCTCGCTCTCTCTCTCTCTACCGCCTCCGCCGGATACAATATCGTGCCGGCTCAACCGCGCGGTTATGGTAAGAACCCTTTATTGTTTTATATTGTTTCCAGGCTGCCTTTATTATATGGCCGGGCCAGCCTCCACTCCGCAGCCCGGCCAGAATCGAAATAAAATTGCCGCGAACGCGCCCCGGTATTGCGGAAAGGATTACGAGGGCGGGGGCCGTGTATTTGGGGCATGGCAAAGACAGTCGCTCGAGAGAACAGTGACTGACAACGGACCGCACTTTCTGTTCAAAAAGTCGTGGCAGTCAGTCATCGTCGAAAGCTGATGATTAGACTGCGGATCTTTATGCAAAATAAAAACTTTTTACCTGCATTGCAACAAGCTGGGGTGAAATAAATATTAAAATTTTTCCTGAATATGCGTTCAACAGATTAAACATAATATAGTAGTACAGTAAAAGCTACTGTACTGTCCAACAGCCGTGTTTTGCACGGACAGTGATCGTATAGGGACATTATTTTTTAATAACTGCATCTACCGCGCCGACCACGCCGAGATTTCAATAGAGAGCCGAACATAGAGAAGGACAGCATGACAGTGGAGGGGGTAGGCACTGGACAGTGATCGTAAAGGAGCTTTTACTGTACATTTAAATTCTTCAAACGGTTTTACACGATCCTGATCGTGTATCATCGATTCAGTCCGACGAAAGATTGTTTTTAAAAATGTTTCCCAAGAAATCGAAGTCGTCGGATTCCTTATTGTTTCTTTCGCTAGGTTCTACATTCCTTAATACAGTTTCGAGTTCAGACTTTTCGGCGTCGAGCTTTATTTCGCAGAGGTTAGTAGATTTATAATTTGAGTTTTTCAGAATTTCCGAGGGAAAATGACGAGTATCGATGCCCACGCGGAGCCAAACAAGCTACGAAGATGGGGTTGGGAAAACGATTATTGGGGTCGAAGGAATCCCGTGCTGGAAAAGCTTCCTTGCCCCGAATCGGGGTTACATTCCGTAATTGAATGGAAAGTGATTCCTATTGTTCGTCTTGGTGTCCTCTTTCGAGGAAGTTCCGACATTTTTAGTCGGAAAGTCCGCAGTCGATGAATGTTTTCGTTGGCGGGGCCAAAATACGCTGAGAAGTATCGGCGACTCGTCTGAGAAACTGAATTATTGATCTTCGGCTACTCTGGTTATCCATTGCAAATTGTTTGGCTCGGTTGTGTAGCTTTCGAAGATTATTTCGATAAGGAATTGTGTTTTCACAATTGTGTGGTAGATCGCACACTTTGGTCAGAATAATAAATGAACTTTCAATAAAGTCTGTGGGACTCCAATGAAGTAAACAAGTAGTCGTTATGATAAAAATACTAAAATTGTTTACTATTATAAGAAACAAAATGAAAACGTAGTCGGCCGATGCTCAACGGTTCCGTCGAAGAATAATGCAAAGGTCTCGCGTGTTTCCTGCCGAACACATAAATTTTCCTTTCACTTTGCTATTACGAAGCATCGAGTTCAACCCGAACGCCGCTAATCTTCGTGTAGAACCATTATTCGGTATGTTGTTACGTCTCAAATAACCAACGAATTAAAGGGAGCCAGACAACCTAACCACAGCCGGTCCTTTTAATATACAGAGTGTTTCACGTAAGGTGCTTTTACTACCTCATAAAGGAACCGTATCATTCCGGGAAAGTAAGCTTCCATTTACAGAAAAATCCTTACTCGCGGGGACGGCTTACACAAATCCTCTAGACCGCAGTACAATCGAAATAACCGAGGTAACAACAATATTTACATCGCATTTACATCACCAAGAATGACAGAGAATTGCTCGAATATTCGCGTATAGCGCCATTGAGACCTTGGAACTGTCTGGATCTGGAAGGACCCCTACTAATCAATTTATAACTTCTGAATAAAAAATTGTAGGAGGTTGAAATTTGCCATGTGGGTACTCCGTAATATTCTACAGATACTATAAAAAGCTGAAAACATTCTGTCCAGCCGTTTGTCTGAGAAAAAATTCAAATAAATAATTGAAAAATAGTTAGACTGAAGATTTTCAACAATTGTGTCCCAAAACTTTCTTCCTCGAAATTCGACGGTATTCGGAGTGCCTGGATGCGTGAGGGCGTTCGAAATTCGGTATGATTCACGGAAAAAAAGGAGAACGATGTAGGAGTACAAGCAGGGAAGGTCCTGTAACCATGGAGCAGCTCGTGGAGCGTGTGATCCGCGCGTCGCGGCCACCCTTATCCATCGTCTTTCCACGTGGTTTCTGCCGTTGGTCTTTCGGCGCACGGTGCAACAAGCCCGAATGGGACGTTCTCGTCGCATTATATTACGTTACGTCACATTATGCGGCCCGGCCTGCTCGCCGGAACATTACGATGTTCTCTGTTATGCCGGCTGCCTGGTTAATGTTCTGTGGCAGGATTCCAGCCGAGCGCTGTCTCCTCGAAACAAAGACTCTGTTTGCCGTAGCTGAAGTGGCCGCCGCGCCGCGTCCTCTATCGGGCCACAACTCACGATTTACATTCGTTGTTCCCCTTCTTCTCGTACCCTGCCCGCCCCCCTTCGCGGGCTCTCTCGCGAACGAACCAGCCAGGAAGCTGGCCGAGAAGGAAACGGGGCACGGAACGTAAACTCCGACGCAATGAGCGACTCTTATCCCACCGTAAAGATTATTATATTAGGCATTTATGGCGGCGGAACGATTCACGACACGCTCCGAACACCGCCAGCCGAGTTTAGCGAGACACCTGTCTATGGTCTCGACTCCGTCCCCTCCTTTAGAGCGCGTTCCCCTTTTTCTGACGCTTTTGCGTCGCGCGGGAAACTTCACAGCTGAGGGGGCAGCCTGATATATAAGCTGACAAATCGTTTTATTTTTATTTTTAGTTTTAGTTTTATTTTATTAAATTCTGTTGAATTTAATATTCCAGCATTTTTTGAAAATTTTTATAAACCATAAATGCATAAAGAGATCCGCAGTCTAATAATAATGGAATTCCATTGATGTGCCCGATTTTCATTGACGTCGCAAACTATACATATAATTGATTAATAAATCATATTCTTTAAAATTTAACCATTGAACTTTATTTTCAAATCGGGCACGGAGTTGTGCAATCATCTGATATTACAGTGGAAGTATATTTTCATTTTTGGAAGGATCAGCGTCGCAGCGGGTAAGTTGGGCGACAATCGCGTTAGGGCGCCGGTCGAAGATCATGCTAGTCCCAAGAATCCCCGCGAATAGCTTGACAAAGAGCCGCGCCGGCGACCGAGGAATTCAGGAAGGCATAACGAGCGTTTTCACGCATCTCCGTGTAGAGGAGTGGCCCCCGCCGGTGGAATTATTAATTAAGCACACTAATTAAGCGCGTTCATCGCGCTCGCCCGGAGGGGTCAGCCGACGGGCGCCATAGAGAGACAGAAAGCGAGGGAGACACTGGAGAAAGACGAAACAGAGAGAAAGATAGAGCGAGCGAGACGGCGCACTGCGAAGGTAACACGCGATTACAAACGCGATCGATAATAAATTACCTTTAAGCTAGAAACGCGGCGCACCGCCTTCTGTCTGCCTCCCACCTCGGCTTCTCTTGCTTTCATTCGGCCATTAGAAGTCGTTGTTCCCTAACCGTTCATTACGGGGTCCGAGCTTACGTGTGGGTCATGCTGCAGTGAGAAAGAGAGAGGGAACGTGTCTTAACGGCCAAGTAATTATGCTTCTACCGCGGGAACGTTCACGAAGAAAGGAGGGATGAAGAGTGGGGGAGATGGACTTTGAATTGCTGCTAGGGCTGCCTCGAGGTACCTCTCGATTGCAATTTTGGCGTCAATCTGCCAGTTTATAATTAATAGACTGCGGATCTTTATGCATTTATAGCCAAATTGGGAAGACGAAATTCAAAATTGTTGGAAAATCTTTAAAATTGAAACCATTAAGGGAAGGGATAACGTTGAATTTAGTTTCCATTTCTTGCAATCGATGCAGACAATTTTTATTTTGCACAASGATCCGCCGTCTAATCGTTAATGATAGATTCGTGCAYACTTCTTTTCTAYCGTGGGTCAACTTTTCGGAAAATTGGCCAGCCATCAAGGGCAGCGTTTACGGCGGACACGGACCTATCCCACGAAATTTCATTAAAACCGTGGAGGGCCAACCCTCGAGAGCACGGTCGCTTGTAATAAATGCATGGGATTAACGAGGAATAAATAACGAGAGACTGTTAATAATGTCGTACCCTTCGCTCGGAGCCCTTTTCGCGAGCCGTGCTCTCCCTTTCAGCTAGATCTCGAGACTCGCTTTCGACTCTTTCGACTCGCTCGTTAACGTGAGCGACTTGCAAAAATCGGGGGGAGYACGCGACACGCGGCGCGGCCCTGCGTGGGCGGCAACTTTCAAGAATCATTAAAAACGCATCTTCGAGAACCCCGGCGATCGGCCGCTTAACGAGGACGCTCTCGCGATCGCTACTCGAAACTCCGCGAAGAATACGAACGCTCCCCACGGTAATGGGGATCGTAGTCGGGGGGGTTGGAGGAATTGATATCATTGCGGGGGAGAGCGTAATGAACGCGCCGTCGTGTCTGGGATTAAAAATTTTGCGCGCAAGACGTTCTTTTTTTTGCCGCAGATTCAATTAAGGTCGAGTGTCGCTAAATATTGTAGAAAAGAGGAAGTCGGTATTTCATTTCATTCCTGCGCGAAGGAGTCAATAACCAGGTCCGGAACGAATTGCGGAGCTGCCTCGTTAGTTGTTCGGTAATCTCTTTTCCTCGGGAAAAATTCCAGAAGGTGTTTCGCTTCTGAGCAATTCGACTGCGAGTCGGTCTGCGGACTTTTTCTTCCCATTGACACTTGTAAAGGAGTCAATAACCAGTCCGGGAACGAATTGCGGAGCTGCCCGGTTGGTTGTCGGGTGGAAGAGGCACGCGTACGAGTACACGAATCCCATTACCGTCCACGGACGCAGAAAAGTGCTCGTTCAGTGCCGAGGGAGGAAGACGAAAGGTGGTCGGTGTGTAGGGAGCGTGGAGACGCTACGAGAACTGCGAGGGCGGCGGGGGAGAAGAAGAACGAGGCGAGGGTAAGGCACTAATGAGCAAATAAGGCGAAAAAAGGTGAAAATTCATTAGCAGTCAGCTAGCAATGGACGGCGCGGAGGGAAGGGTTACCGAGAATCGGCGTAACTCTTTTCTCGGTAAAGGACTCGAAGCTCGACAAAGGACTCTAAAAATAAATACATAATTAAACGTCGCGATAATTAACTTCTTTGGAGCGGGGGAGTATCGGGGCGACGACGAACCGAACTGCGTCGGAAACGCTCCCTCCGGATTCTCGCGTACACACCGGCTTCAACGACGGAGCCTGATTTACCGGCTTCGACTAATCGATTTTGCCCTTTCTCAATCAACAATAGCATATTTGTAGATTTAGACGAAAATTCGAAGTAGGTACGAAGATACAGCTCTCTCGATAAATGTACTTTATAAACAGCAAAAAATTAATATCTACACTTTGAATTAGCAACAATATATATCCTCACAGTTCCTTAAAAATAAATTCGCAAAAATCATCTTATTGTCATCGTTTCGCCCAACGATAAAAACAATGATTGTGTAATGAATAAACAACAGATAGTGAGATAAAAGTGAAACTCAAAGAGCCACACTAATTGGCCAATCCGTGATTATACAACAGGGGATCCGGCAAAAATTCGGCGACAAATGTCGAGCGTAATTTCTGCGCGTCGATTCCGCATCGGCGTAATCCTTTTTTAATCTTCCGATCTTTTATTTTATTTTTTTCGCCGAACCCGTGTTGCGATGTCGACAAATCCTCTTTATTAAATAAATAAAGTTAATCAAATTTGTACGCCGCGCGGGAGCCAACAGTCTGCAAACACGCCGCCCAAATATAAATCATTCGAAAAGCTCGACGGTTGTTGCATAGGTTACGATAAATTGATAGATACATTCGGTAATATTTGCTTGTTCCCGAGAAAAATGTACATACGCTGTTGCCGCCCTCGCGGTTTGTTAATAAAATCCTATTTCGTTCGGTTTCTAGCCTCAATGAAATTGAACGCGGCGTTCAATAAAAGAATTCGAAAGATGACCTATTTTTAGCAAGAAAAATGAAAATACGTTTTAACTTCCGCGATCCGATTTAATTGCAAATATCAGATTCCTCCAATTTCTTTCGAACATTCACATCTTCTGGGCTGATACAGACTTCAAAGCAATTTTACAAATTTTTTCAGAGATCCAGACCGCGGTGTGAGACTTTACAATTTCAGGGAACGAAATGAGGAATCAGGGTTGCCGGTGGCGTCGGTGTAGGCGAAATTAGTACGTGCAAATTTTCATTCGGGTCCTTATTGAGCCGACTCGATTGAAGATCCAGTGGCAACGGGAATCGGGAACACAATCACGCGACTGACCAAATTCCAGCCTCCACCCCCGCTCGTTCGCGGAAAATCCGCTCGATTCGCTCGTAGGCTGCGCTGATCGACTCGCGGATCAGACGAGTCCACACTAATTTAGACATTTTCGGCCGGCGGGTATATTTGTTATATTTTCACTCGAATCATTATTACGCGGTGCCGCACGCGTTCTGTACCAGAGGATTACCGCGTAATCCGGTCCACTATAAATTGGGCGGAATCGCATCCCCCGCGCCGACTCTCTCCTCGTTCATCCCTTTCTCATCTGTCTCTTTCTCTCTCTCTCTCTCTGTCTCTCCTGCAATATCCTCCCCCGCACTACCCTCGACTCCTTTATCTTTCCTCGTTTCCTGTCGTCCCTCGTTGTAGCCATTCCACGTGAAATCGCACAGAATATGCCACGCGTTCGCTGAATTTTTCAAACACAGGATTCACTGTCCTCTGACCAATTAACCCCATGTTACTTGATTTTTCCCTCGGGTTTTTAATGCACGGATTACTCGAAGTGTTAGTATGATTTATTACAGATTTCTGGTTGGACAGTGGTTTGACAGAAACGCTGATTTTTGTTTAATTTTCGAAATCAGAAATTTTGCACAACTGCATTCGTAGAAGGAAATGGTTCCTCCGAGTCTGACAAAAATTGGTGATTGGCCAGCTAGTAAAAATCGTCTTCCCGTTGGTTCCGGAAGGGTTTAGGGGGTGAGTAGACTTTCTGCATGGGGTAGTTGGGGGTAGAACCACGGGAGCATTGCGTCTGGGAATAAAAAACGAGCTAGGAAACATGGGGAGTAAAATCTGAGAATATCGTAAGGTCTGGGTGCGCGTGGGGGCGGTACACGTACGCGGAGCAAAACGAGAGTCGAATCGCGGCAAAGAAATATCGTCGGTCAACGGAGAAAATCCGTATCCTGGCAGTAACGACCGGGATGGACGAACGGGACCGAGAGAGGCTAGTCCAGAGAGAAAGAAATCGAAGGACGAGGACGGGGCAGTAGGAAGAATCCGAGGAGAGAACGAGAGAGAGAGAGAGAGAACGATCCGTAGAAAGAAGGAAAGAGAGAAAGAGTGAGACTGGGTGGGGAAAGGGAGAGGTACCCTTAGCTGGTTTCCCTCAGGAGATTTTATAATGGCGTCCAGTTATTACCGCAGGACCTCGGGCCACGAACGCGATACGATTCTCCGACAAGGGACGAAGGCCGATTTAACAAGTGGTCAAATATACGGGCGCACCGATGCTCTGAGCATCCTGGCCTCGAAAAGCGGACCGACCTCGAAAGACCGATACAACGGACACCGATAATGATAACGATGATCGCGATCATACGAAAGATCGACGGACCGATCTCCCTCCTCGGATTCTCGGCTTCTTCCTGGCTCGTCGTCGTTGCGACGGACCTCGACGAACCGTGTATGTTGCGTCTTCCGATTCGTGGATCTGGTCCGTACTTCCCCCAGCAACGGTCGAACTTACACGATAATTATATTTAATTGTTTGTTTCTGACGGGAGAATTTTTGCGAATTTTTCCGGAGACAATTAGCGAACGAAAAGTCTAGGATTTTACAAGCGTACACGTGTAAGTTGCAGCTATATGCTCCCGTTTTCTGAAGTAGAAGTCTTGTAGAATCAATGTTGAAAAACATTTACATTTTGGAGGAAGTTGTACCTACATGCTCCCGTTTTTTAAAGTGAAAATCTTGTAGAATTAATGTTGGAAAACATTTACATTTTGGAGGAAGTTGTAGCTATATGCTCTCGTTGTTTGACATAGAAATCTTGTAGAGTTAATGTTGAAAAACATTTACGTTCTGGACGAAGCTAATGGCATCCTCTGATTCGTAACCATTGCACGTAGTTAAAATGGGGAGAGGATGAAAGGGTGGGAGCTTTGATGTGCGAGATCGATACGATATCGGGTCAGAACGTCGCCGAGGACGAGTATTAATTATGATTTAATTAGACGAGGCTGATATCGAGACCATTCAAAGGCACAGCGACTGAAAAACTCTTTATTCATAATTATACTGTTGGCAGTGTTAACGAAACAACAAACATATCGTATTACCAATTATGCTCCTTCATCGCGGCGCTGGATTCGAAAAAATAAAAAAACATCACAGAGGGAAGGAAAATAAAACGAGCCGCTTTGAATCTGTTCGAACGAAATCCGACAGTTTAATTGAACGTTTCCTTCTGACGCGCTCGTAATTACAAATTTAAATGAATTATTCCGCTATCACGAATACAGGTCTCTGCCCGTTGTTTCCACGTTTTCTTTTTAAAATGCAATTAACGACGCGCCGCGACGTGTACTTAACAATACTAGGTCGGGAATGGGGAAAAATTGATATTTTATGCTGATATCGAATCCACGCGTCCGAACTTCAATAATGATTTTTTATGGGCTCCTGATGCACCAACGAAATAACACAATTAATCAATTCTCCTGCGGTAATTACCATGCGTATCGCAATTAATATTTTCCAATTGTTAGAATACATTTTTCTTCGTGCGAAACAATACGTTTCCACAATTTATTTCTACAAGCGGAAAGAAATTCTTTCTCTATGTCTTTTATGTTATAAAATGAAAAAAATTATGTTTGAAAATGATGCGATTCTGAGCATTAGAATAATTGTGGCTCACGTTCCGTGTCTCCTCGCAGATTCGCGGGCGTAGGAGTCGCACAGAAATCGATCTCTGCCGTGGTACGTCTGTTATAATTAGAAACAACACTGAGACTTCGTTAAAATTAATTGAAGTTATTACTTTAACGCTTTTTGGACGCCGGCCACAGGAGCGAGCGCGGGTCCTACGGTCTGTTCATTAATTATTCCCGTCTGCCGATTAAATCGGAGACACCTCTCGGTTCTTTTTAATGAATTCCTCGAACCGGCGCGCGGCGCGGCGCGGCGCGGGAAACTCAAACGGCGGAAGGTTGACGAGCCGCGGAATGCTTTTCGGCGGACGTTTCCGCCCCAAAATTCCCCGAATTTCGTGCGACCAATTTAGGACCGTCGCACAACAGCGTATGCGGCCGTGTGCGTGTGTCTCGAAACGAATCATAGTTTCCGCTGATATATGAGATGTCAATTTAATTGCAGAAAATACTTTGGAGAGAGGGGGAGACAACGGCACACAAGCCGCGTGTCGGAAAGTTTAAATTAGAGCGAGCACAAAGACGCGAGCGCCGGAATCCGAACAACGACCGAACTTGTTTTAAAAGAACGGGCCCCAGCGTTAGGTTACGAATCGAACTATGCGTTTTGTTTTGCCGGGGAGCCGGCAAGCAACTTCCGGGACCGTTTGAACCTCCGATCGCTTCCGTCCGACAAGTAAAACGCCCGTAGCACTAGATTTCGAACAATCAGAAACGCCGGTAATATTTCTCCGCTTCGTAGTTTCTCGTGACAAGATAGAAAAATATGTAGAATATGGAAAATGTAATTATTACTGTTTCCAGTGAAAGACAAATAAACGAACAGTTAGTTCTTCCAAGGAAAATCGCGTTCGCTGATCAACACGAACGAGTTTTAGAAAAATATGCATTATAATAAGTATTTATATTTTCGAAGATGCGTGTGATACAAGTCCAATCCAGCGAGAGGATAATAAAGAAAAAACTGAAATCCGTGTCTCTAATGCAGCGTTCAATAATTACTGGCAGTATTTGGGAAAATTAATGGCGCGATCGACGAACGCCGCGAACGCTACGTCCGAATATTCAAACTTTTTCAGCGAAACAAATGAAACTAATTGCGCGGAACGCAGAAAGAATTATTCAAAGGTATTATCATCGTTTAATAAATTTCTCGTTGGAACCAATGGATGCTGAGGGAGAGAAATATTTCGCGGAGCGAGGGAGAGCAAAAATGATTTCTATAAGCCCGGAGTTATTAATAATGCAATGAATTTTATTGCGCGGGAATTGAAACTGTGCCAGGATAAGGATTAATAATGGAAGAAGGGAATTGTTAGGATGAATGTGTTGCCCCGATGAAAAGGCGTCGTTGTGAACGGCCGTCAATTCAATTTATAATAATACCGTATATTAAAGGTCAACATCGAAGAGATAGTAATCTCGATTTGATCGCGGTGTCGAACAGAACAGCACTAACAGCCCGGCGAACAGAAAAGCAAAAAAAAATATTCGGCAGACAATAGCGAATGGGCAAGGTTCCCGGTTAATTGCAACGTTGCGAAACCCCGAACGCTATCGACTCTAACATTGTTATTAAACATGTTGCGGTACGATACGTGCTCTCCGATGGGGAACATGGAAAAAGAGAACCTGTGCAACTACGGAATCAACGGTGAACGTAACCGAAATTCGCTCGAAATGACTACACAAACATTGGTTAGGTAAAGTGTTTTAATTCTTCTTGACAAACAGATTGCGGCCATACATTCGGCAATCATCACGATTCACATTTAGTATAATTCGCTGCGTCTGGCTTTAAAATCCATATTATAATATTTGATGTAGCCGATGGAAACTGTGTAGGATATAACGAGACTTTTGTAAATTTTTCATTAATATTTTGTAGGACGTTGCTTAAAAAACGCGGCTCGTATTTTCCGGGTCGGAACACGAGACTTGGCAAATTGATTTTCGAAAATATTATCGAGCCATTGGCCGGGCATTAATTTTATACAATAGTAATTACGGGGCGTCGGCGGATAGGGTGGTGGGGGGGGGAGGGGAGATTGAGGGCGGGCGCGCGGGAACGAGTTCTGGAAATTAAAAAGCGGAACAAAACTTCCCGCCTCATTATTGCGGCAAATACTCGAGCGTCCCGATTAATCTCTCTCCGAAATCGGCGAATCGAAAATTGACCGGCGCGCCGCGAGTAACACAGGAACACAGCTCGATGCGAAACGCGAGCGAGCGGAGAGAGTGCGTTTTCCGTCGGAGGAAGAGACGCCGGTAATTAACAGAAGTAAGAAAATTAAAACGGGGAAGCAATTAACAAAGGAACACACACGGGCCGTTGTAACGCGGTAGCCGGCTGTAAAGTAAACTAGTAAACAAAACCGGTTTAATTAAATGTTCCCCTGTAAAAACTGCTCGGAAACTTTCGAAAGTGGAAATTAACGAAGACGCCGTAAATATTTTATTTCGGGATAAAATCAACCCGGGAGAAAGAACGAGAGAGAGACAGAGAGAGGGGGGGGAGAGAGAAAAAAGTAGGAGAGAGTGCCGAGATATCCTCGTTTCTCGCCCTCTGTTTCCCACGATGTCTGTGTGGCGAACAAGAAATCATAATTTCCATTTGTCTTCGTTTCGTAAATACTTCGGCCGGCCGGGCCCCCATCAAAAGTCTCTTCAACTTCTCTAATTACGCCGCCTCGCGAGCCAAGTAAACCGAGCTGCGTAAATACTTCGTTATACTTGCGCGAAACACGCCAAGCCTCGTCCCTCGTCCGAACGGACCGGCAAAATCGCCTCGCGCGTTTCCGTCCACCTGCATTATTTTACCTGACATGCTGGAACCATCCGCAGACTGTCACACCTCGCCCATTATTCACGCTTTACCTACCGAAATCCTATCAATAGGATTTTCAATAATTGTGCCGTACAAAAAGAAAGCATAGAAATTTAGTAGTGGAGATAAAAAAGTCACGTCATCCGCATACTCGAAAGTCACATCAATCGCGGGAACACTGTATACGGTAATGCCTCGATACAGCTAGAACGCACAAGGCAGCGGAATATTCAGGTGGAACTGGTTTGTTATCACCTATTTCTTTATGAAAATTTTACTTCTTGTGATTAAAATACATTTCGAAGTTCCAGAGCAACCCGTATAAAACGATTACGCGTCCAGAATACTTATGGAAACCTCGTTGATATCGTGTAGCAACGAAACCCGAAGAAATTGAGCCTGATTATGATTATTGAAATTGCCTCGGATTTCTAAGCGCGTATTGAACTCGAAGCTTAATATACATTTTGAGAAATAGAAAAGGGAAAGAAAATCTTAGGAGGCTGTTTAGCCTGTTGGAAGAAACTATGCTGTTCTCGAATAAAAGAGAAAGAAAACGCCGCGGTACGGCACGGTGGGGCCGCATCGAACCGATCCGGGCTCGAAGTAACTTTGTAGCGGTAATTGCGAGCTGGCGAGCTTGCGCGCGCGCGGACGAACGTAAATTCCGCTTCAACTTTATTTACCGGCGCGGCAATTTAATTAGAGAAACAGAAGACCCGTGTGCCCGGGTATTATCGGTCTTGTAAAATTCTTTTCGAAAATCTCCGCGTAACTCGCGTCAATTTAGTTCCGTCAGCCCCCGATTCAATTATCCCTCCGTTTGTATTTCTGCAACCCAGTTTACGAAACGTTCCCCCGATGCCTCGGATTTAAATTGTAATGTTTCCCCGGCGTAAATGAGAAAAGTCCCTCGCAAATTCTCTCCCATAATCCCAAGAAAATTAATTCGATCACCGGATCTGGTTCAACGGGCTTCGCTAGTTATCCCCTCCTCTCTCTCTCTCTCTCTCTCTCCCACTTTTTTCCTCTATCGATCGACAATTAGCTCGATAGTGGGTCAATTGTCATCTAAATTCAAATTTTACCTTTATTCTCCATGGCACTGTTCAGTAGAGTTATAAATAACCTCCGTTGCAGTACTGAAAACTTAATGAATGTGTGCGAATCTCGAGAGAATTTAATTACGTGCGATTTGCAGTTGCATCGGTATTTTTACTTTTCTAGAGAGTAGAACAAAAAAGATCCGAATAGGTCTGGGCTATCGGTAACAAGATTCATTCTTGCATATATTTTATGCATGCTATGTATTATGCAGGTGGTACGTTATCGGCGCATTTGCGGTGTGAGGATGTAATTGGCACAAAGGTTACAAAGCCGACGCAAATTGTAAATAAAATTACTATTCATGCATACGTGGATGAAAGCGATCCAGTGAAATTAGGAAAACAAACCATGTGCAAAATCGGGTCAGAACCCACCCGATAAACTCTCACAATCGCGATCATCTATCGCAGACCACTGGATCGTCCGGGAGCAGGACGATCGGGCGATGGTAATCGAAAAATAAAAGCGTCGTCGGTTTCGAACCATCGAAAAAGGAGCCCGGTTCGTCGTGGTGCCGCGCCAGCAAAAAAAGGCGGGGGGCTGGGGGGGTGGGAACGAGGATGGTGTATGGGGGTTGGGATGAGTAGTGGGAGGGATGGCCTGTTTCCCATTAGAGTGTCTCCGCAGGCGTTTAATCACCCAATTAAGAGGATTTTCACGTATGTTAATTAGTCGAAACACATGCAAAACGTCGCGCGGCCCCTTCCATCCCTTTGCCCCTGGCCCGGTGCCGGCTGGCTCTCACCCCCTCCGGGGCCACCCTCTCTCGAGGTTCCGGTGGTGCTTGAAGCCCGCGGGAACGGGCGCCTCGATTGCACTCGACGGCTAAAAAGAGATCAAAAGGAGGGCTCCGAGGGCGTTGCAAGAAATATCGTACGTGTACAGTTTTGCTTCGCTACGCTCTGCTCTGCTTCGTTCTGTTCGATTCCGCCTGGTTCAGTTTCATTCTGCTTGGTGCGACGATGCGTCTGTCAGGTCCCTGCGTCACCAGGGTCAAGGAGGCGCGTGTATCGTTTGTTCGTGAGAAGATGCCTACCTGTTACCCCCACCTCGCGTTACCAGTACTGTCTGCGTCTGCTAAGAGGCTCGGCCAAATATTGGGATGGCAAGTAATTTCGGTATTTTAAGGTGAAATAAGACCGAATTTCTTTATTCAAGCGATGAACTTTAGTCAATAAAATATCTTCTTATTTATTCTTTTTGGTAAAAGGTCTTTGAACAAATGGGAAAATATCTTATTCGTTAAAATTCTATTTCACCTTAATATTCGTAATCGGCACGTCAAAATACGTGTAAAAGAATCTAGAGTATAAAAAAATCGGAAGTATGGGATGTTCGAAAGTTTATCCACGATTTATTATGTGGAATACGAAATACGGATTTTCTTGGAAGATTACTTTATTGATTTTGTGTATTTTTGTTAGACACGAGGTGCGCGACGGAATGAAATTAGACGAGCGCAGGAAACATTCCAGCCGCCTTCTATCGAATCAACCCAGCAGCGGAATATCGAGGAGGAGCGCACGGTTTTCTCTTGTTTCCTCGGCGACACGACAAAAAATAATCACGAGCCGGCCTCGCGGGGTCGCTAACGAAGGAAAATTGAAGAAGGGACCGGGTGGCTATCTATTCAATTATCACCTTGGAACGGCTGCATACGTAGGAACAGGTAATCCCATTTCACGACTTCCGGCCATTCTCGGCTCTTGAGCGACGTGTCCTGTGACGTCAGCGGAAGATCGCCTGTTTTACGGACAAGGGTCGCCGTTTCGCGTGGATTTCCACCAGTTTACTGAATCTCCATCTCGCACCGAACGGGTTCGGTTCACCTAATCTGAAACACTGCCTCGATACTTCCAGACCCTCGCTAGAACAAATTTCCAAAATGATTTTACGGGAACAATATTCATTCCACAATAAAATCCCGATGTATTCGAAATATAACGGAAAGCAATTCGAATTAAGAAAGGACGACTTCTAGGACTGTTAGGGGTGTAATCACCAGACGTCTCGCGACCCGAGTGATAACAACCGTTTTTTCTCGCGAAGTGCAACGCGTTAACCGCATCACATCGGAAAACGATAAATTTCCGGGGTAGGGTAGATCGTTCCATAAGCTGCGGTCCACTTCGGTAATAATTTATCGACGGAATTTTAAAAGGTTTAAGGTAAATAAAGCGAGCGGATCGCTATCGAAATCAAGTGGTTGGAAATATCTTTCACGGCAATACTCGCTCGCCGTGAATTCGTTCCAATTTCTCTTTCCTCCGCGTTTCTCTTACCTCTCTTTTCTCTCTTGTTTCTTCTCTTCTCTCTTTTTCTGTCTTTTTCCATCTCACTCTCTCCCTCTCTCGCGCGCGCGTTCCGCGTTCGTTCGCTCAGCCGCGAATTGCACATTTCGAAGTAAGTCTCGAAGACAATGAAAATTTCAACGGCCATTCATTTTCCGGTAATGAGTTCTTTGGTCGGTCTTTTAACTGTGCCAAATGACTTTAAAATTGTGCCGTCGGTTAATGGGCTTCGCTCGCTCACTGTTCTCCATCCTTTTTTCCCCTGGCTAACTCCTCTCCCACCCTCTCCCTCTCTCGTTTCCCACCCCAGCATCCCCTGGAGAACCCACCCCCAAACCATTCTCGCGAAACATTAAATAATCACAAATTTTCCAGGCTTTCGCTTTTCGAGCGGCCGCGTAATTGGGCTTTTGTGCGTTCTCCGTTCGTGCTCTTTTATATTATCGGCACTACGGGGGAGGACCACGGGGGTGAGCGAACAACGGAGAGGGGATGGGAGAAAAAGAAACGAGACCGGTCTTTGCCTGTTTCCGTGAAAGATTTAAAAGAAACAGCCCCGGTATAATGAAAAGTGGCGGGAGAAGTTAATATTTGCTTGTTACCTTTAACCGGCCGACGCGACGCGGTGAATACAGCCGGGCCACTGTTGGACCTCGGAATTCTAAAGGAATCTTGGAAACCGTATTATACATTATCGACGAGCCGGTGCACGCGTTAATCCGGTAATTTGATTTTTTTCCCAGAGCCCTCAGTAGCGAGTACCAATTTTTATTTTTGGTTTGACGTTGTGAACCGCGGTGATCAATATTTATTCTGCGACTGAATGTGTCGGTTAGTGCATATCTTGCGCAACTTCACGCGTGCCATTCTGCAGAAATGGAGTAGGAGCAGCTGAAGGTTAATTCTGTGTTACACGCGTGGGTGATTGGTGTCACCCAGCCTCTTATTCGTTATGGTAATTGTGGAAGCTAAAAATAGCGGAGCGTTGTTTCTTCCGACAGCATCGTAGTATTCTTCAGTATTCCTCCGTTGTAAAATTTCTACGTTCTATATGATAGAACGACAGTGAAATGATATCACTGCTACTATAAAAATACGAATACAAAAAAAAACAGCAAAATTAGAAGTGACAATAAGTTGCCCCCGTAACCATATATTTTCCGTGTCGGCAAGCCGGCGGATCCCGTGCGTTTACGTTCTCATTACCCAGAAGGAACTCGTCGGCGGGCAATAATGCCGTCCATAAAAAAAAGAACGATCGCGCGATAAAACAATGGGAACGGTCGGATAATTTTCCAGCGGCCTAGGCGGTAAACAGAGTAATCGATTGAAACAGCGAAAGGACCCGTCGCCGGTTGCACCTCGTCTCTCCCCTTGGACCGCCGCGCGGCGACTATTATCCTTGCCCGGTTTAACCGGATTGATAATGATCAGAAGTAATATGCGCTTTAATTGGCTAATGGCGTGACGAAAATATAATAACCGGCGGTATCGATTAAAACGGCGGACCTCAAATCTCTCCGGCAGCACCACGGGCCGCGCATTTCGCGTCCGACTAAAACCGTACAACCAGCAGCAGTCGTACCACGCAGGCAGCCGTCCCGGAATTTCGGATGGTAATTCAGTCGAAATTCCGGAATCTACTCGCCCGTTCACACGCCCGGCACCCCACCCGTCCCCTCCACCCGTAATGGCACAAATTTGCCTAATTTTCGACTTATTACCGAACACTTGTTACCGCATTCGTAATCCGTTCGCCCGATGAAAACGAAATCGAGAATCTCGCCTGTTCCCGCTTCAACAAGCTCGTCGCCGACGAAGACGCACATTTATTAACCCCTTCCCGACGTTCCCGGGATTTCATTTCATTTAAGGCGCTAACCCCCACCCCACCCCTCCCCGGCCGCCGGATCGTTCGCGCTTCATTGGAACGAGTGGATCTTTTAATTAATTACGCCGTAACGCGAGCGTCGCGCGGCGGAAGAGAGCATTTTCGAATTCTCTTTTCTGCCAGCCTCGTCAACGAAGTTTTTTCTGTGTGCGTACTGCAAATAATTTACTGGAAAAAATATAATTTATATGAACCGGCTGATGCGTCGCTCGCATTTTTCAATTTAATTTGATTCTAATCTTTTGTATATTAGTCCAGTCAATGAATGCTCATAACGGGGGTGTAAAATGTGCCATAATATTGACTCGATTCAGCTTTTCGCTATCTCGCATAGTTTCGACGAGTTAGCTAGTCGACTAAGGCAAAAAACGTGAGATAAAAATTTCTTTGTCACAATTAGTAAACTTTGAGCGCTGTCATCTCGGAAAATATGCGAGATAGTGAAAAACTGAATGGAATCAATCTTGTGGAGCATTTTGTCAGCTTTAATTTTGTATAGAATCGTCTTATCGCTAGGACGCACAGTTTCCGAGATATACGCGGAAAACCGGAGAAGGGGACCTTCTACGTGCTCCCTGCACCTCCTAGGAGTGGGGACTTTTAGTACGTATACCTCGTAACTAGTCCAAACAAAGTCCCAAAGTTAAAAGGAAAACGTGGTGAAATTGTGTTCCTTCCATTTCACTCTACAACTTTTCGTTGACTGGACTATATTTTATGATTAGTGTTAACGTTCTTCCCCACGATTTGGCCAGGAACAATCGAGCGTAAAAATGACGACGGAATAATTTTATGGGTGACACTTCGCGCCCCGTTCTGACGTAATCGACCGATCCATGGTGGATTCCAAAGAAATTTGTAAATCTCCGTTGAGAGACAGGGGGTTTCTAATTCCACGGTGGTTGCGCGCGGGGATTTCATGCGGGGGACCCGTTGCCCGTTCTCGTCCCGCTTATTCAAATTGTAAATTTATGAGACGTTGGAAATGAACTATTGAGAGAGGCTATACATATAACGAGCTACTGTAATGCACCTATATAGCGCCCGTGGTCCCGGTTTTATTCACGGAGGAGTGGAAATCTACTCGTGTCACCGGCTGAAGTATGGCCTCTATCTGCTTTCTATAGGTTCAACTAATGCTGTCGTAAAATATGAATAACTCCGGGAAACAATACGGAGAAACGCTCGCGGAAACCGCAATGGAACTGTTATATTAGCCGCGTCAAGAAAAATAACCGAGCGACGCCTTTATGAGCTTGCTTGACTAACGAAGCTTTGTTTAACGACTTGTCTGCTGAAGCAATTTATTGGAGCCTGTTCTGCACGTTCACATTGCAAAAGGACTTGAAACATCCGATATATTCTTCGCCGTTATTCCTACTTCCATCTGAAAGGAGAATCTAAGTAGCTAGAGTTAGTAAAGTAAAAACTAACTAGTTTATGGTTACAGTGGTTGCAAGGTGGTCACAAGGTAAACTGATTCTAAAACATACATTTTGCGAGATGAGGACAATGGAGTGAATATGTTCCAATAAAAGTAGAAAAGAGAACGAAACCGGACGTCCAACAGTATCGACAGCAAACAGTTCCGTCACAGAAGGAGAAAGAGTGAGAAAGACAGAGGAGGGGTATCAAAGGTGACGATTTCCCCTGTAAAGCATTTAGATTCCATTTAATGCCGATTCCCACCATCTATCGCGAGCACTGGTCAGCATAAAGATTCCTCGAACGATCGCATCGCGTGGAACCGTGACAGACATTACAACCGTGAGGAAAGCCCACCACACGAGGAATGTTTCGAAGCGACGGATAGTGTGAATTCTGTTTAACGACGCGACGACCTCCATTTCCAGGTAATCGCGAGTCCTCGTGCTCGACAACTGAACGATTCTCGATTTGTGTGCCCACCTGATCGGAACAAGTGGATGTGAAATATTTCATATAATACGTAAGTATTGAGTAATTGAATAGACACCAACACATCTAATAATGTAAACAATATTTTAAATAATCGCCTCAGAGTCATCACTCGCGAGTGGTAAGGGACTGGAAGATATATTCGCAGTCTTCAACATTAGGTTTAGCAAAGATTTCCAACTAATTAATCATATCAAGAAAGAAAATACCTTCCTACTTCACTCTAGTTTCTTGGAATTCAGGTGGAAAATTTTGTATTTTGCATAAAGATCCGCTGTCTAATTATTTCCAATACCAATTCGAAATGTATCCAGGTAGGAGCAACCGGTCTCCGCGCCTGGGAAAGTAACTCTTTTGTTTTCAGCCCGGGACGAACAGTGTGCGAGTGCATGAATGTGCCAGATGCGAGTGTGTTCGTTGGTAGGTGTTTACGGGGCGTATGTGCGTGCGTGCACCCACGAGGTAGATGCGCCGAGACAGATAAGGGGAGATACGGTTCGGTTTAAGGAAGCGGTTAATTACCAGAAGATAGAAGATTGCCGGTGGCACGGTCTTATGCTTCGAGTACGACCGAAAGAACCCGATCGTACGCCGCGCCGCGCCGTGCCGGTCGCGGAGGATGCCTTCGGGTAATCATCTTTCAGACACTTCGCTGGGCCCCTATGGTTCCCCATTCGTTCTATCGATGCGCGACGGGGAACGCTCGATAGGGTTACCAGGAAACGGATGTACTCGCGCGAGTGCAGAGATCGGATTGATGTGATGGATCTCCAAAAACAGAATAACACCTTTGATCCTCTGGAACTGTTGCGTCATTCCACTTTGATCTTCTCATTCGACTTTGAATTTTAATCCTCGGATCTGTTTTCCAACGGATTCGCTGCGTCGCCTTTAGGCTGTCGGTTCGCGTGCTAATTTTATGATTAGGTATCGGATGCTGGACTCTATTAACCACCGCGATGCTGCTTTTCATGATTCCACGGTAGCCGTGGCTAGGTCTAGTCAAAGTATACGTGTGCATATTTCTTTTGCGTACTTCACCCGACAAAAATCATAAAAACTTGTTTCTGTTTGGTCAATTAACCAGAAATTAGGTCGGCAGCCAAACCAGAAGTTGAACTCCTAATTTCCTAAACGGAGAAGTTTCCTGCATAATTCGACTCGACAGACTTCAAGTTAAAAATTCAAATATCGTAAATAATTTCTGGTTCGTGCGTTATTTAGCTTATCAGAAATTCTGGCCGAACGAAAGCAGAAAATCGTATTAGTGCTCGAACACACATATCGAACTCGATCTCATCGCGATTTGCTCACGCCAGCGCGGCAAGTCGAAGTGTGCAGAAGCGTGTGCACGCGAGGAACATACTAAAGAGAGAGAACGTGAGAGAGAGCGAGAGAGAGAGAGAGTAAGTGAGTGCATACGGGTGCACACAGGGATTACAGGGAAAGTCCCGGGACGCAGCCAGGTGGCGAAGCTTAGTACAATTTCTTCGAATCAAGCGAAAGCCAATTACAAGTTTAATACGAAACTTTGCGCGGGCGATAATTAGCCGGTAAATTAAATTTACTTTCGTTTCAAAACAATCGCGGAAGTTTCGTCCCAGCTCGGCTCGGCTCGACTAGGCGTGCAAACGGCTCCAGTCGCGACGAAACGTCGCGCCCCGGGATAATCGAGGATTGTATAAAATTAATTATGCGAAACAACGAGACCGCACCGTCCAACCGGCCGTCGACGACACTCCTTCGTCCGGATGACGATCGTCGATCCGAATCTATCCCATTTTCATTCGTATTAACGGAGAACTGCGGATCAATCTGTTGCTCGCCGATCCTCCGATTATTTCTGTTTATCAATCCAATTCGATTCTCTTCCTTCCGAAACGAACAAGTATCTTGTTAACATTTTATTCTGATTCTAACGTTTATTAATTACCACTACGAGTCGTTTAAACTTCAGAAACGATATTGTACGTACCTACAATTTTGTTGATTTCAAGATCGTTTTGTTCGATGTGAAGTTCCGGCGCGCTTTTTAAATATTTCTCTGAACAGTTTGCAAGTTTGTTTGCAGCCATGCATTGGACAATTGCAAATAAAAAACGGAAGGTGGGCGGACGAAGGAAATTCACGCGGAATTTCGTCCTTTTAGTGTTAAACGTCCACGTCGAGTGGACGCTTTCGGGTTCCCGTGAACGGAACTGTCTATTCGATATCGGTGTTTACCGAAGGATCCAGGACGTAGCTGGAAATGGAAAGTACATATCGCGTGTTTAATCGGCAGAAGCTGCTTAGTCGTACCCCGGTTCTATAACAGGTATCCGCGTTCGCGAAAAAGTAACGATTACATCGGCCCGTGAAATCCTGCGCGGGAGAGCGTACCTACTCCACTACAGTTCTCCAGATCGTAGAAATTTATTTCCCCCAAACGACGCGACTCCGACTGAAAATTCCAGTTCACCAAGCATTCACCGATTCATTCGACATCGTTTCTTCGAGATTTATCGCGGTTTGTTACCGGGCTGGGTCTCAAAGCAACACTTCGCACCGGGGCAACAATTTTCTATCGCTGTTGCAGATTTTCCGTAAAATAACAATGAAACAGCGCCATTATCCTTATGTGGACTTTGGGGATGAACGAAGAAAATTAAAGCCACTTTCTACGATTCCATTGATTGCATTAATAAAATAGAAAATCTCTTTTTATACTTTGTGAGGGCACTTTTATTAATACTGGAAAAATCAGAGGCACTCTCTATACACTGACAATTGAATAACGATTTATAATAATATGTGTACAATCCTAAAAGAATTGCAATACAAAAAATGAAACAAATCACCCATTATACCAGACTAAACGATCTTAAAAACCACCTAAATGAAATTTTCATTCACAAACTGGATTCACAAACGTTGCAGAAAACCGAAGAAAAATCTGTGCTTCTTCAAAATTGTGAATCGGGTGATAATTAGCAAATTACGCGAAGAAAACGATAAACTAGATTTCTAAGGAAGGGGTTCGTTGAATAATTCTTGGGAGAAATTGGTAAGCGAGCAGCTATTTTTCGCCGGACAAAAGGCGAGCGCAACAACTCAATTTCTCCGGGCCGGTGGCACCAATTAATCGATACTGCCGCGCGATTAATCAAACCCGCCGCGTTTCCTAAATCCATTATTGCCAGCTCAATCAGCCGGTTTCCACTGTTTCGTTAAGCTCGTTTCGATCCGTAAACGCGGGGGCGGCACGGCGCGGCGGCGGCGTTTCCAGTTCGGAAAAGAAACGGAAGGAGCGTGTTCGGCTTCGTTTCTCGAACGACCTCGTGTTTCCCCGCGACGATCGATCGATACCCATGCGATTAATCCCAGCGAGAATCTATTCGCTGGTAATTACTGTTACGGACACAATCGCAACGAGCTTCCCTTTTCGCGAATCGCGGACGACGATCGCGTGGGACCGCGATTCTCAATCGTTTGCACGCATTTGCAGCGATTCTAACAATAGCTTCTAAAAATAGCTCGGCATGCATTGTTTTCTAATAGCCCTTTGATGTACAAGACAAATAATTAGACTCGAACAATGGAGAATAATTGAAACGATACGTAAAAGTGAAAGTAATAAGTTGGAAACTGGATGAACGTTTTAGAGTCCACAATAACGTGGCCGTTCCAATATCAGATTCGTATTTTGACTGTTACGCAAAATACTGCTACTGAAATTCTACAGAAAGGCAGCGTATTCATGTTGCCATATCAATCGATTAGAGTACACGGATATTAAAACCGCGTTTATATCCGTCGTACAGTTTTATGGCTGTCGATATCGATAAGCGTTATTAATTATCGGTAACTATCTGTAATTGGCATATTGGGTTATCGGCTATCGGCAGTAATAAAGATACAATTCGATAACGCTAGAACGCGGCGAGATTCGCCGTCAATACTCGTAATTGGTCAGCGTTACGCGCACGTACGTACGTAGGTACATGCGCACACATGTATCTGCGTACGTATGAACGTAAGATCGCGTGTCTCCGGGCTGTGTATCACCTGCAATTATCTTAAAAATTGCAGTTCCGGGGGGCAAGTGACTGTGACGCGTTACAATGACTTCGAGTCAGGTGTAATCGAGCGACCGGTAGAAATTCGCCTAGCTGATTTTGCTTCTTGATTTTGGTGCCGATCTCTGATTACAAATTAGTTGTAAGAAGAATTACGTGAAATCCAAATAAGTTGAATCCCAGAAATTTCCATGCAATTTTCACGTTCTTCTTTCACGAGACATTTGTCGCCAGCGAGGAATAGGATAAGTTAAACGTAAATAGATTTGTAATGACACATCTCCGGAAGAAAGGGGCGAGCGGAAAGCTGAATATTCCTCGGGGGGGGTTTCGCAACCTCGCAATTATTATCAATTGCACTCGAGAAACATCTGAACGAGTCGGACCCGGTACAAAGAGCGAGTCTCCGTTGCGTCTCGACAAATAAGTCGACAGAGAGGAATTAATTTCTGAAGTCAAACAGTTCATCGTAACTCGGTGTCCCCTTACTTTAAATTACACGATTTATCACAGTTATTACCAAACAGCCGTTTACAATTATCAGGCTCGTGCTGCTGCACAAATGAGCAAACGAACCGGCCCTGAAACTTCATTCTCGGAAACACCGGCCGACCTAAATGCACAAGACACTATGCAACTTTGCATTCTAGGTGCATTTCAGGTTTCGACCGCTCAAAAATTGGTCGAACGGTCTCTCGAAACCTCGACGCTAATACTTGTAAGCTTCTTTACAAGCGATTCGTTGCTAATGAAAAATCTAACGTCGAAAACGGAGCGAACGTCGAACAGTCTCGTCAGGTCCGTCACCGGAAAAAGACGTTTAAGGCCATCTCTTACATGCTTCAACATTTTTATTTACGTAGACTGCATCACCTTTCTCGAAATTCGCAATTTTCCGAAAGCAACCGGACAAAGTAGCGGCAACGGAGCGAAGAGAGGGCCGCGGGGAGGGGGTGACGACGAAAAAGTTTCGTAAAGTGACAACGACGTGTATCGCGTGACCGAGGGACGATGTGCCCGGCGAAAAGAAGGGACGTGGAATTTGAATGGCGCATAAAAATGAGATGTTTAGATGAAAACAAGGAGATAAGCGTGCATGAGGGAACGGACGGCGGCCATTTAAATTGTAATTTTCAGTACCGGGGCCTCTGTACGAGGGATCGCGTGTCCGTAATGTATGCGCATCTCAAGACGTGGAACGTTCCACCTTTACACGCCAGCAATACTGCGTAACCTCCCTGCTAGTATGTTGCCGCCGCGATCGAGCCACCGGGAAGAAACGATGATGAAATCTACCGGGTTTTGCTCGATTTTCTTCTTCGATTCCCATTATTAACTCTTCCCCTGCAGCACGCATTTTTCTAGGCCCCCGGTACACATTTTTTTTTTTTACGTCGTTCCGCTACGAAAGCCTAATTTCCATGTATCGAGGAGCGATCAAAATCGCATCTCTCGTTCTGTGTTATATTCGCAACGGTGCTGGCTTTGGTGGCCATCGTACAAAAATTTTGGCGATCTGATCAGAAGGCACCGGTGGTTTTTAATTAGACATTAAGCATTTTGCTGTGCGTTCTAGATGTGCAAATAAATGTGGTAAGAAATCATTTGATTCCCGCACTCAAGGGCCCCGTTGCTCTCGAATTCGCGAGATCTCGCTTGTAAATGGAAACGAGACGTTATTCCCGGGTCGTGGGCATTGTACATATTCTTCGTGGCTCTTCCGTGCATCGAAACGGGCGTTATCGAGCCGCGGGATCTCGATGGTCCCGCGCGGTCTCTCCATATTTCGCGAATCTTAATTTCATTTTAGAGTCGATTCCGGCTCGCCGAACAGTAAAAACGGGGTGGATCGAACATGCCGCGGCGGCGGCGGCGGCAGAGGCGGCGGCGGATAATAACATCGGATAACAGTGGCCAGATATGATCGTGATAAGCAGCCGAGAGCTAGACCTGACAGAGACATAATTGAGCGGAATTTTTTCAAGCTGGTAGATTGCGCGTAGAACCGCGCGGCCGATCAATCAGCACGATGACCGCGCGTTTTCGATTTTAATTAGAACACTTCCGCGCTATCGGCCCCCGGTCCATAAATAATGCTCCCCCTTTTTTGCCGCGCGCGCGCGCGCGCGGTAATCAAATGCTGGTAAATTCGGTGACGACGTGTTTCGTCGAGAGACCGATCGACCATTCTTTTTTTTCTCTTGCTCTTTCTCATTCTCTCTCTCTCTCTCTCTACCTCCCGCAATTTCTGTCCCTCGCTCCCCCTCCGTTCCAGTACAAATTGCATTCATAAACCAGGAATTTTTTTACAGCCAATTGGATTTCGGAACAATTCGTTCCCTGCGAGGCCGCTCTTCGGGATTGATCAAACGATACGCGACCTGGCGCCATTATTTATGAACATTAAATTAATCCCATGCTGGAAGATTGAATTTTTGATTGACGTCACTCGCATTGTCGATTGAATGTTATAGTTTTCCTGTGTCTATTATCACAGTCGTTTTTGGGATGTTGAGGCAGCCGTTCTCTCCGGAGCTGCTGAAAGCTGGAAAAATTGTGCGGCAACAGGGAAAGCGAGTTTTTACGACGTCAGAACTCAAAATGGAGGCAGGCTGAAGGTTTTAGTTCGGGGTCCATCAGCATGCAAGATGGATGACGCTAAACCGGCAAACTTGATAGCCGGTTTCTCTTCTTTAAAGAAACATGTTCTAAAATGGAACGACACCCCTGGGCTTGGTCTCCCACTTGGTCACTCACCTAAGGGCGAGTGCGACACGCTCTTACGTCGAACGCGAGGTTATGTGCGAAGTGTCGGGGCCATTTACCACGAACCGTCATTTTGTCGGTGGAAATAAAACGTGCGGGACGTGTTCGTTCTGTCTCGTCTCAAGCACATGCTTCCAATGTCTCGTAATACACGGAGAAAACACCTGTCCCTTAAAAATCTACAATATTTTAAATCTATTTTGACATGTCAAACAACAGTCCCTATTATCCGGAATGATCAGCTTCACGGTCGCGCTTTTACCGGAAATGATTACAACGGGCGCCCGTTTTGCTGTAAAACGCGCGATGGAATTACAATTCGGAAATGGCGACGTTTAACGAAAAGCAAACGGGCGGAGCGCATTGCGGCGTGCACAGTTCCCGTCTGCGGTGGAGCGTAGGCGGGGATCGATGATATTTCAAATAATAAGCGAAACAGAAATAATGTTTTCAATTTTTATCTCCAAATCGGTGAGCGGGCGAACGGAAAACGCGGGCCCGCCGACGCGTCGAGTAATTTCAAAAAATACGGGGAAAAAGTGGAATGTAAATTTCCGGGGATGCGCGCGCTTTGCATGAAATGAGCCGGCTCATAAATATTGGAATTTTATTCAGTAGGTACATTTCGGGAACCGAACCGAACCGAACCGGACCGGACCAGTCCGAAACCGGGTCCGGTTTGGAGCCGGTGCTCGTTATAGATCGCTTCTTTCACAAGATTGCCAAGCATTTGTTGCGTTCCGGGTTTTCCTTTTCGCTAGGCGAAATCCATCGGATTCCTTTTAATGGCGCCGGATCTCGTTTTCCCGTTTCGCTCTACCCCGTGTCGGTCAGAAAACAGACGGCCGTCGACCGCGAATCGATTTTTTCGTTTGCTTGTTCTTGGATAATCCATCCCCTACCTCTTTCCCCTCCATCGTCATTCTACATTTCATTATTTACGCTAGCCGATGTCGTTCTACCTGCTCAGGATTCGTTCTACCACGCCGACGTTAGATAAATCGCTTCCTAATTGACAATTAAGCAGCGAAAAGTCGGATTTTGAGTGCAGCCGATTTTATTTTGCCTTCGCGCAACTTGATTCTCTTGCGAGCGCGCGTCCCCGTGAAATCTTGGCCAATCAATATTTAATTACTTACGCTGCCACGCACACACAATTCTGTTGGACCCCGATTCCTGGATACGGAAAATGTAAATGCCTGTAATTGACAATTACCGGCTCAAGAGAACCCAGTTATTCGTCTCTTTGCAATTCGATCTTTCGTTTATTTCGAGTTGTCGCTCCTCCGAATTATATCTTGAACGGACAACATTATTGATTTATTTGGATAATCGTAGATTGACAGATTGAAGTCGTTCTTTTTGATCTGTAATTGACACAGTTCAATTTGTGCCACAATGATTGACTTTAGCCAGGTTACTCCTCAATATTCGTGTTTCTTAAATATTAATTTTCTATGTTTTATCCGAGAAACATATGTGCTCTCTGAAATTGATCTGGCATCAATAATAATGTGTCTTAAGAATTATTAAATTCATCCCCTAGGATTTATGAGGAATTAAGGAATGATAGGCTGGCAGATCATAATCTTTTCATGAACGTTTCAATCTCATTCCCAAACGACGCACTTATTAACATTTTAATAAATTCCGATGAACTAATGAAATATTCAGACGTGCATAAATCGAGGTTCCTGCTAATTGTTGGTCCGTAAAAAAATTCCCCAAAGTGAATCTTGCCAGATTAAAATGGTGTTCGAGAACGAACGCGGCAAGATGGCCGGCCGGCCGATACGATCTGTTTACAGATTCTAATAATCCGTCGGACGATACCGACGATAAATTTCAGCGGCTCGTAAAATCGCAACGATCGGGTGTTCGGTCCGCAGGTCGGGGTTCCACGGTCCTAAACTATTTAATTCTCGTTTAAGTGCCTCCGCGACGCGGGGGAATACCTTCGAAATTGGCGGGACTGGGGCCACGGGGGTGGATAGGCGTTCGAAAGCTGCGATCGTAACCGACCGAAGGTGTTCCGATAGACACTTAATATCGCGGCCGGCCATTGTAAAATTAAAAACACCACGCTTAATATCGGGCGACGCATAAAGTCGTATCGTAGCGGCGCAGTGTTCCACTCGACGTTCCTCAATTTTAAAAATATCCACGGGACCGGAATTGGTTCCCTTAAGTGCTCTTACATTCTTCCATTTTTAAAAGTGTTCATAACTTCTTCGTATAAAATTTCGTAGTTTCTATTAATTTTTCGTCAGTTATATGTACAGACTGCGTATATCGAGCTAAAAGTTTTCAAGAAATGCTAGATTATTAAATTCCACCGAATTTAATATGATTTTGATTCATCTCACAGATCTAGAAAGATGAGATTTTAGTTGTTCCCACTTTCTTGAATAGACCCCGCACAAATCATATGGAAAATCTATCCCGGTTAAATCAGTTGGAGTTTTTTTATGTTGAGGCTTATGATCTACTGAAGAAAAGATGTAATGATCATAAGCTACAACATATGAAAAATCCAACTGATGATTTGTGCGGGGTCCTTTACTTGCAACAATTAAAAATTGCATAAACATCCGCAGCCTGCTCCATAATTTTGCCGTTCCTTCCAATAAATATCATACATTCCGAAACGAGCCGCATTTTCCTTCCGAATTCAATTTGGCTACGAACATCGCGGAGATACGGTTCCGTTCGGCCGTTCCCCGTCTCTCAGTGCACCATGAATCCCTTTAAGACGTTTCCCCATGCATCCCAATGGTGTATCGAGGTTCGTTCGACGAATCCTCGTGGCGATCGACGAGCCTATTTCGGCGTGCAGCGAGAGAAAAAGGAAAGTGTTCGGTCGAGAGCGTTCGGGATGCTCGGACGGACAAGATATGGGTACAATAAAGCCGCGTATAAAATAATTGGCTGTAAAGTTGTGCTCTCTGGAGCCTCCGGAGGCAGGAGGAAGCCGGGGGCAGCGAAAGGAGAGGGCTAGGGGGAGGATCCTCCTGTAGTTCCTCCCTTTCTGTTCAGGGGCCTTTAGAAAATCCTGTTCGTGGAACGACCACGTCGTAAATTCCTCCGAATATTTTATTGTGTGACAATTTTTATGGTAATTGTCATTATAAATTTGTTTCGATTATTTATGTCAGCTGAGCCCGAAAGGGGACCTAACGGGGGTGGAGCGAGAGGGAAAGAGAGGAACAGAGAGATTTTATTCCGACTACGTCAGTCGAAGTTCAGGGATCAGCGAGCGTAAATCAGAACGTCGTCGATGAGACTTTCGAGATAGAGGGAGAGAGAGAGAGTGAGGTTTATACATGGTACCTCGGGGTCCTCGGATTGCCCGCTGAGAAATTCATTAAGGGCTCACTCCCTCGTTAATGGTGTCTTCGTGGCGCAAAATTTATATGGTTCTTCTGCGAGCCGTGACACGCGCCCGCGTATCGCCATTGTGTTGCAGCCAATAATAACGCGTTCACCGCGATTTATCGAACGGAATTTGCATCCACCGGATGGTTAGGTCTCCGTTAGGTACGAAGGACCATGAATGTCGTGGTAGTTAGCTCGCTGATCGAGATGCAACTGGGCAAAGAAGGCTCTCAGCATCACCTGTTGAGATCTTCGAGCGCGTCGATCGGTTTACGGCTACGGGTGCAAGTAGCCAACTATGAAGGATATTGTGGGGCGAGCTCTTTCAAACAACGGAACATTTTCTCTTCTTCCAAACATTATACAGGGTAAAATAATCCCGATTGTTTTTCAAATCAAATCAGATCAAATTGAATATTATACAGAGTGTCCCAGGTATTAATGTTCGAGCTTTGTCAGGATATTCTATGGTACTAAATAAATTAAATTATTAAAACGTATTAAAAAGTTACAACAAAAATAGGGAATACAAGTAATATTAGGAATAGTAACTTTTTAATAAAGCTCTATGCGACCGATGTTTCCAGAACATTTTTAAAAAAATCTTATTTGAACATTACTGACAAAGTGTGAACATTGAAACCTGGAACAGCCTGTAGAGTATTCTCTAAAAATTGAGATTTACATAAAGACACTACGGAATTTAACCGTTCGATTTAATCGGAACCGATCAAACAAGACAAGAAATTTCGCTGTGAGACGCGTCGCCACCGCGAGATTCCTTAAATTTCTCGAAGAAGTCAGAACCAGGTCGTTCTCCGGGTGTAATCGAAAGCTCCGGATCGTTCAGAGAGAAGACATAGCGAGCGTTCGTTAGAGCAGCTAAGCGGCGGATTATTTACATGACAGTCGTAGTCGTCGTAGCCGAAGAGTTTCGGCCAGGGTAAGGCCGGTAAGAGTTCGGTTGACACATGGCGAAGCCGGCCGGCCAGGAATGTGCTAATGAGATCATTTAGCTGCCCCCAACCCTTCTCCTTTACACTCTTTAGCCCGCCTTCGCGTTTACACCGGAGTCCGAGGCCAGCTTGCTACCGGCTTGATTTACACTGGGCTTCTTCTCTCTCGGTCACGCTTTCGCAAACTCACTGTCTCTCTGTCCTTCTCTCTCTACGGTTCCCAGAGAGGCGATCTGGGAGTAGACTTCCCTCGGAGGTTGTTAGAGAAGCTCCGGAGCCCCGGTGTTTTCTCCTCTCGCGGCTCCCCCGCAACTTTTTTCCCTTCCCGGTTCCTTCCTTACATTTTTAACGAGCCGATGCCCCGCGAAATGACTTTATGCCTTCGACTTTCGTAACGACTGGGACCGCGATTATGCGAACGGTTAGGATGACTCGGGAGTTTGGATATTAGGGGCGATCATCTGGCTTGCGTCACCCTCGAAAAGGGGAAACAATCCAGTCATCCAGAAGAAGAATTATAGGATCCAAGTCAATAAATTGCTAAACATTTCATTATTTTGGAATTGAAATTGTCGCGAGTGCAGATGGTCAAAAAATGTGTTCTTTATATAATAATTCCATGATCCATGAGGACACCTTCTATCATTTTCTGCCTGCCATCAGCTTAGAAAGACATTCAGAGACTGCCTGAGGGAAATTCTTTTTCTCCGAAGGTCATTTTGTTCGGAGTTATGAAGGTCATCGATCTTTTTTGGTGCATAAGTACATTTTTTTTTTATTGCATCGTGTAACTGACCGAAAAATCCATTCAGATATGTATAATAACATGACCTTGAAATGACCTTAATAACTCCGAAAAAAATACTGTTTGCAATATAATGGTTCCTTCAAACCATACAAATAACGAGATATTTTTTGTACCCCCACAATTGGAGGAGATATTTAGGTGGCCCTATTTAGGTGGACCACCCTGTATAGACAAATTTACAAGTACATTGGGAAATCAGTTCGCAGTTGTTGCTACCGTAATTACACAGTGTGTTAAATATTTGTGGATCTTAGAAGTAGGATAACTTGGTCGACGTTCTTATCGAGACATTCACTTGAATTGCTGTGGATAGCCAAGCGACGCAGGGAAAATTCTTGGCAAGGGGTGTTCTGGTCCGAATCTTGAAATCGTTTCTTTATTTCTGTCCGTTCTTACGGCGGCCGGGTGTATATAAATTAGCGTCACGTAGACTCGCGATATTAATGTCAGGTAGCTTGGGATAATTATATTGTCTATTCTTCCGGCGGGCAGCCGCCGACGCCGGTGTTAGTTTTCCCGATAAGATAAGCCGAAGTTGGAGTGCATAGAAGCGGAGGATTTTAATTAGCGCGCGTTGCATATTATATCGCGGAGATATTTAGACCGGCCGCGGCATAATGGCACCCGCTTGAGAAATTAATTGGCCCCCGGGCATAATGTAAGGACAAATCTCGCACGCTGTAATTCCGTCGGCCGTGTCTACTGAATTATCGCGGTGCGACGCACTTTTGCCCCTTCGATCGTCGTCGAGACCCGTAACGACGACGACGACGACGCATTTCTTCCTCCTTCTCCAACGACCATTCTTATTCTTATCTACTCGCCGCGCCGCGAACACTGATTTATTTATGCGAATTTTACTGCCGGACAAATTATCGCTTCGCTCTGGTACGCGGGTCGAGATCGGGGGATTAGAATGTTGTTTTGCGATTCAGAGATTAGAATTTCATACTTCTTCCGCGGTAGATCAGTGTCTCTCTACAATATTTTGGTTCGAAGATCCGCTAGATAAAAGATTAATCTAGTGCGCATGAAAATCAATCTTGCTTTGAAAACTACCACGAAGAAATCAATTCAATTTCTTAAAATTATTTTTTTCCTTTAATTTTTCTAGTTTATGAATTTTATTATTTTTTGACAATTTTTGAGCTTTCAACAGCGATAACCTTTTCAAGAATGAACTGTAAATTTTTTATCAAATAAAAGTGCAATCCTTCCTCGCTTTTTGTAAAATTTACAATAGGTCCATTTGCCTTGCGTTCAATGTGTAACTCCTCATTTTAATAGCACACTGTGGGGGATTTTTAAAACCAATTTCCGCAGTTAAGAGGTTAATCTTGACACTCTAGCTGACTAATTCTGTGCTCCTGATCTCATGCTATGGTTCTTATTGCTTCTTCTCCGTATTTCAACGACAATTCCTGAACGCGACAATTACTCGGTGATTTTTCTTGCCAGTTGACTGCAACACCAAGCAGCGCAAGCACGAAAATTTAGTCGGCAGCGAATTGAATGTATTTTCTCTGCGCTCTATCTCTCCTCTCTCTCCCTCCGCTCGTTTTTCATTCGTTTTATTCCGGATTTTTGGTATCATAAATCTGCTCAGGTGCCGGGCCAACGAGTGAATATCGCGTTGACAAACGTCGAGCGCGGATAAGCCGTTTCCACGGACTCTAAGTCGGCCCGTAACTTGCAATATAGTTATCAAAACGTTACGTAATCGTACGTCATCGGATTCGCGTAAATCTTACTTCGCTCACGGAGCCGGCTGTTAGTCCGACGCCTGTTAAAAAATATGTCACACGCGAAACTTCGGGTACGAAAGCGAGTTTTGTGATGAACGTAAAAAAAGAGAGAGAGAGAAAGAGGAGAAATAGTGATGAAGGGGAAGGGAGGGAGAATGAAGCGGGCTTTAAATCATGCAACTTTTATCCGAAACATTTTTCCATTCTGCCATTGGCTGCCGATCGAGCGGATATAATACAGGTGGACGGTTTACCTGTGCGCGTGCAGTCGTTGCCGAGACTGGCTGCGTTTTACACGGAGGGCATAAATTTTAATGCGATCCGCGCGACTACGTTGTCAATGCAAAGTAAACAGCAAGAAGGATTGCGGCCATCATTTGACGAGCTCCGACTGTCTCTTCGAACAATAAGTCTCGTTCTCTGCGAAGATTTCAAAAAAATTTCGCGGAAATATTCGCACGATCACGGAAGATATGGAACTACTAATAAATAATTCTTCGCGAGAACGTAGCGTGTTTTGTAGATTACACGAAATTAAAATATGTATTTGCAGAGGGAAGTTACGACGCGAGGCGCGGAGGGTTAAATTGTTTCGTAGATTAGGGGCGGGGGCGTAAAATATAGCGGCGGTGTGAATGTACAGTTTACGAGGCGCGCGCCCTTTCTCGCACGCGGGCGCGGGCGCGTCGAACAAAGAGGACTGGAAGAATTCAAATTTAACGAGGAAGAATGCATGAAGAATTCAGTATCAAAGTTGGATGCACCATGATTCCTGACTCATGCAATCTTTTCACTGCGCAACAGCGGGGAAACGCAGCCGGCGAGAAATATAGGTAGGAAAGGAGCACATGGGGAATTCGGATGCATCTAAGGGTGCAATAAATCTGGACCGACTGGGATTCGATGCTCTCTCTCGATGAATAGATCAATATAAATATTATAGAAGAGCACGGCTATTCTCCTAGACAACTGCTATTCTCCTTCGTGATCGTACATTTCCTGCATCAAATTTTCTTTTCATTTTATATCACGCTATAATGTGCATTTGTTACGGTGTTCACTGTTTCTTTTCGACGATCAGTTTCAGTCGGCCAGTATTAATCATTCATTAAAAGGAGGAAGTAAATAAAATGAACCATAATCAAAAGCGTTTTTTTATGCATGAGTAAATAAAGTAAGGTTGTACTTTAACTCGAGCCTACTCAAGCTGCAATTCTTTTGTATATTTTATCTATATGAATTACTTAACAATGTCGAAGAAAAATTAGCTGCTACAACCTGCTACTTAGTGTGACAAATTATTATAAAAAAGTAATCATATTAAAGTAATTTTCTTATATTCACACAGACTTTACCTTCTATAAGCGAGAAATATAGAAATATAAGAACAGCATAAGCACGTTTGTTATAATTCTTATGTTCAATTCCATCATAACGAACAAATAAATATCATAATCGTAATTATCAAGTATCAAGAGGATATAAATTACTCAAAAATAATTTTGTCCACCTAAAATCGAAACATTTACGTCGATGTGCAGGAAGAACAACTAGCAGACAGTCGGCAGAGACGGTAAAACAAGCGAGAGGCAATAACAAAACCGGATCGTTACAGGGTCCAAGAATTCTGTAACGCAGTTAAGCCGGGGGTCTCATATTAGGCAACTTTACCGTTCCAATCGAATTCCACCAAGACAATTACAATGGGAGCGGTAATCGGGCCGAAAGTTTCATCGGAATCATCCGGACGAGGCAAATACAAAGACGTCTGACGTGTAGCGAGGCCAAAGGGATAGGTATTCCCCGGAAGATCCGAAATCACTCCGCAGTCTCCGACGGAAAATTGGAGCCTGTTGTCTCGGATACACGGCGTGCACTGTATAGAACTATACCGAACGAGTCCGTGGCGGAACGGTAGGTGTGGGTCAGGTTAGGTACCCCGAGTAATTGGTCCCGTATTACATTCTTGGTGACCCCTGGAGAGACAGAGAGCGAGAGTGAGAGAGGAACAAGAGAGTAAAAGGGAGAGGAAAGACAAGGCGTTGCTTTGTACGCTTTTATTGCCAGCGACGAGCGGACTCGACAACGGCACTGATCTCGTTGCCTCCGAAACCGGAGGGACGGAAAAAGAGAGCATCGTGAGCCCGGCTCGGGATAGTGAACTTAGGGTACACGGAGATCATTCGCTCGTTACGACCCCGAGAGATGTGTCCATCATCCTAGTCCAGGTTAAACATGCGAGAGATTCCAATTGGCAATTGGAAAATGAGCGACGTATTCACGTTCGGTTAACTCGGCATCGCTACCAGATGAAATGAGAAAAACGATTACTAAATTGTGACTGGAAACCTGAGACGAACTACGTGTCTGCGTTAAGAGAATGAAGGCTCGCGATTCCGAGACATCGACTTTATATTGAGTCCCGAGCAGGTGAGAGTTTCCTGCCGGCGGAAAATCCTGCTGGCGCCCGTAGGATCCTTCTTCCGTGGGGTTAGAATAATGTGGAATAATGTCAGGATACAAACGCGAGGCGTGCAAGCATGAAGCAAAGAGGCAACCGATCGGCTTCGTCGCAGACACCAGCCGAGCAGAAAAGTTTAAGGGTAAGAGAGTGAGAACCGAAATAAGTGACTCTCGTCCCCGGGGCTCGTCAACGTCTTCGGGATCTGTGCCGAGCCTTGACGCGCTTGTTAAATTCGATTAAAAGCTTCGTTACCGCGGGACTTGGGAGACCCGTCGGGTTTTGTAAACGCGCCTTGGTTTTCCCCCGGCGAAATGAAACCTGGCCTGATGAATAACGTTCCCTTAATAAACCGTGTAACGAGATTAATTCTTTTCTTCCCTTCTCCTTGTTTCCCCGTACCAAATTAATGTTTGAAAAAGATACTCCTCTTCCTGGCATCGCCGTGGCACGCCGACGACTCCGTTTCCTCCGACTTTCATTTCCTCCTCAGGAAACGACTGACGTCCCGGCGTTCCTCGTCCTTAGGACGAGATGCTTCCTGAGCAATCGGATTTTACCTGTATCGCCGTGTTCAGGGGCTACCGTAAATTTTCGTGGAAAATTCTTTCTTCGGTAGAGGTGCTACCCTTTGTATGAACAAATTGAAATGAATACTTTCGCGAGGAAGCGAATTTTTGCACAGTTTCCAAAGAAGATCATCCGGAGGAGGGGTAAGTCGGGTAAGGACGGTTGCCTCGAATTCCCGTGGCGGATCCTCTGCGAAAGGGTGTGCGGGGCTTCGCGGGGTTTGGCAAACGTCTCCGGCGAGTATTCCGCAATAACGGCAGACGGCGCGGTGTCGGGCCGCCCGCCGTGACCCGGCCAACAGGCGACTTCCTTCGGCAATTTTCGTCTGCAGGGATACTAATTTCGTAACGTCTTCGTCTAATCATCCTAAAGATCCCGCGGGCGCGCGCGTCCCCGTGTATATATCCCGTTGTTTCCATGCGCCAGGCACCAACACCAAGCAGACAGAACGGGCTGGAGACTAGGGTGGGGACACACACCACTGTTTTCGGGGTGCGTCTTCAGGGGGTGGGTCTCGAGGAGGGCTGTGAAACGGAGGGAAGATGTGCAACCAGCGAGAGAGCCCGGTATAATTAAAACAGCGCCGAGGAGAGAGAGTGTGTCTGCGAGAGGAGACAGACACCGTGCTGATTTCATTAAACGTCTTACCTCAGCGCAGACCCGGTCCGCGTTTCAGTTGCACGGGACCCGCCTGTCGTTCCACAAGTTCCGTTTTTTTTTTTTTTTTTTTTAAGGAACAATCAATTATACCTCTGGTAATCGGGTCGTTAATTAGCCAGGTGTTCGATTCCGACGATCGCCATCTGCTCGACATTTATTGACGCTGTACTTGTGGCTTGCAAGCTCAAGTTTTCCGCTTTTCTAGATTGGACGTGTTTCTTCCGCGAGTACTTAAGAGGTCCAAGCTGATTTGTATTAGGATAGTGGTTTCCAAAGACCCCTCAGAAGACTGAGCAGCTCCGGTCGATTTTTTCCCAAAAGACCGGACTAGCATTTCGGATATTATAGAGGATCGCGAGGTGCTCGAGCAAGAAGGTGAACGCCGGCGTCGATGTCGGTAACTCAACGCATCCTGCCGGCGGACTTAATAACAGGGACGTTAATAAACCGCGGAGCACGGTTTAACGTCTCCGGGTTCTGGTCTGGGTGCTCCGGTTCCTCGGTTTTTCCACGGTTTCCCGTATTAAATTAATGTTTGAAAAGGATACTCTTTATCCTCGGTATCCGGCGGGCGTTTCTCTTGGGCCGCTGCACGGCGCGGCTACGCGGAGGTTTCGGCGTTCATCGTCGCGGGAGAAGGAAGGTTCGCGGGATCGTCGTCGTCGTCGGAAGAAGAAGAAGCGGGCAAAAGCGGGCGAAGCAGAGACTCGAAGAGGAACGCTGGAACGAGCCCCCGCAGTGCCCCTCTTACTGGTGCCCCTCCGCGTGTGCTCTTGAAATAAGTCCGCACACGTACGCGAGAAACATTCAGCGTTCCGTAGCGGCGCTAGGCGGATTTAATCCTAGCAAATTAATTCCATTTTCTCGGAGCATCGCGCATTCTCTGTGTTTCGTCCTTCATCAGCTCGGCTATGCGCAGCTACCCCTTTCCCTTGGTCTGCCTTCTCACTCTATCTTTTCAGCCTCTCTCTCTCTCCCTGTTTCTCTCTCCCTTTCAGTCTAACGCGCGTCATCGTTTCCCTTACGTGTACACGCATACACGGCCTTTCTGAACCCCTCCACGTGAACCCACGACTCCAGGTTCGGTGTGTGCCTTACCGAACCACCCCCATTCGACGGGTTTCCCCTTCGACGCCACCCCCTCCCGACGTCGACCGCCTCCGCCACCCTTCCACACCCTTGAAAAGCTATACTCGAGCCGGTCTACAAGGAATTGTTAATTGCTCGTGCAGCGCCAATTTGCATAAATCAATTTTAAATCAACCCTCGAGCCCGCGAAGAGTGCGCCGCCTGCCAGCGCGGAACCGAACCACGAATATGCACAGGTGCCCGCTTGCTCCTCGCGAATACCCTCCTACTACTTCTCCTTTACCTCCGACTTCACCCCCGTCGCCTTCTCCTGCTGCTTCATCCCCTTCGCCTTCTCGAAAGCTTCGTTTAGTCCCCGCTCTCTCTCTCTCTCTCTTTCACTGTGTACACATATACACGGTGATTAACCCCGTTGCAAGGAGTTATATTCGCTGCGCCGAGATTATGGTCGCGGTTGTATCACCCTGTGCACCCTCCGGAAGCAAATACTCGGACCACGTTGTGTAGGGTGCTGAAGATTTCTTGCCCCCTGTGGAGACTGCGGATCTTTGCGAGAGGGAACAATTTTCTGGGTCCGTTCCGCAGCAAATTGGAAACAGGTAGACTTTCTTGGTTTAACTAACTTTTCGTAAATTGCCACCCCCCATTTACGAAGTGTCGATGTTTTTAAGCACCCCTGATAATTTGCTAACCTACAAATTGCAACAAAAATTTAAATTTCTTTCGGAGATCAACCAGGTTTTAACACAATAATGTATAATGCAAATATTACACCATGACCTTCGGATAACCTTAAGGCCTGAAGATTCGTAGGCTGCCTCCGCTGCGTCGTTTCTCCAGCTTCTAAACTGAGGAAATTGAAAAGCACATAACCCTCGAGACCCTCTTTCTCTTTCTTCGTTGATTCTAGCGTCTATCCACCTTCCAGTTGCTTCTCACCTGACCTAATCTTCGAGGCAACTTCAGCGGTTGCTCGCCGGAAACCGTTCTTCAAATTTCTGCAATTAAAAAGCAGTTTCGAAGGTTTCCCGTGTTGAAGGATACTCGTTCTTTCCGAGCGAATGTTGTATAGGTAACTCGACGGTTACTAGGCGTTGAACGGGTTGAATTCTCTCAAGCATTCTTGCTTACTTTAAGGGCTGCTACGATATTTCTGTTTGGAGCTGCTAGTTCCGATGGGGCGGAGGTTCTACGAGTGAAAGATGAATTTCTCCGCTCATTTCCCTGGCTTCTTCAGAATAAAAATTATGAAACTGGAGATGGCAGTGTGGAATCCGTACAGAAATATCCGAGCTCTGGCTACTCTGTCCGCTTTATTCTCCAGGTTATCTTATGCCTGTCCATATTTAAAATAATTAGACTGCAGATCTTTACGCAAAATCTCTTCCCTTAACGATTTTCATAAAAGAAAAAAAATATATTGACATCTTCAATTTAAAAAATTTTTTCACAATTTCGAATTTCATCTACTCAATTTCGCTATAAATGCAGTCTAAAGATAATAGATAAAACATGAATTAATGAAAATATTGTGACCATAACCTCAGAGCATCAATGACGAGACAGCGAATCTCTACGCAAAATAAAAATTGTTTCCTGTCGTTGCAAAGCGTATTAACCAAATAGGAATTACTGAAACAAAACATATTTTCTATTCTCCAGACTCCTCTCTTTCCCCGGAGTACTCGAGTACCATGTCGGATAAAGCAGAGATACAGAATCTTCGATTCTCACGGAGTTTACATCGTGTCAAAGCTCTCGCAGTCGTCAATTAACGATTCGTCGGTTTCGAACCGCTCCGGAAGGATTCGAAGAGGCGGCAGCGGTGGTGGCGGTGTCGTGGGGGGGTTGGAGGAGGGTAAAAAAGCGATCGAATCGCGACAAAACCGTTCCCGGGGCTCCGGGAGCAAAGTCTGAGCGCTAACGAAGCCGATGGAGAGGGTACGGTATACGACGCGGTACATCGTGTACGACATGGGGACACCCCCTTGTACCCGGCGTACCCAGCGTTACCGGGGCCACCCACGCCCCACCACCCCCTTTTACCCGAGCGGCATTGTATCCCGAAGGCCGTTATTCAAGAGGAGCTGGCTCGATTTGAGAGCCGCGGCGATGCAGCTGGCATTTAGCAGGCATTCAATTAAATATTGATCCAGCTCCGTTTAGCGCCGGTAAACAATTATGCACGCTAATTAATGCCCCGCCGTTGTCGGCGCAATCAAACCGTATCGTCCTCGAGTGCGTCGAGCCGAATCCGACCAATGCCTCGTGCCCCGTCGATGGATCATCGATCCCGAAGGATGCACCGGCTGCCTATCGATGACCCACAGCTCCTTGATTCTTGGTGTGCATCGATCTTTTCTGCTGGAACGCTTTTCTTGTTCCATCCTCTCTGGAGCCGCGGCCTTATACCGGTATTTTTCGGTTATTTCTTCATAACCGTTATAAAAACCGAAATACCGGAATACCACGATCATAAACATCGTAGATGCAGTTCACCAAATATCACCAGAACAATGTTTAGCCGCAATTTATCAAGTCAGTGCTAGATGTAATGCTTGCATTGCTGCAAGAGGGCAACATTTTGAACAATATCTACATTAAATAGATGACAACGTAAGTAAAATGTAAATAAATAAGTACAAAAATGAAAACTTGTTTTATTTAGTGTTGGAACCTGATTGGAACCTGTTTGTCGTTGTCTTCGAACCATCCTGGATGCTACCGACAAATTTTACCGACAGTCCCACAAACACACAGACAGTTCGTCCAATGGTGTCCGATCGACGATCGTCCGATTCGTTCTTTATCGATCGTTCGCTCGTGGATCGATCGAGCAGGCGCAGGCGTCAAGATAAAAGGAGAAATGGAAACAAAAGGACGGGATCGATCACGCGGCTAATGTCATTTCTAAGTACACACGCCGCCATCGACGCGGCACAACATACTATTTTCCATGGCGCGGCGCGGCCGTTGCACGACGCTCCGTACCTGCTCTGCGCTTTAACTATCCCTCGATCTAAATGCACTCTAATGGACTGCATTAAACAGAGGGACGGGAGAGGGTGGAAGGGGTTGAGGCGAAGCGAGAGGTGAGGCCAGACGAGCCGGCGAGCTAGGGGGTGAGCTGGTGAGTTGGGCAGTCGTTCCGAACGGGGGTTGAGGGGAAACGGGACACCTTCGAGGCAATGGCTGACCGACGCAGACCTACGAACCAGACTGTTGCCAGACGCATCCTCCTTCGGTGCTGATCTCTTCTAATGGTGCGCTTAGACCAGACGAACGAATACTCGTCCGGCTCCCACTCCGAAAAAATTCGATCCCAGCATTCGTCTATAGTCTATGCTCACCGATCGGTCAGAATGTTTGAACGAAAACATTTCACGTGGTGCAAATTAATTCGAGGCTTTAACACTAAACGTACCGTCCATCAAAAGTGACTGATGTGTATAGTATTGTAAAAATAACAAGATTAAATTTATTTATATTTTTTCGAGAATCGAGAGAAATGAGAACGCGCATCCCGCACCATAGCAATTCTGGAAACGAGTCTACCCTCTTAAGTATATCATTTACTAAATAATCCGACTATTCTCGAGAAGTTAATGAAACTTGGCTAGCGTATAGAAATTTGTTGGTATATAAGGAAGAATAAGTGTAATGCATAAACAAGTGGATGGAGTGGAAACCGAGTAAGATGTTGAATTCCGCGCTGCCATGCGTACAATTGCGACCAGTTTAAAAAGTATCGACCAGGGAACGTTGGCTCATTACATTAAGAGCAGACACAGAAATTGAAACGGTGGTTTATTGGAACGGGTCAAGGGGGACAGGGACGGAGAACGTCATATAAAACTCCGATTTCTGTGTTTCTCTCCCGTTCAACGGCCAAATAAGCTTCGTTCCGCCGTGTGTTCAATTTATGTCCGCAGGAAAGAGTCTCGGAACGAGGAAAAAATCGACTCGTCATTATTAATTTCTTGCGCGCTGAGGGGAAAGACGTCAAATACCGGGGCCATTTGTCTGGATACCTTCTCTCCACGGCCACAATTACTCTAATTAACCGGGACAATAATAAAAGCCAGTTGAAATGGAGGAAACGAATACTATCGGTAATCAGACAGACGATGGGGCTCGAGATAGTGGCTTCTTTTCGCACGAGAATGGTAAACAACATCTGGAAAATGGTACTCATTCGTCGAGGGAAGAAATTGTTCCCACGCATATTATGAATATTTAAAAGTTTATTAATAGGATTTTTGTGGACCACAGACTTTCAAACATGAAATAAATGCGTTGCTTATCATTTCCCAAAGTCAGTCTCCAGAAAGAAAAATTCGGTGTGGTTGATTTTCAGACATTTTTTTTAGCACCTGACGGCATTAGTGGGAATAAGGAAACTCTTTTGGAAATCGAAAATTTGGGGTTCGTTCGAGGCAGAATGAAATGAATTTATTGTCGAATAAGGAAGGTTGCGAATTGGCCGGGACTGTCAGACTATCAATTTCGCGGCGAGTAATTCGGATACAGGTGAATTTATGGGGCCCCTGATTACATGGCCGGCGTTCTGAATGAATAGAGCAACGTGTCATTACAAATAGAAATTCCGTGTTGCCGTTTTTGACGAGTCACGAATATTCAGAAAGTCAGGGAATATTGACCGCTGACTTTCTTGCCGGGGCTCGCGTGCAGAGGGACATCAGATCGGACGCGCACCGTTTACAATAATTATGAGTTACGAGGCCGCATGAATTTGCAGAGCGACCTGTCGAAAACGTTTCGCAACGGAGAGCCACGCAACACTAATTGCGACAAAAAGAGGAACTTAGGCCAGTTGGCCCCGTTCAATTTCCAGAAATTCAGCTGGGCCCTCTTTGTTCGACTGTCAACCCTTCCAATAGAGTTCATTCGGGCAAACTGGTACGGAAATTGGCCATCCGAGCACAATAAAAATCATTTCCTTATTTAAGGTTCATTCTTTACCGGATAAAAGTACCAGAGGTGTAATTTTACCATCTGGGACTGTCAGCGTGAAGAAAATACACGTGCTAATTAATTTAATAGACGGTGTGTATTTATTAAGAACTACTTTCTCATTCATTATTTCCGCTTACAGCTGCAACAGTGAAAATAGAGATGATTTACTGTTTCCTTCCTACAATTCAAACTCCATCAGCAAAAGTAACTTCAGCTTTTCAGCAAACTTTTATTAGGTCTACCGGAAAGTACTATCCATTATTTAAAACTAAGTTCCCAAGTTTGAAACTACAAAAATAGATGGAAAATGACTATATACTTTGTTCTACTGTTCCTACCAAGTATTCACTACGCGCACATGGGAAAACGAATTCGAAAATTCAATAATTAATTTAGGAACGACAGAAATTCACAAGAGCTGTGTAGACACTTCTCTCTTGTCTCAAATGATTGTTATCATAAATGCATAAAATCTGTAGTCTAGCGATGACGATACAAGAAATATTATGAAATATGACTTGACAGTACAGTGGTACTTTACCACTCATAAAACGAAAATAGCTGTAATCATTTGGCAAACACTTGAAAGACTTCAGAGTAAAGTTTCAAAGTTAAAAGGGAAATGATGTGCACTGATAAAAAATTTATACTATAACAGTAAACAGTAACAACGGACTACGGAAAAGCCGAAGGAAATAAAATCGCACGGTACTAAAACGATGAACGCGATTTCTCCCCCAGAACTCTCCGCTAAACCATTTACTCTTAGAACCAAGACAATGTCCGACGATTCAGTCTGCAGACGGACGACCCTATCGATTGGACGGTCTTCAAATTTTTTATGTCCGAAGGGTCCACAAACATAACAGTCTCGTTCGAAGGGAAAGGGCAAGGTGCGTACTAAAAAACTTTCCCGAAAACAAACGCGATGGTTCCGAGCGATTTCCGATTGGAACACACCACTCGAATCGTTTCCTCTTTTAAAGAATGAGACGCGCCGGTGAATATTTTGCGAAGTTACAACATTTTGTCTGAACAGTCACTGTGGTCCGCGTTTAGCTTAATCAAACTATACATAGACTCATCACTAATGGATAACGGTACGCTCGATTGCTATAAAGTCGGGCTGCGTGTCATTTATTCATGGCGGGACTGCTGTGTGCATGTGCGGCGCATCGCGGCGACATGCAAAACGTTTTTACGTCAGAACGGTGTACGGACATGAAATAAGTCACTTGACAGATCAATACGGCGAAACGAAACGTTGTATCGGACGGTGGCGGGGAATCGCAACAGTTCTAGCCACACCGTTGCGAACACATAGTTCCTTGACGAGCTCAGCAAAAATGCAGAGCGACGGTGGACGGTCATTGAAGCGGTCTTTCCGTCGCTTCAATTCCCTGCGATTCGGGTTGTCCTTCGCCAAAATGAAGTTTGTGGCAAAGGTGATACTTGACAAATTGCAATTGTATCTGATCGAATTCTCCTTGTGTACAAATTTATAGTAGAAGTTATCCTTGAGGAATTTGATTTCTCGTTTGGTTTCAATGAAATGTATGCAATTAGTGGAAGTGATCTTCGACGATCTTTAAATTTCACCGAATCGATATTTCCAAGATCGCAATTCCAAAAAAAAAATAATTTTAATTGCCTCTGATTGAATGTTTGTTCTGTACAAATTTATAGTAGAAGTCATCTTTGAGGTACTTGATTTCTGAGGAATTTGATTTCTCGTTTAGTTTCAATGAAATGTATGCAATTAGTGGAAGTGATCTTCGACGATCTTTAAATTTCTCTGCTTGGTTTTCCCAAGATTGCAATAAAAATAAGATTATTGCAGAAATCGTTTGAATTAAATATAATTACCAATTGCTCAACGAACCAGGCGAGTTGTCGAACAACGTTATTAGTCTCGAACGGCCGTTGACAATGAAATTTCGCCGGGCGAAAGTAATCGCGGAGAGCAAGCAAGCAAGCAGGCAGAGTCGCGCGGCAGGCTCGGCCAGGTAAAACGCGTTCACGTTCGTCTCATAATGAACTCGACTTTACAAGCGGGGCGGTCCATTGTCTCGGCGGCGGGCGCAGATTGCGAGTCCTCCTTTTATCGTGCTACCTCGGCCGTAATCCGATTAAAAGTAAAGGAGATTACGGCTTTTTAAATATCCCCGGTGAAATAATAACAAGACTTAGGAATTCGACGTTGGGAATACCGTCGAGCAGAGTCGAGTCGGAGCTCTCTCCGTGCTCTCCGACTCTCAGCAGAGTCGAAGGGACACGGTCCGCTTAATTCCCTAAATCGGAGACGAGTGTAATTACACCGGCCCGGAGGATAATAATTGTACATTATCGATTATCCAGCAGCTCGGCGCGACGCGACTCTGCTGGCTCGAGTGTAAGGCAATATCTTCGTAGAAAGCGGGCCAAGTTATCGGCGAACCGGTCTAATTATCGTTATTAATTTAATTGATTTATCGTGGCCCAAGTTTCGTCTTCGTTATGAAGAAACGAGTGGCAATCTCGGATTTGGCGATGTTTCCGCGTTGTTGCGTCACTATCATTGCTCTCCGACAATTTTGCGGTGACGAACATTCAATTTTCACTAATAATTACCATCCTGAATTTTTTGGTGCTCGTAACAAGACTGTAAAGGCTAGAAACTTGCATGGGAAATTATTAAACCTATCATATATTCATTATAATTACTTGTAAACACTAATTGCAATCGGTGCACGTACAGGATTTGTATACTCTTACAATCATAATAAAGATAAAATTCAAATTTTTATATGGTATACTAAGTCGAACGTGTAGAGGACTAAATCTTCTTCTATCCACAGAGCCCACTAAAAAATTGAATTTCCTCTGTACACCAGCATGAACATCACTATCTACGTCTCAATGAAGAACTGTGTCACCCACATTGATCTGATTGCAACGATCAAAGCATCAACCTCAGGTTCATGGCTAGACTGTACACCAGCGGTTGTACCAATCAATCTTCCACCAGGTGCAGCATAGAACTACGTAATCTCTGAAGAATGATTTAAATGTTGTCTCAAAATAAATTCGATCAAAACGTTCCAGCCATCCTTTGAAGAATATTGAACATTCTCGTACACTTAGCTGCTGCTTATCGGCCATCGTTTCTTAAGAGGTGGCACAAAAGCGTTAAATAAAATAAACTGGAGGAAGATTCATCTCGATTGCGAATGAACACTGTACGGATCCTGCTATCCTCGAAGTTTCATTCAGTATGCCGATCCCCGGCGCGTTCCAGCCGAGGAGGTGACTAAATTTTACGACGTCGGAACAGGTCGATCGTCGGTCGACCACGGCATTATCTCGGCCGCGACTTTTAAAACGTATATTTCAATTAATCGAGCGGGCTGATAGCCGGCCGGTGAATTAACGTTCTCGGCTAGGCTCGCTCTTTTACTGCGTCCTCGTTATCTCGATGAAGGCCAGGTGTATAGCGTCGCTCGATAGCCGTCGAGGGCGAGCGAACGCGCGGAGAAAGGAGACAGCGAAGAAAAAATGGCAAGGAACAGGAGAGAGGAGGAACGACGAAAGGAGAAGAAGCGAAACGCGACAACGAGAGACAAGAAGAGAAACAAAACACACCCCCCTCGCGCGGAAAATAATTTGCGAAAATAGAAGATATTCTGGAGAAGGAGAGGGGGAGAGGTCGACACGGGGACGTCCAGCCGGGACGCACCGGTGGAGAGGAAAAAATGGATCGGAGACGTGCGTGCGTAGATAAGGGGAGAAGAGAAAGAACGACGCGGTGCGGCGCGGCGGCCGACAGCGGAGAAAGCGTTCGAAATTAGCCGTGAAAGCGGCGCCTCGTGTTCCCTCGCTTTTACCCTTAGGACAGGCATTAAGCAGCTGGCAACTGCTAGACGACAGGTATGCCGTGACACATGCCGCTCACGAAATGCCAGAACAAGCGACGCCCGGATCGACTGCTCGCGAGGATGTCGAAATCCAACGGTCGCGAGACGAGTCCGCACGCCAGCCGAACCCAACCCGATACTTAACATCTCCGGGACTAACTTTGTTATTGCAACCCTATGCGACTTTAGCAAATTCTGTTCCCGCCAGCTTGTTTCTATCCGATCATTTCAATTAATAAATGTTTGACAACTCTTCCAAAAATGCCCACACGCGCAATAACAGCATTAAACAACCGATCGCTATCACCTCGGTGGCCCTCGAAGTCTCGTTTCACTCCACATGATCCTCTCCTTCCCCCTTCTGCCGCCGAGCCAGAGGTTCCGTTCAAAACCCTTGTCATTGTTATCTTTCCCCCCGGATAATTGCGCGAGCAATAATCAACGGCCTATCCGACGATCTATATCCTTCTCGCTGTCCGACCTACCTGCAGCTGATCCACGCACTTTCGAAGAACAGCCGAGTCATACTGCTGACTGGAAATTATTGCCATTAGGCTCCGGAGTGGTCGCCATAGTGTTTCCAGTGGTCGGAGCTCGAAAGTCGGGCGAAACTTTTATTCCACATTCGATCTAAGCAATTTTTAATTACTAAACGGGGGATCTTTATGATCGTAATCTCGTGACACTGATCGAAGTCTGCGGGCTGCTAATGACCGTCATAAAACCGTCATAAAACTTTTGGAACAGAACAAGCGTCGTTTGAAATGACGAACAGCACTGAGAATCTTATCGAATAATTAGGAGACGATTTCGTGGCTGGGTGAAAACGGGACACCCGGTAGATTCGTCGCACAGTTCGCCGATCCGTTTCCGTTCGCGAAAAGGGGTTGCAGCTCGCTAATTTCGGGGCAGGCCGGGACACTTGGAGACCGTGGCCTGTACTTAACCGGGCCGATTGAGACGTAGCCAGCAATTAACTGGCCGATTACCGGCTGCTTAAAATTATGTAAATATTTCGGTTGGCTCGGTTACACGGCGCGGTCGTAGCAACAAACTTGCTCGCCGAACACGCTCGGCAAGGTGGCAGCCGACGCGTCTCGCGACTGCCAATTATCGACGGGGCCCTCGTGATAATGACAAGGACAGAAAGGCCCCATCGAGAGAGATCGTTTAATGATACGTCCGCGGGGACGGACCCCGCGCGTTCCGCGAAGCGATTACGGTAAACCGTCGCGAACCTAACCGGCTGACAATTGCACCCGCCAATTATCCATTCCTGGACAGAGAAGGGAGAAGAACGCGCGAAAAACATCAGGGACGAACGCCTTCATCCCTCTTCGTTTCTCGTTCTTCTTTTTCTTCTTTCAGCTACGGTTTCTCTTTCTTCGTCTCGCCTCTATCGATTGCTTCCCGAAGACACTTCTTCGAGAACGCTGGATCCCCGTGATTCGATTACCGGCCTGTCTTGTTTCGCGCTCGGCTTTCCCGACAAGCTTTTTGTTGCTTCGTTTGTCGCGATAACGAGTTGAAAGTTAATTACCGGGGCAATCACGGGCCCCGGAGTTCCGTTTCCAGCCCGGAAGATGGAACTTCGCGATGCAGTTTTGTTTACAGGACCCTTTAGCCGCGATCGAACTCGCCGCCAGCCGAGTCTGATATTGAAGACTGCGTACCGAGTTGATGCTCGCGATAATTGGCCAGACCAGGTATTATCACTGCGGATTAACGCGCTGATTAACTGCGATTGATCGACTTCCTATTTCACTGACACAACGGTGAACAGGAGAGGGACGAATAAAATGTTTCCGAAAGAACAGAAGCATTTGTTCCTCAGGGTCAAGGAGCGCGTAACAGATCTCCGCTTGTACTCGATACACCCGGAAGAAAATCGAACGTTGAAAACAATATACGTATGTATAGTTTTAGATAGTTGCGAGTGTGTCCCAATTCGGCGGGGAACTCCGATAACCAGCGATAGTAAACTTCCGATTTGAAAGCAATTCGGGGGTGTGGGTAACGCGTGGTGCTCCGAAAAAAGGGGCGAGAGACGAAAAACAAGCGTTTCGCTTTTCGGTACGAGCTTTTATGCTGATTCGGTGGGGTATCAATTTAGAGATGAGCGGTTGACGAGAGACGTTCGAACGAGTAGTGGAAGTAATTCCGGGGGAGCGAACACAGGGAACGAACGAGAGAGAGAGAGAGAGAGAGAAAGACGGAGATAGGGGAAAAAAGGGGTGAGCGAAAATGGCGGTGGTCGGTAGGTGAAAATATCTATAGGAGAGCCGGCCGTCCCGGCACCGGTAGCACTACTTAACTAGATGAATTCAATATCTCGGAATAAATACATTGATAAATCAGCCACTCCGCTAAAAGCTTACTTTACTTTGGCTAGCTGTTGCGGCCGCGCGCAAACAACCCGAGCCTGTGTGCGTCCATTCAGCGAGAGCCACCCCCGTGCACACACACACACACGTATACACAGCCACGTACACAGAGAAATGACTGGCTACACGAATGGAGGCCCGCGCGAACGGCAGAGACGAGCGTGCAGAGTGTTTCGGAAATAGGCGGTCGAACTTTGACCAAGGAACTACCCCTCGCGTGTGGACAAATTGTTGTTGGTGCTGAGAAATTGTTTAAACAGAATCTGAGCCGTGGATATTCGGATAATGCAAATGTGCTACTCAAATATTGGGTCGGCAAGAAAGTAATTTCGGTATTCTACGGTGAAATAAATCCGAATTTCTTTATTCAAACGATGAGAACTTTCATGAATAAAATATTTTCTTATTTATTCTTTTCGGCAAAAGATCATCGAACAAAAGGGAAAATATCTTATTCATTAAAGTTTATTGCGTGAATAAAAAAAAATTGAAATTACTTTCTTGCCAACCCAATACTATCCGGAACCGGAAGAAATGTTTGGGTGAAATATGAAAAAGGATTAGAAAAATTTAAGAATGAAAATTAAAGGATGGAATCAATTTTTATTTCATTCCCGCTGCCCACAATCAATGCAGAACATTTTTATGTTGCATAGCGATCCGCAGTCTAGTCATAATTTTCAGAGTTGGCGACTGCAAGCCGTTTAAAATTACTCTCGAGCGATACGATCTTCATCGCGGAACGTTCCCGACCGAAGTGTCCGATCACCGTCGACCAACCATAACCGGGACTCCCCGAATTATCCAATAAAACGCGTAGCTGTACGCGTCACGACCATACTCGTGCGGTTTCCGTGGGCTGGAGACGCGCATGCACGATGAAGATGTACGCGTGCCACTCGCACCCCTAACTCTGGCATGGCACGG
>CM052311.1:27770747-27874226 GCA_028455605.1 Lasioglossum malachurum | reverse complement strand
AATTTTTATTTTGCATAAAGATCCGCAGTCTAGTCATCAGCCACCTCTACTTTCCTAATCTCCACAGGCTGTCCTAAAAATGTTGTACTTCCTGGAAAAGGGCGAAATAATTTTTCCCTGGTGCGCCACTGCTTTTGGACGCACTAGCCAGTGCACAGCAATGCAACTTTCCTTTATAGCATCTTCCCTGACCACCACCCAGTCGCAAATTACCGCGAGACGAATGATCCCCGCCGCGCCGCGGCGGATGAATTCTCGAAGCGGAGGATCCAGATGGCGCGGCTCGAGCCCGAGCACGTTTATCAGCGATCTCGGAATGACAACGCGGCTCTCTCGGAGAAACCCACTACTTTGTTGCTATCTTAATGGCAATCGATTCCACTTAATGCCGTTTTGTTGCGGGTCGGGCCGGGATCAGCGTACGTGCTGCATAGGAAACGCTTGCGCGAAACCGTTATAGGTTTCTTCTAAAACGAAGTCGAGGAGTGTTAACCTTGCAAGTCCTGCATGGATTACTTCGCAGCTACAAAACAGAATCGAGGAGCGATTAATTACAAGCGATCGTTAAATTCAATGAAGAAAATTCTGGTCGGCGATCATTCCCATCAGGTCTATATATGCTTCGTGCAACACGCCCCCGTGTCGATCGTCGACGTCCACGGTGTTTCACGAAATTGGCAACACCTGCGTACGCGTCCCGCATAATTCAGTGGGCCGTCGAAAATAAAACGCCACTTAACCACCGTCGGTAGATCGGCAATTAATTTGAACGGAAGCCCGAACCACGGTGTTAAGGAGGTAGGCTCAAGACCGGCCGATCAGCTCTCGAGAGATCGAATTTACGAACGAGCGAGCAGAGCGAGTTGAACGAGCGGAGTCGGCCGGCGCTAATGAAAACATCTTAGCGGCAAACGACAGCTCTTAAATCGCCTTAAAGCTTTCCCCCCTCGCACACACTCTCTCTCTCTCTCTCTCTCTCTCTCTCTCTCTCTCTCTCTCTCTCTCTCTCTTTCTCTCTAATCTTAAACCTATGTTAACCACTTAACCACGACGCTCTAACCGATTGACAAACTCTCCGCCTCGCGCGGCAGTCACTTTCCACGCCGCGTCGTCGTCGCGAGCTCTTTCCGGTTCAGACCGTTTTATTCCTGTACGAGGGGACACCGTCCGACCGGTATCGATCGCCGAAAATAGGATCCGGGAATTCGAGACGGCACCTGTGAGATCGTCGACTTTTTTGCTCGTCTTCCTTGCCAAGTGTACCAATTAGTGAGCCATTAGCCTTTTTCCCCTCCGGAAAACTCCGCGCCGAAGGAAATCCACCGTACGGACTCTGCGACGAACGAGTGAGACGCGACGATTTTGACAGTCGACTGTGACTATTTTTCAAATTTATTTTCGCTGGACTTAGTTAGGTGTCTTTATACGAGCATCGGTTTTTTGGGACTGTTTTGTAACAATTTAAATTGGGTACCTTTCCACTAGGTACCATTGAGATGCATTGTGTTCCGAAAAACTAAAATTGAACATAAATTGAGCATCAAGAATTCCATAAATTAATCGTATATTTATATCGAAGACTAATAAAAATGTTAAAAATGCTCGTTAACGTTCATAACCCTGTGTCGATGATAAACTGAAGAGTTAATTGTAAATTGAAACAAACATTTCAAGATGTACATAACAAAGTGTAGAGCTTCTTTCAAATTCAATGTACACACATTTTCCATTACAATGCCTTTCTTGCTTCATTCAAGTTTAGCGAGCCTCTTTCATTTTTTGTTTAAAGTGAGTACATACACGGTAAGGTAAATTGGAGTAATTCCGTCGTAATTTGCAACTGTTGGAAAAGTTTCGGGAAGAAGGGGGGGGCAGAGAGGCAGACGCGAGAATCACATGCTGTGGCAATTACACAATGCAAACTTAATAAGGAGCGGATTATCAGATATCATAGGAACGCGTATAAGCCCTATCCGCGTGAAGTGTAATCAGCATTCCAGCGTGCCGGTACAATGAGAATGCTTTTTGGCAAGCTTCCCTCCCGGCAAATGAGTTAAATGAGCTTATACTTTATACTGCAAATGGTCTCGTTAATTTCGGTTCAGTCGTGCAAAAAATAGCGCACGGCAACCGTCTAACGATGCCGATCATTCTGTCGCTTGGGCGAAATGTAGAACGGTAATCTGTGTTCTCATTAAAACATTAGCCGCAACTCCGCGAAAGATCCGCAGCGAATCTAAAACACACATGCCGCCCCCTTTGATCACGGTAAGTAGATTATGCTCGTGCCAAAACAGGAGTTTCCGGAATTACGTGCCGAAAAACGAACTTCGACGGAAGCTGCAATTTAGAAAAATACGGAAAATCAAAGAATTACCAAGTCATATTATATTTAGTAGTAACAATTGATCGAACCTGTGGCGCCGAAATCGTTAAATTGTTTATTTCTATGCTCTCTTTTGGTACAGCAGAATTACTGAAAATCCTATTAATAGGCTTTCGGCAGGTAAAGTGTTAAATTAGAAGAAATTAACAGAGAAGCCAAAGTCATTTTAGAAATTCCATTTTTATATTATAGGCGTTCAGAAAAATAGAAGTAGCCTTCGGGAGATTCCGATTAGAAATGTGGAGGGTTGTTGAAATGTCAGTTGCAGGTATGAGAGTCACTGAGAAGCGACACAAAATAGTGATTTCCCCTGAAACACATACTCTCGAATGTAACTTCCAGCAGTAAGGGGAATCAGAACACGTCGGACATCTTAACGCGGCCGAACACGAACACGTAGAACCGTGTCGTACCCTAGTCAGACAGTAGATTCCGACTTGCGACATTACCATAATCCGGCTTAATCTACTTACTTCCATAAAGCAGACATTGCGAGGCCGTCCACTTGCAGCGCACTCTCCCCGGCTCGGTAAAAACCAGAAAAAAGGAACGCGACGGGTCCTACTACCCGATGCCGGTAAATGTACATTTAATGTTTCGAATGATTATTCTTCGTGAGTATGCCCCGCTTGGAATCGGTACCACGCCGAATGAAAAATGATGTTACCCGGCATGTCGCTTTAAATGCATATTTAATCTTCGTCGAATGCTCTTATACATATAATTACTTGTGAAATGTTGCATGCGTGCAAACGATGATTTAATGTATCACAGTCGGTATTCAAGTTAATGATTGATCGTGATCGCTGCTCGAAAGAAAATATGGAGGACGTGTCGCTGGATGAAGATTTACATTCCGGAGTGGACATTTCAGATTGGAGGCCATGGGTTCCTTTTTGAGAAGTTAGGGGAGACAGGAGGGGACTTAGGTGGCGGTAGGATCCCATCTAGCCAAGGTAGGGGGATCCAAAGAAGGTAGGGGTTAGGTCCGTCCTTCGAATCGTCGAGCACTCTATCCGAAAGTACTTGAGAAACGAAGCCGTTGCCACATTGTGTGAGCCGAATCGATCGTTTGATCGTCGAACAGAGAAGGCCGCAGACAGTAGGCCTCGCGCTTTCCATCAGCTTTCGTTTGTTTGTACAGCCGGCCCGCGTGTCTCGATTTTAAAGGGGTAGCAGGGGCGCAGAAAGGGTTTGTTTTCTATCGATACCGTGTAGTTGATCGGAGGTTGTCGGAAGTCCCGATTAGGATCGTCGGTGGCTGCTTTGAATCGCTCGATCCTGCCCTCCTTACTCCACCGTACATCCCAGAACCCCATCATTACTACCCCATCACTTTTATTTCAGTCTTCAAAATTTTCAGAGAATTTCTAAGCATTTTCTTGGTATCGAAGAGAAGGTATTGGATGAGTAAGGCTGAGGGCGTACCGTCGCTGTCGTTACTAATTGAAACGCAATTCCCGCTTTGCGTTTCACGAACGAATGCATCCTGATAAATTTCCCGGGGACGCGCGGGGACACGCGTGCGACATAAACTCTGTCAAACATTCAGGGGACCGCGGCCGCTGCAATATAAATAAGGTTTTGGACTCGCGTGCACGCCGCGACGCGACGGAACATCCAGCGCTCCCTTGTAAAGAAGTAATGAGGTCATCCACTCGAGGTGTAACACAACGTCCTTACTCACGGTTGATTTACAGGCGACGATCGTGGACCGGAGAGATTACACGGAGTGGGTGGGACCAAGGAGGGGAGCCAAGGAGAAACGCGTCTTACCGATCCGGGAACTGAACCGCGACCGAATCTGGCTTCGAAGTTATGATGGTGCAAATATTCCACTATCGCCGCGCTTTTTCATGGGTTCTCGATAATATGAGGAAAAAATGTTTCGAACAAAAGAGAGGTCTACTTTTCAATATATGAAAGTTGGAAAAATTTTTCTTTTACAAAAAATTGAGGCGAATTTGATTTTTTAAATGCTGAAATGTATTTTGGATTTCGTAACGTCGTGGCTGATCTTAAGGCGAATCCAACGATATGTAATATTACAACGTTGAGCCTATAAACAACGCTAATATTGTTTATTCCCCTTTTTCAGGCCAAATACCCCGCTGTGCGCCGGTGAACACCGTTAACGATTTTTCTAACGATTTTACTCGATTGTGGTCCCGTAAGTTTGAAAATGGTCATCTAAACATTCGAGACATTCGTTCCTGTGATGCCACATGATAAATTTTGTCACCATCATTCCGTAAGCCGATTACATATTTCATTCGTAAGAGAAAGGCACGAAAGAGTAGAGTATGTAATCGTATTAAGTTCTTCGTAGTTACTTTCCCCATTTTGTGTATTCTCTTTCAAAGCTTTCTTGGCGCATTTTAATAATTGTCCAAAGAACCTTCCCGGCGAATTCTTTTTCCCTTAATCCAATGCTGCGGTTGTGCTTGCTGAGCAGGATTCTTAAAAAAGCAACTTCGAAGGAGAAGTTAATAAACTGAATGTTTTAAGTGTAGTAGTTTTACAGTTTACTTCGTTTACGCTAAATGAATTGCTTGAATTTCGTTGAATTTCTAAAAATGCCCGGAATAATGGTAGCCACCCGACACCTATGACACGTGTGCGTCCAATCGATCAAATTAATCGATAGTTATTATTTAATACGCCGAGGAGCTAATAGCCAGAAGTTTGATCCCTTTGACGTGGAATCCGCGTAGGACGCTAATGGACGCCGCGGCATTATGCAGATCGAGCAGGTGGTGGGTTCGAACCCTTTTAAGATCTCGATCTCGCGGGGACAGGTCGCGGGGATCTACGGCGCATCGATCCCACTGAAAAGTGGCCGTGGTATCGGTGCTTAATTGCCACGGGACATCGGCCTAAATATTTTTCCTGCGGTGGTGCTTGCGAGGAACAATGGAGTCGTCGTGAGAGGCGGACAGAGAGAGAGGGAACGAATGGCCCCGGCGAACAGGTGATTCCGGCCGGTTCGTTTCAGATTTCGATCAGCAGTCGCGCTGGTTTCGTGTAACGAAGTTATAAATTACGAGCGGGGAATAAAGAGATAAGCCTGCGAGACTAGCGACCCGTTGACGAGCCTTTATTGCAGAATCATTGCGGCGTTTGTTTGAAAGCTTCGGCCCGCGAACCGTTTACGATGATGAAGATTTCGCCCGCTGTCAACGTGACGCCCTCTCGCGTTAACCGCGCCGATATCTCGATCATGCTCTCCCATCTTCCCAGAAATTGGCCACAGTGTACGCCGGATTTTTGTAGAGTCTCGTTAGACCCCGTTCAGCTCGATTTTTCGGTCAACAGGGTCGAAATGTTCCTTTTTTCAGAACTTCAAAGATCGAATTAGAAGCATTTAAAGGAACAACAAAAATAGCAATTTCAGTGATTGCGGAGCGAGAGGTGATTTTGATTTATTCGATCGCAGCGCAAAGAATCAGTTAAATGGTGGTAGAAATTTTAGTAAATTAGAGCGAGAAGTTTTTATTGACTGAAGCATATTAGTTCTACGGTAGTATGCAGCTACCATTTTTAACACACAGACTACAGTGTCGCGCACACACGCGCGTTCGCCGGTTTGAACCAGTTTCGAACTAAAAGCATACGAGAATGTAATTTGAAAATGGAGAATAAATTTTTGCAGCTGGTTCTGCTTTCTGGGAAAGCTAATTCGAATTTTGGCTCGACTCGGACCCTGTTACACGCGATGCGGATCATGTGTCTGATCTTTCCTGGCGGTTTCTACTTACTGGAGAAATGAGCAATTTTAATTTTCCGCTGACGTCTGGTATAGAAAAATCTCAAACGATCAAATAAAATACGTATGTAGTACGTGTTTCGTGATGTCCATGATCACAAAAATTTTCGAAATAGTTTCAACCGTATTGCACGGGCAGACAGAGGATTTCACATGCAAACTAAAGATTGTACACACGAAGCCCCAGCAAAATGGAGGCTGTTCCCCAGCGTTATTAATTCCAGCCCGTCAGGATTGAAACGAAACAGCATCCCGCGAAAACCGCCAGTCTCCCGGCTCCGGCAACATCTTCATAAGTCACAGCAGCGTAAAAATCCGCAGCCGAGCGATCGCTCATTTCATTATCGTGATTCGAAGGTAGCAGGCGGTCGGATCGAACGTGGCCGAGAGCGGTATCGCGAAGAAAACAGAGCAAACCGAGGGTAATCCCATAATCGGAGCCGCGGCTCTCCGTGTAGCCGCGGAATCAGAAATTTAATCAAGGACTGTCACTCAAAATTACCCCGGTCGTTTAATCAACCCGTGGATCGGTTACGACAATGGCCTCTCTCGCTTTCTGTTGCGCGTCGGAGATTCCAGTAATCGCCGGGTTGATAGTATCAGCCGGGATTCGAGGGGAAAACATTAATTTGTTGCTCGTTTTTACGTGAACGTAAATGACGCGAGCCGTGGTGTCCCGTGGCGGTCCGGGAGCGTGATTTTTCGCTAGGCCGGCCCGCGTATAAAGTAATCGAGTGTCCGTCAGAAAGAACCTAATGTCCGTCGACCTCGAGTTACCCCGGTGACCGTGCGCATAATGCCGAAGACGTGCCCGTGATAAATTACCAAGCCTGCTAACGTTTCCAGCTTGGCATTCCGCGATCCTGCCACGGTTTTCGCAGTGTATTTAAAGAATCCCGCCGTTCGGCCCGACTAGGCCCGACGCGACGCAACGTCCACGCGCGACTGTCCGCGAGACTGATTAAACCGGAGAATGCTATTGGCCAATTCAATAAATTACTGCCACGATCGCTATCGAGCCGCGCCATCTACGCGAACGAAGATCCGATCATCCTACACGTCGAAATTGTTCGACGTTCTTGCTCATTTGTTTATTTATTCGTTGGACGAGCCGGGGGTACGTCGCGAGATTGACTGCTGCGTTTCATGCTATTCCTGCTGTGTTATTTTTGGAACTCGCAAAACTTGATTTGTGCGAATTCTTTCCGTTTGATAGGGTTGCCTGTTAATACAACCCTGTAGGGTTGAAGTACGGAAGGTGTATGTATATGTGTGTGTATTAACAGGCAACCCTATATATAACTAAATTCATAGAAACAGAGAATCATAAATAACGGAAGAATTGTAAAATTACGATCGCCAACGAATTAAAAATGAAGGCAGAGATCGAAACGAACGCCGCGACAAGAAACACGTCTGTCACCAGCGATTGGTTATCCGTGCGCCCTCACGCCTTTTACAAATAAATACGGCTTATTCTTACTGTTTTATGCATTTATAAAACATTAAAAACATTTGACGAATTCAGACACATCTTCATATTATTTCCAACCTATTGAACATATTAAGAGAGAAATTAAATTTCTATGTAATTTCAGTGTCTTGCAATTCAGGTGGAAAATTTTTATTTCGCGCTGTTCGTTCATTCGAAACTCGTTCGTTCTAGGCTCATTTCAGACTACCATATAAAGCGCCAGCCTTGACAGTCTTCAGGATTATTTCATTATTAAGTAGAATGTACGAGAATCTGGCAGTAGACGTATCGACCAGCAACCGAGTTATTAGTCCATCTGGCGAGACGAAAAACATGAACCTGACCGAAAGCGATCCATCAGGAAAGGCTTCTCCGCAGGTAAAAGCCGCCTAAGTAACCGCTACAGTCAGCGCCGAAAGTAAAACTTTGGTAACGAGTATTCTCCCCCCTCGTTACCACCATCCCTCAATTACTAACTATCCCTGGCGAGCAATAACTTCGGAAGAAAACGAACTTCTTCTACGTTTCTGTTTCCGTGGTTCGTCTTGTTACGGTAGAATTACTGGTTGATCCTTCGTGTTGGATCATTATACTCGCTCGCGATCAGAATCGAATAAAGGGACCGGCTGTTGTTGCTCTATTGCCGTCGTTATACCTATTGTCGAGTATCTGTTGGGAGTTTTGAGTATAATGCGAGAGAGAGAGAAAGAGAGGAGAGACGGCAAGAGAGACAGAGAGAGAGAGAGAGGGAGAGAGAGGGAGAGAGAATTAGCGGGGACTCGGGCGCGTTGGCAAGGTTCGGGGGCACTCTACGAGTCGAGAGCCTGCCTTTGACTGGTCGTTGTAATACAACGGCAATTAGCAGTAAACCTAGCCCTCCCTGGCCGGGCTTTTACCCCGCGCATTTCATAGTGTTTGTGTCGCCTCGTCAACAGCGACATATGAAGAGGTTTAAGCCTTGTTTAACTCGGCAATACGCAATTAGAAATTTCCCCCCCAGGCGCCACGCGACGAATTATTTCGGCCGCGAACTCCGTCTCCGATCGTTCTCGACGACACGGTGCTCGTTAACGATACTTCGCCACGCAACTTCCAAAACAGTCGACGAACTACCGTCCTTTTCTAGTCGATTCGCACGGTCCTCCGTCGATCGTGTTTTTCCCGCAATTTCATCTTCGAGATCGATTTTTGCAGTCAAAGTAGAATAATTCAGCAATGCTGAAATGCGCAGTAATTTATTAATAGACTGTGGATCTTTATGCAAAATAAAAAGTGTTCGCATTGATTGCAAGACACACAGGAGTCAAATAAAAATTTCTTTCTTCTTTCAATGATTCTATTCAGCTGAAACTAATAGATTTTGATGTGCTTAAATATTTTTAACATGTACACTGTTTTAAATTGTACGTACCCCTGTTTGTCATAAATGCATAAAATCCGCGGTCTATTGATTAGATACCATAATTATTTCCCGATGGAATATTTACAGACGTGTGTTCGTTACATTTTTCTGAGCAGAAGCATCTCAATAATCGCGAGTAAATTTTATAAAAATTCTTATCATTGTCGAAAATTCACCTTCGAGGCAGTCTGTTCAAAAAATCATTGAACAGACGTGACTGCGCATTCTCTTGCAGCGAGTCAATCAAAATCAAGAATCACGGAAGCTCATCACGGGGAAGATCGCAGCTGGTCGAAAGCCGAGAGAAAGAGAGAGATGGTGTATCAGGCGACGGGACGGGACGTTCTTCGCGGACGGGACACCGGGTCTCCGTCGTCAAGAAATAAATCCGTCGGCTAACGACCTATTATACGCGGCATTATGAGCGATTAACGCGTCGGCTCGCCCGCAAAAATCCGCCCGTAAACGGGAATTTTTCCCGGCCGGTTAGAGGACGGCATTAGAATAAGAAGCGGCGCCCGACTCTCTCGCGCGCCGCGGCGCCGTGCGGCGTCACGCGGCCCTAACAGCTATGAAATTAAATGAAAATTAACCGTGTTCTCTTTCCTCTTCCGTTTCCTTTCTCCGTCTTTCCCAGCGGCAGAGCGTCCCGCCATTTTTTCCGTCTGTCTTCCCTATCGAGATTCAACCGGCGAACGCCCCGGGAATTACGTTATTAGAGGCGACTAGCGTCTCCCAGCCATTAAAATCCCAACGTGGTAATTAGAGACAACGCGTCCGGAAATTATTTATCGCTCGAAATCGGGAAACACGGTTCCTATCTCGATCGCCCTGCGTTTCAATAATCGATGACCGACTCTCCTTTCGAGAATCTGCAAGTCTTTCTGAACAATTCGTTGAGAATTATTGGTAATCTATTTTTAGGAACTGTTGAAATTATCTTAGCGTAATTGAGGCATTAAGCACTAATAAAATTCTTCATGTTTCACCCATTCAGATTTTCTTTAATACTGTACCGCTTGTCTAAAGATGTCTCAAAGATTTCATATTTCAGTAAAATGTACAAATATTTTAAACGTGTGTCTTAACGATTTCGTTCATTTCGAGGAGCGAGAGAGAGAAAATAACACTTTCAATTTTAAAAAATTGTCCTAAATAAATTATTGTCTCCTACATAAAAAATTCGAACAATTCATTTGGGATTTCATATGCAATGAACGGTTAAAACGCAGCTGGAATGAAGCTACAGCGGACTCGTGCTTAATAGAATTATTATTATTATCGTGAAGGGGAAGTTTAAATATTGGCAGAAAGTCGCGCCGATTCGTAAACCGTTACGATTTTAATTAGAAACTGTGTGTGCATTAATCAATTAACGATAAAGAGGCGGTGGGCGGGGTGTCGGTGGGCCGTTGGCGGGCACGAAAAAATAAATGTGAAATTCCAAGTATGCGGGGAAAAATTGCTGAAATCAGATATGTTTATTACCGTGTATTCCGCGGACGATGGCACGGAATTTTTCCTGCCCCCGCGCACACCAGCCGGCCGCGGCGCGGCGGCGGCGGTGGTGGCGTCGGTCCCGCGTAATTACTCGATACCGGTGCGCCCGAACGTTTTTCCCTCCAATTAATTAAAATTCAAATTTTACTTTTACATAATTCGTAATATATTGCTTTATCCCCGTATTATTTTTACGTTATATGGAAAACGCCCGGTCCCGGTCGGCCCGGCAGGCGTGCATTTATTTTATACCTTGTTCAATATGTATTGCAGATAAAAGTGCATCATTGGGGCCAACCAGAGAGAGAGAGAGAAAGAGAGAGAGAGGGAGAGAGAGAAAATGCAAAGGCTAGGGAGAAGGAGGATGGGAGCGAAACAGTGCGTGAAACGGAAACGCAAACCGCCAAAGGAAGATAGAAAGAGAGAAAAATGAGTCGCGATATCGTTCGAGGGGCAAAAGGTAGACGGAACGCGAGGACGGGGACGAAACGAGCTATGGAGAGGGGAGGAGAGGATGCGAAAGTAAATTCAGAGGCATCGTTTTTCGAAACACAAAGAACACTGGCGGGTATCAGTGATTTCCACGGCGCGAAAGAGTACGACGGATGAGGGAAAAAGGGAGAACAGAATCAATGGAAGACGACGAGGGGGTGGTCCGTTCGGCTATTTATTAAACAGCCAGACACGGAACAGGCGCGGCGATCCATGCATCAGTGTCCTGTTGCGGCCGCCACTCGAAACTATCGCTTTAAGAGAATCGCCGACGCGCTTCCCGGTTTTATTCCCGCTGAACAAACGTTTCCCGTCTTTACGAGATCCCGCGGATCGCCGATCCACCGTTCCAGATCACCCTCTCGATCCGAATTGCTTTTTAACGCCGCTGAAGAACCCGCCGATTTTCCTCGACCCACAACCGAATGCAATTTCGACCTCATTTTGCACTCTCCCACGATCTGCCAACGAAAATTCACTGATTTCCGGTTTCTGGAAGCTTAACTTACCCTCTGGATGCGCCATAATATGTTTTATTTGTTTCGCTGTCAACAAAATATTCTTCTTTTAAGTTCGAGCGACTGTTAACGATTTTAAAGTGTATTGAATGCGCCAGACAACTTGAAGCAATTTGCAAACAGCAATTATAGAAATTGAGTGCATTAAGCAGACTTGCGCGAGAGAATCACAGGAATTTTTAGGAGTTGCTTAATTATAAATAAATTTGCGAACGCGGAAGCAGCTCGCGAGCAACTCCGAATATTATACGAAATTCGTGGACGCGCAGGAAATTATGGCATATATAAATTCTTCGCCCTTTTTCCGAGGATAACGGGAAATTAGTATTATCCAAAGTGTACGGAATGGAATACATTATATATTTACGGGTAATGTAAAATATTGACATCGTTGCGGATTTTCTGTCAAATTTATGCGTCTGTATCCGCGTGGCGAACGTGTGCGCATATAAAAATGTTTAATATTTCTTTTAATCGCATTAGCAGAGAATTAAAATTATACGAAATTTATGGGCTTCGTTTAAAATGCTGAGATTACCGGCCGTTCGAGATTGAATTTATGTGTCTACGCCCGCACAATCAGTACGTTTACATACTTTTTCGAGAGTGTCTGTCGTTTTCGATTTTGTTAACGAGGCTGCACATTTGTTTCCGTCATTATCAGGAACGGGGGATGTTTTTAACCGGAGACAGGGATCCGTTGCGAACAATTAGGTTCTGGATTTAGTTTGTTTGGAAAATTAAACATTTCTTCCGATCTAGAACGTTTCCATTCCCTATGGTTTTTGAAATATTATGGATATGAAATTAGTATACTACCTCATACAATACCTAAATGTTCGTAATTGATTAGATATCGATACATTTAATATAATGTAAACGATATTTTGAATAATGGTACAGCAATTTTTAGTGGTGCCTCTCAGAGTGGACAGTGCAAAGGGTTAAGAAGAGAAAGGAAATTTTTTGTGACAATAGTATGTTACAATAAGAAGGTCCACAGTATATTAATTATACAGACTTGACAATAAGTGATGAAGAAACTCAGAAAATAAATTTATCAGGCAAAACAGTTTTTAATGATTCACCGTCGTCGGGGAATTTCGGAATCGTGGCTCGATGAAAACGTCGGTGCTCCCTCGGCGGATATGAAAACAATGAATTAAACAATCCCGGCGCTGCACAATAGAAAATAAACAGTTACTTGGCAGAGCCAACAACGATGTCGGGGTCCGGTAATAGGCTCGACACGATGGACGACTGCCCCCGGCGGTAGCGCGCAGCTGTTAATGGAATAGACAACGACAATATTCGTTTGTAATTGGATTAATTATTGACGATATAATTAATGTAATTGGTAAGTAAATAATTCGAAATGCGGCCGGCAAATGGAGCCCCGGGGCTTGCGCGACAATAAAATATGTAATCAGGTAATTATGGATTAACGTTCGGTTGCGCGGCCGTTCCGGCTGTTTGGCCAACATGGACGGCCGAGGATTTAGTTCTGGCTGTTCGAACTGTCAACGATGATCACCGGGCCATTTATGAAGCGACGAAAGCGTTCCAGAGAGGGAGCAAGCTTAAACCGTACAAAAGCGCGACTCGTTAATAAGACTTTTCTCACGTTGTTCACCTGTCAGGATCAAAAGCCTGAGATGACACGTATACGCGAATATACGACCGGACCGCTGCTGCTGCTTAAATAGAAAACCAGTCCCGACCGACTGTTTCGGCTGCGCGTGGGTCGGGCAGAAGTGAATTCTTCGGATTTAATTATCGGTTAAAATTACCGCGGTGCTATCTTAAAGAAAGTTACACAAAATCAAACTTATTCATACGCGAGACCAGAGAAGACAAATTTTATTATAAAAATAATTTCTGTAACATTCTCGCCGCTCGTGGCGCCATAAAAATTTCTAATGTGTTAAACAATTGTTGCTTACAATTCTGAACGATCATTTCAAGATTCGCCACAGTTCACGGTGCGAACAATGGCCATTTTAGGTGGAAAAAAATAGGCGAAAAAAGTTTCTATGCTTATATCGCTGTTAAATGAATTATTATGGGTATAATTGGGGTCAGTAAACATTCCCGAAGTAGTTATATGTATATGAATGTTATATCTATTTTCTGACATGACTTTTTTCCACCTGAAATGGTAACTTTTCCCACTGTGCGCCGCGTGGGTGGTGGATAGTGGTCCGTTGATTCAGGGACGGTAGCGAAGCAGGTTGACGGCGAGCTCGAGGAAGAATCCCAAATAGAAACATTGTGCTGCGTATAATTCATCGGCAACGGGCCGTGACAGACGCCAGCAGCCCCGTCTGTATCCCTTCCGGGAAGCATCTCGAAGATTTACGAAATTTCTCGTTAAACGCGATCGGTGGCCTCTGGTTGCCTCGGAGGGTTTGTAGGGCGAGTGCGGGGGTGTGGGCGTTCGTTAGATCCGGAGCTTTTCTCACGCGGCTAAGCATCGTCGAACGAAAGGGAGAGTGGTTCGGGAACGTGGCCGGGGCCACGAGGAAGAGAAACGAGGTGGAAGAAGCAGAAGTAGAGAGGAAGAAGAAGAAGAAAACGAGGTTCGCGAGCGTACGTGTCGGCGGGAAGTGGTGATCTAAATAGAAACCTCTTTAGGGGCATAACTCGGCGCACACCGTCTGTGAAAGACGCATTGCCCTCGCGGAGGGGCGTCGCCAGTGTCTTCGTAACCGGGCCTGACGGATAGCGCCGGAAATAGCGAAAACCAGCAACCAGGGGCAAGATATCGCACAGCCACGGGCTACCGTCGACGTAAACCATCGGCGAAGGTTAGGTGTCGGGCCGTCTGGGAATCCGAGTGTCGCGCAGATCATGCGTCTGCCATGTCGCGTGCCATCAACCACCTCCTTCGCCGGATCGCTTTGCTTTGGTCCCGTCTGATTCATCGACGCCTCCTTTCCTCATCTCTTTTTCCAAAGCTTTCGCTTCGTAGTAAAATGTCGAAGCTGTTCCTGGAAATTATCTTGGCATTTGATAGACAACTGTTTGATTTGTACAGCGATCAGCTAAGAATGAAAAATTACTATGATTATTTTCATTCTGACGTTCTTTTTGTAGGTCTTGAGAAGTCGCAGAGTAATAATGAAATTAGAATCGTCGAATCTGTAGGTAACTAGCTCAATTCAATTCAATTTTAACATCACTAGGATAGTAAACACGGAATTTTAAGAATAGATACCTGAATGTTTTACAGCCATTAATTAACCTATTTTGCGGGATATATTTTCAGGAACTGGCATTTGAAAGAACAGTGATAATTTGATTGAATCACGTTCTCGAGATTTCATCGGTTTCTCCGAAATAGAAGCATGATTTTTTCACATTCGTTGCCTTTTAACAAACTCTATATTTTTGGGCCAGAATTAATTACGTTCGACTGTTCGTTCATTCTTGCGTAAAAATAAGGTTCGCCGCTGTTGGATTGTGTATTCTGCGTTTCGCAAATATCAAATTATTTGCTGAATAAAGTAACTTCTAACAATCGCGAAGTTTACTGGAGCCGGTTTCAAATAACTCGTTCCGGATTCATTGTTTTACAAGTGCTGCAATTGTGATTGTATTATCAGAGGGAACTATCGAGTAAATGTGTTCGTGCGATACACAGCATGGAAATTTTGCATCCTCCTCGAAAAACAGTGAATTCATTAAACACAAGATCAATTTACCTTCGCTTTTCATGAAAGTATAGAACACAATGCAGACTTGTGAAAAATCGAAATATCCACGAGATTTAGAGGCTCTACGAAGCACACCTCCAGAGACAGGTAACGCGGGAGCGAAGTTTCTGCGAGTCCACCGAAAATAGCGAAGAATGTCGCACGGCGCGCCGGCATAGTGTGCGTTAACTATTGTCGATGGCGCGCGAGTGTCTCCGTATCGGGCGCATCCATCTGCGGCGAAAAGGACACACATTATCCGCGTACTTGTACTCCGTGCATTAGCGGGGACAGAGTGCTAATGCAGAAATCTGGTATCGGTTAATTAATAACCGTAAAACTCAAACCCGGCCCTGCCCCCCACCCTTATCTCCATGCGCGCGGCGCGTTATTTGATTTCCTCGAGATACACTCACCTCCCCTCTTCCACCCCCATACCGCCAACGTTCCCACGAAACTCATGGCAATCTCCTCCCTCTATAGTGTTTCCGCGGCGAGCACAAGTGGGCACGAAACGCGACGTTTTAAAAAAAACTTGCCGGGAATAATAAGTTCCTTTTCACAGGACTCTTTTTCAAGCTAATACATTTTCTCGTTAATGTAACGTTACTTACCGCGGCCTCTTTGTTCTCCCCGCTCTCCTCTTTCGCTCCCTCTTCACTCCTCCCACTCTCTCTCTCACCCTCTCTCTCTCTCTCTCTCTTCACTCTGGCTTCTTTTTCGTGAATTATACGCGTCCGCCTTGCTCGTCTTAATTAGCGAATTATTTAATGAAAACAGATCCGACGGTTTCCGTTCCGCGGAAACCGCCTCGATCGTTTGCTCTCTGAGTTTCGCGGTTTTTTCACCGCGGTTAATGGCCTCCCATAGACAGAGGAAAGCGTCTGGATCGTGGTCGGCGCCGTGGTGGTGTAACGCATTACAGTGGAAGTTTCCTGTTACATTTCCGAAAAATCGATTAACAGTCAGCGTGCCAAAATAAATGTAAACTTGTAATTGCACCTCATTTAAGAAATTTTGAGAATTATGCTTCTTTAAGAGAAATTGGCCCGAACAGCTGTTAATAGTTTGCAGAATTAGCGATGCAATGGCCCGAACAGTAAACATCGATATTTCATCGTTTTTTACCTTTATTTAAAATTTGGAATTTTCAGGTCCGGATAAATACAAGCGACGGTACATTGCACGCGGACTTGATCGCGGACGCGCGCCGAGCAAATATTATTTTTATTTCGACTGTAAATATTTTCTTCCGTCAAACAACGTTTTTTCTGTTAATTCAATAATACCGTGAAGTACCCTGGAAAGTTCCGAAGGGATTCGTTCTATAATTCTCCGAGGAAAATATTATATGACCCGAATGATTTGTAGAACTAATTGATGTGATTTTAATCGGCTCGGACGAACCTCGCCTGTGAACACTGTAAGTATTGGTGGGTCTATAGCGATCGTTAGGGGATGGATGTGTTTCGCATTCTCGCAGGAACGAATAGGATTTTAATTGACTTGGATCGACGTTGAGCTGCGATGGCTGAGGAACTTTTGTTTCTGAAGATTGATTGATAAATGCGTGCTTGGCTTTCTTGATGTTTTGCGGTGTTATTGGAACGGTGTTACAATCTTCTGCGTGGGAGTGTCTTCTCAAAGATTTACAGCAATTTTCTCTTGAAAAGATAGTGTGAATTAAAAAAGGGATTTTGCAACAACTTTTATATTTTACATAAAAATCCACGGTGAGTTCCTCCGGAATTCACGAGGAATTGAAAGCGAGTCACTGTAACTAGCAGTTCCAGCGTTAACGCACCGTATCGTGCACTGTTTCAAGATACCCATTGCCTATCACCGAAAAGTAGATGGAAACGGGGTTGCACGGGGGCGGGAAGGGGGTGAACAGGGGGTGAGGAGAGGGGAAGCAATTACAAAGTTTCGCGGGGCAACGTTATACTTTCGACGTGACTTTCAATTTTACCGGGGGAACAGCAGCGGCCGTTATTAGAATATTTTGTGGGCCGGATGTTCGATTACCGCAGAATAAATTTGGTGATCCGAAACTTGAGCCCCGCAAGTTATTATCAAGTTGTCCAACGTATTACGCGCAGTTTGCTGTACCGATATGCTTACTGGGATCGATATTCCTCGAGTAATTTTCCCTAGCAACTTATCGTAATTTATCTTTTCTCGCGGGCCGGCTCCGCGCCGTTCCCGTCTCCCATCGTCTCGTTTCGCAATGAGAGACAGAACTATGCGAAAGAAATTACAGAAGACAATATTGAATCCTGGATGACGGAGCGGGCCACCGGAATGAGACACGGGGACTGCGAACCTCGGTTAATATAGCCGAAACGTTTATCTCCTGCTCCTGTCATTTAACAATCTCTTTCAATGTCGTTTTGCATCGGAGCGAGACAATATTTTTATGCGGCTGGGTTTCCGGTTTCGTGGATTCTTGAATTGGGTCTCCCAGGCGGAATACGAATTTTGTTGTACATTTTCGGAAGGGGTGAAATTGCAAAGAAATAATTATTTTAATGGTTGTAATTTTAACACTTCAGTTAAACATCTTTTAACAAGAAGATTGAAAGAGTACGGAGTCTCAATGTTTTTAATAATTGTAATCAACGAAGTTGTTCCAGCGGAGTGCGCTTTTTTAAATTTTCTGAGAAGAATTCTGATTTATATGCAGCACATTCGTTCGCACCATGATTCACGATTGTTGGAGATTCAGTGCAGTTGGAAGTTTGATCGAGTTAAATCATCTTCCTATTTTATTTGCACCCTAAACAGCACCCTTGAGGATTTACATCCGAACTGCAGTAAATTAGTGCATGAAAATCTGTATTTGCATGTATTTCCGCAGCCCGGTGATAACGAATACATTTAACCCCTGTGTACTGTTCAAGTAATTACTGCGCGGGTATTCATCGATTATTGTGTTAGACTAGAATTAAAATTGAATTACCGTAACGTATTGTTGTAGACATCATTAGTAATGATCACAAATTTTCTGTGCGATACCCTCCATCCATTAATGTTTGCAATACCATCAATACCTTCTAAGATCCATAAAATTAAGGTTTTTATTCCCTTAACCCCTTGCAGTTGCACCGATTAAAGCACTTTATCCCCAAAAACATCGTAGAAGAGACAAGAAAAAATTTATATTTTCCGTATGACTACATTTATATTAATGCTTACTTAATATTCATTATACAAACGAATCAAATTTTATTTTATTTAAAATGAAAGGCGCAACATACATATTTATCAGGCTTTGTTTAAAATCTTCATGACAAGCGTGACTCGTTAAAATACGGCAACGGGTTAAAATAAAATTCAAAGTGTTCCAGCCCCAAAACAGCGTAAAAGCTCGCTGCTGGTTGCGATGGGGTGACTGGGGGAAAGGCTGCGAAACAATCAGCGATACGTCGGTAGCCTAATTTATCGATCAGTTTCCATTAACGAGCGTCCGCGTTAATAACCGGAAAATTGTGGAAAGAAACACAGAACGCGGGCAAAGAGAATCAAACGCGGCACGGGCTGGGGTGTCGTGGGCGGTGAGGGTGTCTCGGGAGGAACGGCTGAAGGTGGAGGATGAGAACTATGGATGCAGGGGGAGAGGGGGGGTTGGCCCGGGGAGAGAGAGAACGGGAGAGACGAAGATGGAGAAAGCGAGCGCGGGGGTAGGATCGGGGGTTGCGTCGTAGTCGCACGCACACGAGGACACACTCTCGCGTGCAGCCCTCGCCTCGGGCTGCGGAGGAGCCTCGCAATTTAACCGGTTCGACATTCGCCTCGAGCTCGTAATTGGCAGGACGAATGAAAGAGCCCCGCGGACGAGGACGAGTGGTCGGGATTAACGATGGCGAATGGATCAGAAATTCTCCGCGAAAATAAAGTAGGTAGCTGGGTTGGCGGTATAGGTATAGTCCGCGGCCGTAGGTACGAGCCTTTGTTTGTCGTTCGCTCCAATTACCTCCGGCCTCTCCCGGTAGCTTCATAATTAACTCCCACTCATTTAACAAACTTTACTTTTAATGTTTTAAAAATAGTAATTAGCAGTGGCGGCAAGAGAAGAAGAAGGTAGAGGAGGAGGAGTAGGAGGAGGAGGAGGAGGAGGAGGAGGAGGTTGAGGAGGACGAGGTGCAGCAGCAGCAGGAGGAGGGGTGAAGCGAGGGTGTAGAGGGGGTGAGAGAGAGAGAGAGAGCTGAGAGGGTAGAGAAGCTCGGAGGTGGAGGAGATGTATGAAGAGAAAGAGGAGCGGGGAGAGAAGAGGGTTGTGGAAGGCAGACGAGGAGAAAGGGGTGAACAGGGGGAGGGTAGAAAACGGTGTGGTGGGGCTTGGAAGGAGAGTAGGTAGCAGCGGCGGCGGAGACGGCGGTGGTGGCAGTGGTGGTGGTAATGCTGGTGGTGGCGATGCGGGGGAGTGTAGAGGGGGTGTAATTAACTATCATGCAACCCCTTCCCAACAGCAGCAGCCGGCGTAGCAAGGAGGTAATTGGACCGGAGTCTTATACGTGTGGAGCTCCGCTCGAGGGAGGAGGGGGGAAGAGGCTGCCAGGATAAAGGGTTGCTTAAAATTGCACACAGTGCTGCATTATGGAACCTCTGACGAGCTTCCAGGGAACGACCGTACGGATGGCGGCGTGGAAATCCATTAACCTCCCCCGCCGTCGCCTCTGCCACCCTACCCCATCCACTCTCCAGTCGCGAATTAATTGCGATCGTCTAAGGGCGAGTCTTTGTCGGAGTCTGCCCCCACCTCCTCCACCTCCTCCACCACCACCCTCCTCCACCTCCTACGCCTCCTACCTCTGGCTCCTCCACCCCCGAGCCAGCCCACCCCCGACTACCTGTATGGTCGAAGTAGCGATTCAATTTTCGGCGTACCTGCGACGAGCATAAGCAGCGAAAAAGCGATCGCCCTACGTATACATGAGATTCGTTGCGACGTCTCCAAGAGGTCCAACCACTCTCTGAAAAGGGATGGAGCGTGTTAAAGAAATCCTACGGGTTTGTCTCCGCTGTAGGGTTAAATTTACCTGTAAGGTTGAAATAGCGACTGTTCATTCTGTATGAGGATTGTCGAGACCTCTTGGAGAGGTCCCTGGAAAGGGATGAACTGTTTTAGAGGACGAAAGAAGACTTACGAGTTTGTCTGGACTGTAGGGTCCAGACTGATTTGTCCCACTTCGGGGTTGTTTAAATAAATTCAGCCTGTTAGCGGATTGCATCCGCTCGATCGGGACACGGTTTGATCCCGCCACCCCCAGGTGGACATTCTAAGCTGTAGAGTAGGATGGGTTTAGGCAAATCCCAACTGAACTTTGTCGCTTTCGTACTCTAGCATTCTTCGCTCGACGGATCGGACAGAAATGTTGCTGTTGGAGTTGTCTCTTGCTTTGCATCATTAGCGGACTTAACTAACAACGTCACTATAATAAAACCGCAAAGTTAGTTCGGAGTTTTGTAGTGTCCGAACATTCGAGCGTCGAATGAACATTGTCATCAATCGCCGGAAGCTGCAGAGTTGCGTGGAACGAACAGAGAAAGACGCAGAATTTCCTGATCGATACCGGAAGATAGTCAGAGGCCAAGGAAAGAGAGGGGCGGAGCGAGAGGGAAGAGAACGCACGTTGCGGCAGCGTAATAATCGCAGAATGGCCTTATCAAAGGGATTATGACATTGGCACAGAGTTCAGACTGCGTTAATCAGAACTTAAAGGCCTTCAGTTGGCCGAGGGTACACGGTGTCGTAAGGGCTTCCCCGTAGGGAAGAGAAACCCCATCGGTGCTCCCAACTAATCAGCACCAAGACGTCAATCTGCCTCAGCCGTGCACATAAGTGGAGTGCGGAACGTGGTTCCCGATGTAATGCCGTGTGTACGACTCGCGAAACCGATGCGATCCGCGTTAGGGAGAAACCGGAGATATCATTAGACTGTACTCATTAACTGTTCCGTCCCTCCAGACATCCTTTTCGCACTTTGCGCTTCATACCCGCGCGCTGTAAAACGAATAGTTTGAACTGAGCATCGTTCGATCTTGGAAAATCCGCCATAAATTTCTTCACATAGACAACGTTTTTAACATTCATGAATTTACTAGATAAAGTTGTGAACAATTTATAATTGTTTAAAGGATCGTTTAATCGACTGCAGTTCGTATCGATTGCAGGACGCAGGAGTCAAATAAAAATTGTATTCTTCTTTTAATTATCCTATTAAGCTGAAACGAATACATTCATGTTCTTAAATATTCTTAACATGTCCACTGCTTTAAAACGTACGTGCCCATTTTTGTTATAAATGCATAAAATCCGCGGTCTCTAATCATTAAAATGGAGCACACGCGCGGCCAGAATCCGATGACTCGAGTCACTGGCGATGACTCGGCAAGTTAAGACGCCGCTCGTGTAGCCGGCCGGGGCGATTCGCGGGGTCATAATTAACGAAATTCATTATCCCAGGTCGAAACTAATTTTGCAACGCCTCGGTCGCGCCGCCGCGGCCCCTTAATCGCGAAAAACCGTGAAATTTAATTAAATTTAGGAACGCGAAAGTGAACGGGGCAGGACGGACGGGAAAGAACGACGGTGGTCGATGCTAACAACGTTCTTGTCGTGCCATAAAGGTATTAAACCGCTGGAAATGAGGATGTTCCGGATTATCGCGGCGATATCCTTCGGACGTCGTGTCTCGATAGTCGAACGAGGAATCTGATCCTGGAAAAACGAATGTCGTTTCTCTCCAGCGGCCCAGAAAATTTCTGTCTCTTTCTCGACACGGTTTGGTATCTTAACAGGATCTGCCCGTCGAAGAAATCAACTTTTATAGGCCCTTATGGTTATTAGCGGGCTTTCGATTTCGTACAAATTCACATGAGCGTTGAATCCCTCGGGGAAATAAAACTTTGCTTCTCTTATTAACGGGCGATATCGAGTAAAAAGTAAATTAGCTCCGGTGAACTTCTCATTCGGGTTTTTAATCTGTTCTGCTTGGCTACGTGTGCCATAAATGCGTACGGGTAATTATTCGGCTCTTCAGAAAGAATGCATTTCAAAATGCGTTTTCAGCGATGTTAAAAATTGCGAGCGTCACGCAGATTTTTTAATATTAATTTTGTTTCGTGCGCTGACGTGCAAAGTCGTTATTTTGGCAATTTGTGATCGATGATTCTCCTGGGATTATTATTAATATGAGCATGAAAATGAAGAATTATGAAGTCTGAAGGACAATTGAGGTCGCAATTTAATTTATTTAAGATTAAATCCATAAATTGGTGAAAAAATGAGTTCATTTGACAGGAAGATAGGAAGAATGCAAATAGATTTAGCGATTAAAAGTTTTGGAAGCCTGGTGCGACATATTCGCAAGATCGAAGTATTTACCGATTAGCTGGTAGTATTTACTATATTGGAATTACATGGGGAGTGAAATCGAATTTCCTGAAATTGTTCCAGCAGTTTAATTCAATAATTTGATACGGGAGGACTGTTGGAATCCCCGGTATCGGGCCAGCGCACAAAAGTTTACTTCGGTCGATCCAACGACGTTATAAAGAGAAACGTAATTAATCCTATATATAATAGTATATAGCAAATATATATATATACATATATACATATATATACACACTTTCACAATAAAAGTGGCAATAAAATCTCGAGCCGGAGGAGGATACAACGCCTCGGAGAGAGGAATTCAGGTTATAATACCGGATGAGATACGCCTGCGATATTACAAGAAATTGGAACAGCATTACCCTCCGTAAACGTTACGTTATTATATCAGAATTATTGCCGCCGCGGCTGATATTGCGTTACGGAGGATCGTAAATTAAACTCGGCCCTGTGATTCCTGTTAATTTAAATCAAGTCAATTTCTAATTAAACAATTTCGCCCGAGACACCGTCGCCGGTTAAACGGGGGCCAATTAATTTCCCGTTTCGACGAGAGACGCTCTGCCTGAAAAAGTTGAATGAGTTGGCGGTGTTTTTGCGCGCCACCGGCGAAAAAAGAGAAAACCGGCGAAATTTTTCAAGCTTGGATTATTGAATGCACGGTTTTGTAAAAACCGGCGACAGCGGTTTAATCCAGCTCTTGACGACGGCAAGATAATTCTCTTGGTTTTATTCGACTTCTTTCGGCAAACTGTGTATTCGACGTGTTTTATCTTTTGCGAGTCTGACAGCGCCGTTTCCCTTTTGTTTCCATTTTTGTTAGACAAAAGTTAATATCATACCACTTCGAATTGACGATTTCATTATTTTTACCTAAAACGATTTCAGATTAATCGCAACGTTTGGAATGAAATATCAATGATAAATTCATTCTTCAATTATTGAACCCATACAAATAAACACATGAATATTAAATATGAAAAAATATTTTTTAACGCATAATTCCATTTCCCGCGACTCGTCTAACAGAAAGAAATGCGAAAAAAATCATTTACGGTTGATTATTCATCGATGCAAAGAAACCGTGTTTTCCGGCGGTAGCTTCGTCATCGATGCGACTTCGAAACTCCATCAGAGCAGTTGGTATCAGCGGGTCGAAGAGATCGCTTCTGAGAGGCCGGCCAAACAACACGCTCCTCGAAATATTTGCACGGGTCTAACATTTTCTTCGCGCGAAGGATCGTTTAAGACGTTGCAATACCAACAGTGCCGGTATAATGTTCCGCCGATTTTGCTCTTATTGGGATGCCATCGAGTCGTTCCACTCGTCTTCTCTCTTCTTCCATCTTGAACCGAGGCTCACCACACCTCCGCGTTCCCTCGTTTCCATTCCATCCACATTCGTCCCGTCTCTGTCTGGCGACACGCTCCTCGGACTTCCATCCTTGTCTCCTCGATCCTCTTCCTTCAGCTTTAGGTCCTCGGGTAGGTGTCCTCCTTTCCACCAACCTCCTTTCACACAGTCTATCTCTTTCGTTCTCTCTGGCGAGCTCCTTTCGACGACGACACTTTATCCTCCTCGCGGGAGGAGACACCCCGAGATTCACGGAGGCGTATGTCCCTTCTTCTTCTTCTTCTTCTTCTTCGGCTAACCCACCCCTCGCGGGCCAACTTGGCTGGGGGATGTTCCTTGTTCCTCCGTGTGTGCCGCCACACAATTACAGAAACGAGTCTGTTAACTCTTGCGCCCTTTCGCCTCTCGCAAGCCCCGGCGAGCATTAACCTAACGCAACCTCGCCGGGATTTTCTACCGGAGTGTATTTTCGGCCGTGATAAAATTCCTCTCGCCCACCGACGCCTGTTTCTTTAAGGTTAATTCAATCGCTGCCAGCTGGAGCGAGGCAGCACCGAGGCAGCACGCGGCAACCGTTCTTTCCTACGCGTGATCAACGTCGCCCTTGGGAACTCGGTTAACCAGCCTCGATTAACCGACTCGCTGCTTCCGCCATCCTCCCACACATCCGTTTTCTTTATCCGCCGTGTACCAGTTCTATGGAATAATGGGAACACTTCGATGGGACCCGGGTCTATTTTGATCCACCATCTCAAAGGTCTAGCTATTCAGATCCTGGTGAGGAATAGACTGCGGACTTTTATGCAAAATAAAATTTTTATCAATTGCGATCTTATCTATTGCGATCACAGCTCCGATCGCGTTGCCCTTGAAATATGTTGCCAAGGTCAACATTCTGTACAATTTTTTCCATTTTACCACGTTTTTATTAGCTCGCTTCCTTGTCTGTCTGTTTGTCTGTTTGTTTGTCTGTTGTATATGTATAGAATCCGCAGTGACGAATTTTAACTGAAAGTGGTGAAACTAGGAGCAATAAAAAGCGCGGTTTTCCAAATTCGCGGTGGTTCTTCGAAGATTCGGAAATCATCCCCCACCTGTCGCGTACAGCATCGAACGGCGTCGTCGGCGTTGTTGTTAGAAAAATAAATTTTATATCGTCGGTGTCGGTAGCACAATCGTTCGTCCCGGAAATTATTAATGAAGACATTTCGAGGGTGGTAGTACGCGTTCCGCATCCGACACGGTGTCAGTGGGCGGGTACAACTGTTACCCGCGCGCTGTGCTTCCGCATATACACACACCGGGTCCCACAGAAGCATCTCCGCCGCGGCGACCCAGCTACACATCCGCGCGGTCATAAGATCGGACTTCCGCGAGCCCGCGTTTCCTAATTAATTAAAGTAATTAAGACCCGGCCGAGTTATTGCTCGGATGTCCGCGCGATGCCACATCACGGCAGTATTATGAACCGCGTAACGAACGCGCGGCTCTTCTCGTGTCTACCGGGTGACTTGTTCTTAGACCCCCTTCTAAAACCACCCTTACGATCTTGTGAAAAAAAGGCGGCCTGTTTTATCGGGTACAGGATACATTCCACGATCGCATACGAACACGAGTATTTAATAGTAGAGGTAGATTACGCTTTTTACACTTCACTTTCAATTACTCGCATTTTTAAATCATAATTACACCTTGTAACATTGTAATACGAACCTGTAATATTGTAAAGCGAAATGGACCCATATGAGGGTCTGAAGCAGGCATGTCAAACTCTTTCACCGCCAAGGGCCTCATGATGTATTATAAATTAATTCGAAGGCTGCAATAGAAAAAAGCAGACAAATATAACTATTTCATTTTTGTTTCGAAGAAACTTGGACATGTTATTTAGTAAAGAAATTTTCAAAATCTGGTTCAATTTGTTGACTTCTGCTTCGTTTCACATTGTTGGAACTGAACAAAATTTATAAATAACGTATATATTTATTATAATAAATGCATAAAATAAAATCTTACGAAAATCCCCGGTATTCTACAACCCCCAAACCCGATGTACCCCCTGCAACCCTTAAACGCCGGAAGCGCGCTACGAGAGGGAAACAATGAAAAAGCACTAATTCCCCGGGATCTCAGACGAAATATCCGTCGAAGCTGCTGGACACGGCAATTATTCATCCCAACGGAGGATCGTTGACCCCCGAACGTCCCTCGTTCGTCGACGGATCAAAAAACACGAGCCCCGAACGTCCAGCCGTATTTCCTTCCGGTACGTGATCTTTAATCCCCACTCGGACAAAAACGGGACCGGTTGGTCCGTTCTCGATCTCCGTGCCGGTATAATCTATATACACGCGCAACATACTCACACAAGTACATAGAATTTTTCTCCTAGCCGGAATACATAATTCCTACGTTATTATATCCGCTTTTCGGCGTGCAGAGGCGGGCAGACGCGAACCGTTCGTTCGCTCGTCGAGTGGTTTTAAACAGTTCGCCGGTGAGAACACGTTCCACGTGGACACGTGTGTACGTACAGGAGTGTATACAGGGTGTTCGACACTGTCCAATATTGTCGAACACGATTCTCCAAAAAAATCCGGGCAGGATTCGTTTGGTTCATTGTGACCTTGAAAAAATCCATTTGTCGTCTCGTATTTTAGCACACACCCTGTTGTCGCAAGAACAAAAATTTAAAAAGTCCGTCAATTTTCTCTTATTTTTTTATTCTATAATAATGTATCTCTATAATATTTAAAAATTTAGAAACCCGGTAATTTCCACCGTTTTCATTTTAATTTCCACCATTTCCACGTACAGAAACCTTCATTTGAAGAATAGAAGAATTACCATTTTCTCTTAAAAAGAAATTCGAAATAATAAAATCGAGACTGCGGATCCCGTTCCGACCGACGGAATCAAGCTTTAAAATATTTGGCATACGTGGCCGAACACCCTGTATATGAGCGCGGATGTAAAAGGAAAGAAGTTACCGTAGGGGCGGCGGGGTGTGGGTGCGCACACGTACACACGCGGGCCCGGATGCACGTTCAATATTTGAGAGGATTTAAATTCGGACGTTGGACGTCCGGACGAATTTCAGTTGGATCGTTTAAAGGTACGCCCGCCGTCAGGCCCTCGTGAATGATTAAAAACGGCTCCGTCCTTGGGAAAGGAGCGGGCCGCGGCGCGACGGCCGAGCCGCGTCTTGGCGAGACTTTTCCCCGGAATTGTCTACGTGCGGGCGAAATAACGCCGACCGAAGTCCTGCTCGCGTATAAATAGAGAATTTTTGCTTTTTTTCCCAACCCCCGCGCTGACGCCCTTCGCCCTGGACCACGTTCAACCGGCTCGGATGAAGCCGAACACGATCGTCAGGCTTCAGTTTACTGCTCGTACGGGTCCGCAACTTCGACGTGCAAACGCTTTGAAGTGTGAACTCTTCCTCTCCTATCTGGCGCGATGCGCCCCCTTCCAGAACCGACGTTGAGTGTTGTTTTCGGGGGTTGATCGATGGACTCGGGGGTAATTGTCGCGGGGACGAGCGTGGTAATTCGGTGAACCGATCAAATTATTTTCCACAATTCTTTTGATTATGATATATCAAAGACAACAATTAACACTAGATTTACCGGCAATTAAAATATACCTGTTTCTACCGAAACCAGTCAAAATGACTGGTCTTTAGAACAATGTATACAGGGTGAGTCACCTAACGTTATCACCTCAAATATCTTTGTTGTCTTCAAAGATACATTAAATGTCTTCAGGACAAAGTGAATGGTAAAATGGGGCTCAGGAAAGTTTTTGTTTTATGTCATTCTTTTAGAAATATCAAAGTCACCCTCATATTTTAAAATGGAACCACCCTTTTTTAAACATCTACGATGATAGTCCCTTTCATTACGGATTCAGTGACTATAATTACTCAAGGTCGTTCAAGGTCACGGACAGGAAAAACATATAAAACTAAACTATGGAAGCAGAATACGTTTATCACCAGTGAGACTTGTAGTAAACATGCTAACGTCCTTCCATAAATAAATTCTATAAATTGTAAAATCACTGATTTTAAATCAGTCACTTCGACTGGCGTGGTACATCTAGTGTTAAAGAGGCTGAACCCAAAGGTTTCTGGTTTTTCACAAAATGGAAAAATGTACTTTTAAATGTTTTTTACCCGTACCACGTGTATTGATCATTGGCTAGAAACAGAGTAACAACTGGTTAAGAACGCCATCAATTTAACAGCGTCTCGCGAGGATCAGTTGATTCGGTGACAACAGCACTAATCCACTAACGGACGTATGTATATTTCCGGCAGCGACGTAGCTATTGTTGGAGGAAAATAATAAAATGGAACTGACGTCCTGCGAACCGGGGAAAAAATATTTTGAAAAAATTGTTTTTATGAAAAAAAATTCGGGAATTCTATTTTGAACAGGTTGGCTCTCTGTTTGAGGGGGTATCGTGATATATGCCAACAATCGCATAGAAAATCATTTATCGCGACAGCAAGTATTGAAACTGATATTGAAAAATAAGTCCGTGAACTATAAATCGTGGACGATAACGCTTCGGTGTATCGAGGAACGGGATCGTGTAACAAACGCGATTGGAACGTGCAAACGTGGATCTTTATTTCTGAAATTTTTCGGAAAAGTGTTCGGTTTGATTGGGCGAATGGAAATGTTCTCTCGTGAAATTAACAATGAATGAAGATAATGATCGAAGATAGTAGAACGCATTTATTAGAATAATACGCGTAAACATTTTAAATCGCCAGCGACGGGCGCGCGCATATCCGGCACGCGGAACCTGCGATGCAAACGCGGCCGATAATCAACATATTAAACGGCAGCGAGGCGTTAATTATTAATTCTAATTTTCTCTCAAATGTTTAACGTACTTATAACTCATTAACGCGCATTAAAAACATATATAAATGGGCTATATTATGCGGCGCTCGGCCGATGTTTGAGAACATTACTTGTACTAAAATACCGTAATTAATTTATGCACGAACTTCGATAAATGTTTTCGCAGGGTAAACGCGTCGCGATGAATAATAACGCGAAAGCGTACAGTTTGCCGAAGATTTCGCGCATCGTGGTAGAGATTCTTGTATTATGACGCATCATTTCCAACGGTGCGAACATAATTCGAAAAATATCATTATTATTACGCGACTGGTTTTGTCGAAATTTTATTATTCACGCAGTGAAAAACTGTTCGAATGCTTGCGGGTCGCTTTTTAATATGAAATTTAAATCTGATAAAGACAATTGGCGGAGCAAAATAATTTAACAGCGTTTTCGAAACACACAACAACGTAACGCTGGCTCTCCATATTTAATTATAGCGGGAGCAGAAAACCGTTCTAATCCTGGCAAACGTACTTTTTGCATGCCGTGTTTAATGGAAATTTCAGGCTGTAATATTCTTTGTAATTGTTTTAAATACTATTTTAATTGCTGGGAATTATTCCAAGGGAAACCAGGCGCTTTTGCGTGTGTGTTGAATCTTTGAACATTTTTCAATGTGGGTGACCAACTCTTTTAGTCCACGCTGTGTAAAATAATTTAAGCAAAATGTCGATTCTACATAATCCCTGGTAGCCGAAATATGTTTATGAAGAATTGATGAAAATGTTTAGATATAAAAATTACGAGGAACACTCTAGTATATGCTGCTTTAAATATAAAAAAGATTCGACGATCTGTTAGAACCTTGTTGCAGGAAAACTTGCGAGGGAATCTGCACTTCACTTCGCAATGCAACGAGTCGAGTGCAAAGAACAACACGCCAGGAAAAGAATAAACTGTAGAGTGGGGAAAACGAGAATGTTCCGTAGCCGTATGGGGTCCATTCGTGAATGGTCAGCATTATCAGATGAAAGAGAAAGAGAGACACACAAGCAGAAGAAGAAGAAGAGCGAGAGAGAATCAGGGCCGCGACAACAATGGTCCCCTTTCAGTAATTCGACTCTGTCCACAAATCGCGGAATTATGTACGCTGGAAACAATTGCCAGTTTGAAAGCAAACCGATGAATATTTATAAGCTGGCCTCGGAAGTCTTAGACGAAACAATAATCGTAACTCGAGAAGTTTCCTCGCGGACCGGGGGAGCAAAAAGTCAGCGCTAACGAACAGGTTGACGAATACTACCGTTACCAGACAACATTCACGAAATTCCGGATGCGAGGAGAAGAAATTCTACCGGCGACAAAGGGAATGGACTATCAGGCCTAATTAACGCGTCGTCGTCGGCGGAAACGATTCCGAAGTGCTTCACTCGCGTCTGCGAGTTTCAGTAACGAGTGGATCGGATTCTTCAACAAAACTCAACCGACTCATTTTTACGTTTACACAATTCCTTATCATTGAAGGCACTGGTTAAAGAATTTTCAAAAAGTTCTTTCAATTACTCAGTTTCTGGCGAATTAATAAAATGTGGGAACGGTGAAATTAACAGGATTTTCAAGGACACTGTCCAATACCAAATTTGTTCCCAATATATTGTTGAACATGTGGCTTTGAAAAAAAAAACATATATTCCAACTTTAAACAAATATTGTGATGTTATAGTCTCTCCGTCTTTAATGTTTAAACAATCCTGGAGAAAAATTAAGGACAGATTCAAGAACATAAAAAAAGTTGAAATTTGTTGGACAGTTTAATTGTGCTGTACCAAAAGAAAACATCGAAATTATCTTTTACATTACAATCTTAAATGAAACTATTAGATGACGTTATTGAGAGGATAACTTATTAGTTGACAATGAAAAATCCTGCGGCTATTGAAGGTTGCATTAAATAGTGTTTAGCCGTGTACCATAGATTCTTCATAATTATGCACTAATCGGTCGGGAACGTGTTAACAACGAAGAAAGAAAAAGCTGGCTCGAACAAGAAATGTTAGGAAGCATCGATTTTTCCCATTTCCCGAGAAAAAGATCCCGACCCGGTACGAGCACATGGGCGCTGGTCCAGTAAAAAGGGCGACGAAGTTAGTAGCCTAATTCCTCCGTCGCGTCGCGTCGATTCGAAAAACTGCACAGAGCGACCGCGTAGGTGACCACAGGAAAGGGGTCACTCGGGGACAAACAACGAGGGCATCGGTAACTTACTTTTCGAGGCTAATGGCCGATCGGTATGCAGAGTGGCGGCGCGGCGCGGCGCGGCCCTTGCGCCCCAACCCCATGGTTCGCGTATTTTTTTCCCCCGTGTTTCGCGAGAGCCCACCCCCGCGCACGCTCGCGTGGGCAAATCCCCGAAATCCGCAGCGGGCCGGACAAATATAAATAACGGAATGATAATGAATCAAATCGCACGTGAAAAACCAATAAGTTATTGGCCGGCCGCGGCCGGGCCGGCGCGAATGATTGGCCCCGGGCCGCGTTCCTGTACATCCAAACCCCTCGAACCCCTCGCCAGCCCCCAGGCGTCGGTACTTTCTCCTTCCACCCCTTGCTCGCGAGTCTCTGTCTCTCCTCTCCTCTTCCCCCCCTTATCCCCTTCGCTCTCTCTCTGTCCCGTTTTTTTTTGCCTGTCAGCTCTCCCGGTCTCATTCGCCGTTTCGTTCCGGCGACACGAGCGCGATCGGACAACGCACACAGTGCATATTTTTCAATTAATTTAAATTACAAAACATCGCGGTAACGGCTCTCCGCGCGACCACCCTCGACCCCCACGCTCCACCTCCGCACACCCTCGAACCACCCCCGATATCTGCACGCGCGAGCATAAACGCTGGTACGCGTGCGAGCGTGTACCTGTATGCCCGTACGTGTCCACCGCGGGTATGTAATCATTTTTATTTTCGTGCGTGTCCCCGCCGGCTTTTTTTTTATTCAACACAACAGCACCTCTGTTTCTCTCTGTCCCCGATGGTTGTCCTTCTTCGTTTTACTTGGCACGGTGTTTTTAAGCTCTTTGTTTCACTATGGTCGCCCCCTCTTGCCTCCGCTGTTTTCGCGTGTTATCTGCGGAGACGCGTGATCATCGCGAATTTGTGATCCAGGGAATTCGTTGGCTACCTGTGATGTCCATGGGGTGAGGGGTGCGAAAAAACGGTGGATAAAGAATTAGAATTAGAGAATTTATTCAGTTTTTATAAAAAAAAAAAGGTTTTCCTAAAGCCAATGAAATTTTAACGAAATTTTCAAATCTCTTTCTCGGAATTGATAAGTTCGATGATAAATAACGACTGAGGAATTTATAACGAATAGAAATCTGGTCCGGCATCTTCGCGGAAGAGCAAGAAGGACGAAGCTAATATCCGGCAGCTTTGTTACACTCTTTTAATAAATCCTCCACGCTTCGGCAATATAAAATTCCTGGCCGTTTATTCCCGCAGGATATACTGACACAATTCGCCCGAAAAAATCTGCATAGAACCCGTTGCGCGCCCCTTATTTTCTTCCTCTCTGTAGTTCTTTATAGGCCAATGAAGCTTCCTCGTAAAATCATGCGCTTCCTACCGCGAATACGTGACGCGATTCGTTTCCTTATTACACGGGACTCTTTTCCGAAGGAAACCCGATCCCGCTCCGCGAACGACGCCACGCCACGGGAATCGCGAAAATCGCGGAGAGAGGAAAGGGCTGGTAGGGCCAAGCGAAACACGAAGAGTTCGCGTGCGCTCCCTGCGATTTATTCCTGAGAGAAATTTAAAGAAACGTATTTGGATCGTGTGTTCTTCAAATGGTTTTGCTTTTTTTTTTCCTGCAGAATTTTCATTAGAAAAATCGTGGAAAGCGAATAGCAAAGAGCAAAACGGTTTACGCGATCGAACCATGGAGAAATTTATTTCCCTGGCGCCTCGATCGCGTCCTCTCGGGATCACCGAGCTCACGACTCGACCGTAAGAGACTCTTAAGTACCCACGATGGTGTCGAAACGTTCTTGAATAAATAGGGGTCGGCTGCGGGACTCCTCTGCTCGAATACCGAATCGAGAATCGTGCCATGAAACTGGCGTGTCCACGCCGCGCCTCGCCGGTCGAGAGCCGACTTATAAATCGATCGAAACACTCGTCGATGAAATCCGAGATCGCCAACGAGAGATACATTTTACCCCCGGGCGATTTCCCTCGAACCTTACCCTTTTTCCCGCCGTTCGTGGCGCAACAGCCTCATTGTACTCGTGGCGACCTAAAGACCACGTTGCGAAACACGCAATCTAGTTCGTTTCCTTCTCCGAGTTATTGTGATTGTTTTTTGAAAATTGTTCCTTTCCATCGCGTTTTTCTTAAACTGATTATGATCAAACTTTACAACATTACGCAAATTTTTGAATGTAGAACCACGATTGATATTTTTTTTACTGATAACGCCGTTTTTATTTCCCTGGTATTTATTATCAGTAGTCCTCGAATTTTTGCGCGTTTATAGCTAAACGTATGAAATGCAGTAAAATAAATGTATTAAAAAATTTCAACATCGATTTTAATATTTTCCTATGGCTAACAAAAGCGTTTATTAAAATACGCAGGCTTCATTTCCCGTTTCGTGTCCCCCCCGCTTTCGTTAATCCGCCAATCAGACCTGTTTTGTTACTATAAAATTGTATTTTCTTCTTTAATGGGCTGCACTGAGAAATTAAATGAAACCGTATGAAATTTTAATTAACTTTGTACTTTGTAGGTCTTTGCAGATTTTGTATTTTGTGATTGTGTTAAATATGCCCGGAATGAATCATCTGTTACCGAACAGTGTATAGAAAAATAACCCGATTTTATCAGCATTTATAAAAATTTCCACTCGTCGGAGATAATAAACTAAATATTTACTAAAAAGGGACGGCTACCTCCTTATATTTTCCTTCCTTCTGTTTAAAAAACAAATATTTTATTTAAAATCTGTAATCTTAAAAGGGGGACTGGAAGATTTTTTTCCCAATATTTTCGGTGCAATAAATCACTGATTATCTGATTGAAGGAGGATGAAACAGCGATCGAGCGAATCTTGTTTCCCAAATGAAAACTGCGGAGGACGCTTCGAAATTTTACGAGCACGATTCGCAATCGCTTCGAATTACTTTTGCACGGATCCACCCCTCGTGTCAACTACCCTCTCAGCGTATTGGTACAGGGAAAATGGGGGTCGCCGAATGGCGGATTGATAACAGCGAGTTTTTTTACGATCGGAGAAAGACAATAACATTACCCGGGCGAATCGCGGCTCGTTAAATCCGCCGTTGGAACTTACTTTGAAGCGATACTGCGTACTCCAAAGTATCTATGAGCGGGTGGTAACGGGAGCAGAGGGGTCGCGAGAGGGGAATCAGATGATTACGATCGTCACAGTCGTGCATTAGCATAGACGAAAAACAGGCTCGTAAAACAGCTCGGTGCCCGCTCGACTCTGTTACCATGGAAATCACACGTTGCATGCCACTGACACTTCCTGTTCCAACGGTTCCGACAGCGGATAGGAAAAAGAACCGCGAGATTCGAACGAAAAATAACGGATGAAAAGCTGCCGTGAATTAAGGAGCCCACTGTCACACGGAGAAAACATAATGCCTGCTGTTTCGAACCTATTTTTTCCCCGGGAACGGAAGACTGAACCAGAAACTTCCTTTTGTCTCGCGAAATGGTTTACAAAACACGCTTCCGAGGTTCGAAGTGGATACTTTCGTGCGAATTATGCGTTCTTTCAATAGTGCATTCGTTATTTCTGAACGATAAAATATAAGGGTGAATAGAAGACAATCCTTTAAGGGCTGTAAAATTTAGAAGTTTTGCTAGATTGTTTAGAATAAAATAGAACAGGATTTTTTATTAAATTTGATCAGCAGAAAAAAGATTTGTGCGACGTTCTCTAAGAACAGATAAGAGCCCACAATAATTTTTGCACGAATATTTCCGTTCGATTAAAAGAATTGTTGAATCAACAGTTGCAATAAAGCAAGATCGACTGTACAACATAAATAAGTAAGGTCTGGAGAACGAGGACGACACAACAGGTTCGAAGATGGTTTCGCTATGAAAAGATAGGTTTGGAATGGGATTTGTGGGGATCGCGGAAATTATAAGGGCGAATCGCCCTTCGTCGTAGAATTGCGAACAGAATATCTGGCATAGTTGCAAAGCTCGCCCGTGTTTTTGCGGTGGTTACCCGTGGCTCGACACAGAAACCCAGGTTAATAATCGATATAAATTTATATTAAGCTTTTGTCCGTGCACGCGAGAGGGGAGATGAAGCGCCGTAACGTTGAGTTATGCTGACGCGCACCACTCATTTCCCTTAATTACGATATTGCTTATGTGCGCCGCGCCGTGCTGAGCCAAAGACAGGCCTTGTTCTGTACTCTCAAAAACGGGATTCAAATTTAAAGTTACTGCGACGTAATTACCGAACAGATGGATGGGAACGTTTCACTGTCCGTTTCGACTGGACAGCGAATTTTTGTGGTTGATATGCGAAATTTTGTGAGAACGAAAATATTCTATGTGAATCTGCTACTATTCAAGCAATTAGATTTACGTGCGCGGATGTTCTTAAATATCGATCGAACACCTTCCTGAATTAATTTGAAACAACAGACAATTACAAGGATCACAAGAAGTCTGACGAAGAATTATTAATCAAGAAATATATAAAAAGTTCACCAGCAGACTGGCTTAATTAGCTGGAGCTTGGCGTAACGAAGATATTAATGAAGCGATGTTTAACATTGTTTGCAGCATCAAATAAAGTTTGTAGAGAATTAGTAATTATCTTTGAATAGCAGAACTTATGAAACATAACAAAATCGATTTGTGAAATGAAAAAACAAATATAGAAAACTTTTATTAGCAGTCAGAGTATTGATAAGATAATTAGTGAAAAATATTAATTGTTGCTTTCGTAGTTTTGTAATTTTTCCTCCGTGGTCAGTAGATAGGGAATCCATCGGTCAGACACACAGGATTAAAACTACCATTATCAAAGCCATAGATTGTAAGAATTTTAATTTAAGCATGAAAATTGAAGTTTAATAGGACCAATTGGCTGGTACAATTTTTATTCCCCCAGTGCACACGTGCACTTCATTACAATTAAGCTTATTATACCGACCATACTGTACCGAATCACAGTGTAATCGATATCACACTTAGTATATATTGTTATACCTTGAAACATTGCAGTATTACATTTTCATAATAAATTACGGATCGATCTAATTAATGTGTATTTCATGGCATAATTACAACGTTTATAATCCGTTATCCAGTGCCATTCGTTCTATTATTACGGCCGCGCTCATCTTCGTCCGTAATTAGCCTGCGAGTGTTCTGCTATAACTCGATCCGGAAAACTCGAATTCGAAGAGGAACAGCAAATTTAGACTGCGTAAGATTGAAGAAGAAACGAAAAAAAAAATTGAAGTAACACTCAGTCTCTCAGAGTATTATATCCACGCAAAAAGTAAGATATTTTATTATTACCACGCTTCTATTAGCTTGTAATCTAATTTTAAATCATTTCCCGATGAGTTAGAGACTTGAAACTTTAAACATAGCTCAGAGAACCTGGGTGACAATGCAATAATTTAAAAAAAATTTTTAAGAAAGCCTGTGGCGTTTAGGAGATATAAACTACTAAATTTAACCGTTACACCTCCCCGCGCGACGCTCGGTAGTGCGTGATCGCGTTCAGCGATCCCCACTCGGCGCGACAGCGATCCCTACTCCACTACGCGTTCCCACTCCGACTCATCCTCGCTCCACTAAATAATAATAATAACAAATTCTAAAATATTCAACAGTGTTTGAAATATTTGTTTCGCCACATATCCCAAAGACTCCTTCAACAACACGTTCGTACCGCATCGAACGCAATCAAAACAGAGGCACCGCAACATCACCGACACCAGCAGAAAAAGTCGACCTTGCCCCCTCCCCAGCCACACCTCCGTCTCCACGGATCTCGAATCCCTTTCTTCCACCGTCGAAATAAATCGGCGATCGAATAGATCGACCTTCAGCCTTCGGATAATTTAGCTGTATCTCCTGACTGTGCTGGATGTGCGTAGGAGGGTTGATGGTTCGCGGGCGCCCCCCGTTGTCGCAGGGGGCGGAAGTCAAAAAATCGTGGCCACAAATCACGGCGCACAATGGCCCCGATTGTGTACGCTACTGCGCCGACCTCTGCTCCGCTGTTCCCCCCTGATGCCCCCTCGCCCCCTAACTAACTATCCCGTTGTAGTTCCGACACACAGAGGGGAGGCAGGGGGTTAAGAGAACGGGAGCGAGGGGTTGAAACGTTGGCCGTGGAACTGTTCCACTGGTATTGGTGGCTGGGGGCGTAGCACCCTCTTCGCCACCCCCGCGGGGCAGTTAGGGGGTAGGAGGAGGATGAGGAAATCTATTGCCGGAAGTGAGTATATTCAGCGGCGGTCTGCGGTGCGTGTATGGAAATTCGAGACCGCCTTCCTCGGAAGGGTCCTTCCCAAAACCCGAAGGGAATCCGCACGCGACGACAATTTGACGATGCCACCGGGGAAAACGAGCACCGGCTGCGGGACGCACCCCCCGGGATGGTAAGGAGAGAAAAAAAGCTTTGGGTGGCAGGACGGGAAGGGGGGAAGGAAAAGGGAAAAAGACGAAATCAGAGAACACGAGCATAGAGAGAGAGAGGGAGAGAGAGAAACACTAGGAATCGGTGTGCTGCGCTCTGCGATTTCCACCGGAACGCGCGGTCGTTCGACCCCCGCCTGGTTCGCTTCTAGTTTGATTAACGATTGATTTGCGGCGGGGATCGTTTGAATCGGGACGGTGATCGAACGATCCAACGACCCCCTACTACCACTACTAGGACGCTTTCGGATCGACCACTGAGTCAGTCACTCTCGAGGCGAGACGGGGTTGCCGATCATCCGGGAAGTGTGTCGGGTCTGATGAGAAAGGGAGACGCGACTCCTCGACCGGCCGGTTAGACAATCGAATGAATTATGTGGACCCGGACATCGACGAGGATCCCCGATCGAAATGGTCTTTTCTCTGGCCGCGGTCTCCGGGCGATCTTCGGCGTCGTGTTTGCTCGGTTCGGGAAAATGAAAATGGTCAGGAGGGTGAGATCGGACCGTGTTTGCTTGGTCATTACTGCTTAGGTTCGTGAAGTGGTTGTAGATTGTGATATTTGAGATTGACACGTCCACCGCGGAACAATCGCCCCCGGACATCTCGAAAAATGAAAGTAGTTCGGTCGTTGTAACAGACACTGCAGGTTTTATGCATTTAAAATAATTTAAGAAATACACGCCAATCGGTTTTGTAATATTGTTAAATTCCAACCTGAACGTTCTTCTTGATTTACCGAACAAAAGCGACTTTGCGGATCAGTATGCGGCCCGGCCTGGATCCCGAGATCCCGAGGGCCGTCGGATCGATCGATCGAAATTATCGGGGCCGAATCGAGGGGGCCCGGGATGGATTTCGGGCCTGGTCTGGACTGGCCGCGTGCGAAAAAACGCGTCACGCCAGTCTCACGGCGCTGTTGGCATGGCGTTACCTGTGTGTTCTCTTTCTCCGTCTTCTACGGTAATGATCACGGGCCCGCGGCCTGGCAGTGTTCATGCGAGGCAATTCCAATCAGAAATTAAGTCCGGGCCTATCGGAGATTGCGAGATGGATAGCGATTTCTCTTTTTCTCCCGGGCTCTCCTCTCGCTCCCGCGGAGCGTTTCGAACCCCGCTACAGAACAACAACGCCGTTCCAAGATAAAAAAAAAACCCCCGGTGTACTCGCGGCGGGGGTGAAGAGGGGGCCAGAGGAGGGAGGGAGAACGCCATGGTCGTAGGATAGCCGTTGTCTGATTCATATAATGAAATGTCTGTGAGATGATGAGCTCGGAGGCCGGTAAGTATAGCGTTGAGTCGTGGCCCGTGACCTCTGTCGAGCAACACGGAGAAAAAGTCCGAGCCAGGGGGCCACAGGGGGCAGAGCGGGGGCCGAATACTCGAGTCGCGTGCGAGATGCATCTCGCAGGGTGCGCTTGTACAGGGTGTGTCCGAACTCGGAGTCCCGAGCGATTATTCGCGCGAAAAGGGACGGTTTTAATTGAGAAACGTGAACCCGCTGACCCCGCTATTGTCTCTTCACGGTTCCCGTATTTTTAATCTTCTTTTTAATAAGTCGTTCCTGCAGTGAATAGGCTGCTAGAGGCTCTACCTATCTGTGATTGCATTGTATTGCGCCCAAAACAATGGTAAAGTATTTTTCTGCAATTTAAAGATGTGCAAAGAGCGAATACGTAGATGTATCTTGCAGGATCATGTTTACACGAACAACCAAATTATAAAACATTCGTTTCTGACCAATTTCATAAACACATGACCTCCATATGTTCTAAATCTAACGAGATATTATCTAAACAGTTTTTTTTCCTCTTTGGATCAACACTTTTATACTCAGAATTTCATACTCTATCGATATATGGTATAAAAAATAGGACATTCCATTTAAAAAAATTAAGGTGACCTTCATATTTCTAAAAAAAATTACATAAAAACAAAAATTTTTTTGGTATCGTATGAGCCCCATTTTACCATTCAACTTTGTCCTGCAGACAATTGACGTATCTTTAAAAACAACGAAGATATTTAAGGTGGTCAAGTTAGGTGAGATACCCTGTACATAAAATAATTTTAATGAGTCAGTTTACTAGATACACCAACGTGTCTGATCATTGCCGACCCTATCCACTTGCAAATAAACGGATACGCGACGGAGGAACTTTTTAATTGGACACATGATTTATTTTGCATTGTTCCGGTGAAGTTTGTGTAAGTATAGTTGTTGTTCGGACTATCTCTCGGACACACCCTGTATACATCGCGTGTGTTTTACGTGTTGGTCCGCGGAATTGCACGCGAGTCGACCTTTGACCCCCGATAGACGGCGTTGCCCTATGATCCAGAGGAGGCCGCGTTAACGTGCGATCCACCGTGATCCATCGCGCGATACCTCGTGGAACGGCCGAGCGATTATAACCTAAGAAATGGGATCCATTAAAATTGTCTTGGGATCGTTCCGAATGAACCCCTCACAATGTTGCGGCACGGTGTTGCTCTGATGGGAACGAGAACCTGTTAGTCCCACTTACCGCAATGAGATCGTAAATACTATTTTCCTGTTCATAGTTCGTGTGGTGGGCGTCCACGAATCGATTGTAAAATCAAAAATGTACAACACTCGTGCAAAATTTGTACCGGACAGACAAACCGACAGGCATTAGACAAGAAAGCGAGCTAATAAAAACGTGGTAAAATACCACAAAGAAGTTAGTGAAAGTTCCATAATAGAATAATGACAAATAGAGAAGTTTCGTAATTGGATTAGTAGTGGTTCGGGAACGAAGCTCCGTGATTTAAAATGATGTTTCATGACATTTTACACGTTCTTGGAAGAAGGTACGTCTCTTTTTGGGCCGGAATACCAGCTCGACGACACCGTGTTACGCCGAGATTGCGGCAACGTAATAAACAGAAACGCGTCGTTGGACTTTTTGGTCGTGCATTAACAACCTGCGAGAAACACATTAATTTTTACCGGGCTGTTCACATCGAACCACCGTCATCGATTTTCGGCGGTGGATCGCGCGTCGAGAAAGAGCCGAAGGAATTCCCCGCCCTGTGAGCGGCTAATTAAATGCATCGCACGCCGCTTCCCCGATAATCGACTTAATTAATCGTTTCCTGCGGCGTCCATGTTTCACGTCTTCGTGTTTCAGGGGGAAAAAACGGAATCCGCGGCGCATAATTGAAACCCGTTCCTGGAGGATGTTATTTGCATAAGCGGCCGCACCAATCCACGGCCCACGCTCGTAAATAACAACAATTTTAAGGAGATCGATAACGCAGGGCGGACGATCGATAGGTCGGGAGGTCGATGCTGTGCCTCGACTTTTCTCGATGAAAAGCAAAAGGCGAAGGAAATGCGTACTTTGTCCTGAAGACATTCAATGTATCTTTGAAAAAAAAGTATATATTTGAGGTGATAACGTTAGATGACTCGCCCTGTATAAATTTTCTTACACTCCACCGTGCGTACAGATTTTTGTCGGCACCGCGATCGGTGTCGCAGAAACGTCTTGCTCGCGCGAAACGAAAGACAAATCCGAAATTTGGATAGATTCGAGATGTCCCGGCGGAGTCAACACCTGATCGGCTAATCCATAGAGCCGCAACCTCGAAGTCCCGTTCAACTATCGGCATTCAAGCCCCAGAATTGAAATGTTTAGCGAACGCCTGGATGCCTCGGTGAACTCTCGCCGGCCGAAGAAGGAAGCGTTAACGTGGATTGATTGCGATGTCTATCGGGCCTGATCGCGTTCGAGGCTTTCGCACGGCGCTCTACACCGGCGAAATAATTCGAGTGTCATCGTGTCTGGATACCCCCGTCCATTAACGTCTTGCGGATCTATCGCGGCCCGCGAGATCTACGCGCGAAACCGATCAATCGACCAGCCGGAATCTACGAATCGAGCTAACCGAGACTTGTGTACGATCGCTGATAATATCGATGGCTGTCAATCATCCTGCGAAGTCATTGTTTGATGATGAGGGAACGAGTACCTCAAAAGGTTGCAAAAATATCGATTTTTAGTTTCGTTTGACATTAACGTTCTTATTCTTGTACCACGCATTATTTTTTGATGCACGCGTTTGATCGTGTATAGCCAAGTCAATTTTCATTTCTTCTGTACCCAAAAATTTGTGAATATAGCCAAAACATGAACAAATATGTCCGCCCAAGTTTTACAACGAAAGCTTTAGTGGTTTCCATGTAAAAAAATGCCGAACTTCGCGAGTTATTCTCATCGAACATAAAAACGATCTTATTCTTGTACCCCACATTATTCTGTGATGCACGCGTTTGATCGTGTATAGCCAAGTCAATTTTAATTTCTTCTGTACCCAAAAATTTGTGAATACAGCCAAAACATGAACAAATATGTCCGCCCAAGTTTTACAACGAAAGGTTTAGTGGTTTCCAAGTAAAAAAATGCCGAACTTCGCTAGAACAAAATACAGGATACCCGGAGCGATAAAGGCGAAGATCTGCGAGCTTAGGGTTGCTGTTAACGGCACGTGTAGAGAGACTATGATCATCGCGAGCAGGTGTCCTGGCACGCGGCTAATAAAACGCGTCTCTTTGGTACGCGACTTGGCAAGGATTGCGGTAGAACAACGAAAGCCCACTGTTTCGCAAACTACGTCGATCCGATCGTCGCCGATGAAAATGCGAGCGAATTCTCGAAAACGCTTCATGAATATATAAATGCCGTCCCCGGCTGCTCGAATCCGATTGTATCGCTTGATAAAACGGCACGCGATAGTAAATATCCGGCGAAGTATGTACTTTCTTCGATCGGATCCGTATTTATGCATCGAAATATTGAATCCCGCGCGGTGTCCCGCACCCCCGGATCACCGTGCTTACGTCCAATTAGGTGAAACACGTTTCCCCACCATTGTGCATGCGCCAGCCTAATGACTGTTCATTACGGTGCATTACGTATCCTCGCCTTTCCCCCGGTAATTTGAAATTACGAGAAACTTTCTTCCCCCTCGATCGGTGTCGTGGATCAAGAACGATCCTACTATACGACGACCGTGATACTTTGCGCGAAATAACGTGTTTTCGGTGGAAATAATGAAATGATTACAGCCGCGAGCGAGACCAGCGTCGTGATCGGCAGCAGTTACCCGGCGACGTGTTTTCAACCTGTTTTTGTAACTTATAATGTTGTTACTATGTAGCTCCCGATCTCGATAAACAATCAACCGACGGAGAACTGATACTTTGCGGGGTGAACGCAACAAATTGATAAATACCGCCCGCGCTGGATCTGCGAAATTAAAGAGGATTGTTTCGCATAATTTCGTTCTTTTTTAGGGGTTACCGCGGCTGTTACATATTTAAAGGCGATCTAATATCACGGGCACGCGCGACGACCCCCGCGGGTGCTGTAAAACAGAAATCTGTGAAACCGGAAACCCAGGAGGCGGACCGTTTTATCGTTATCTTCGACGTCCGACGATTTTCCAATTATTTTATTTATTTATCTATCTCATTTTTCCCTGTGCTGCGCGCAGCCCGATCTCCCCCCTCCTTTTCGTCGAGGATTTCGCCGGGAATCGTATTGTTCGCGCCTGTCCAGAGAAATTACCATAGAAATTGGATGAAGTTCCTGTGTTTAACAAGAAATAGTACTAGCCCAACCCCTCCCTCTCTGTCTCTCAACCCTCTCGCGACGAGGTTGATTTTTCTTTCTCTTTTTCGGAACGATCGAAATTATATTAGCCGCGCGCGCGCGCGCGCCAATATTCAAGTAAACCAGCACCGTTCGAAGACGAATGGCGGTTTAGGGAGTGGAAACCAGTCTCCATCTGATATAACTGTAATTGCACGGCCGTTTAGACACGTAGGCAGATATACACCCAATACGTATTGGATGAGCAATAAATCATTCCCGCGGCCTGGGCTTATTATGACCGCTCGTTTACGTTCGTAAGTTATCGTCCGGAGGAAAGATTGTAGAAATTATTGACTTTACCCGGAGCTCTGTGCAACGAGATCTGCACTCGGGGATTTACACGCGTATTTACATACATACACACGGCCATCCTCGGTTTTGATTTAATTTCTGAATTATGAACCTCGACCTTCAACGCGAAGGATCGGGTCGCGGTCGGGTCGACGATCGATCACCGATTTCCGTTTCGTTTCCTGCGCCCCGGAATCACGTTGCGCGTGATTGGCAGTGGAATTGGCACTGTGAGAAGGCAGTGGCGCGCGCGCGCGTGTTCGAAGGTAACTGCAGTGAGAGAAGCCATACTTAAAAAGTTCTTCCATTGAGTGCTTCAAAAGGCATTTATGTGTGGTAAGTATTAGATCGTTGCATATGAAATGTCCGATTTCGAACGGTAATGTTGAACAACCGCAACTGTTTCTTATTGATCAAAGAATCACGCGTTCCCTGATTGTATTATGGCAGACATTGAATTTTTTGGTCACCCACATGCTTCATTCACAATATTGTCATTTGTATTTTGTAGTTCTTTTAAAATGCAACAACCTAATAGAATTAGCGAAGAAGCGATGACCGTCGGATAAACAGAAGCTCGGCGATTTGCGATCAGCCGAATCAGACGATCGTCCTGGGAGATTTTTCTCGGGCTGGTCTAATTATATAAATCAGACCGATTAAACCGGGCCGGGATTGCGTTAGCCTCTGCTTACCATTAATTCCACGGCGTCTTCCTCGTTACGGATCGCAATTTACATGCGCCGCGGTCTCGAAGCTCGGCGTCGCTCGTAAAATTATTCAGGTTTTGTAAATCCTTGAAATTACGTTGTTACGTGTTCTTACGCGCGATGGAAACGAGCCGTGCGTGCACGCGTGCACGCGTGTGTACACGTGGAAATATTTCACACGTGACACGTAATGAGTGAGCGAGAGTTAAGCTTAAAGTTGGCCACCCCTCTTCTGTGTTCTCCTTCTCTCTCTCTCGCTCTGCTTGCCTCTTCTCTCAACCGGGACGTTCATCGTGACGGCATGTCTTGATTTACGCGAGAGAGGCGTGCCTCCACGGAAGCCGCAATTAGTTTATTAATAATTAGTAAACGAGCTACCGCTCGAATACACGTCGCGAGGCCACGACGCCCGCCGTGAATACGAAGGAACCCGGAGACAACGCCGGAAAAAAGAAGGGGAAGGAAAGAAACCGCAGCGCTGTGACATGCCGACGTTCAATCGATCGTCGCTTCTTTTTTTATCAAAATACGCCGCGCAATTATTATTAGTGATTGAAATTTTTAATCTGTCACCACTGCTTTAAATTGCACCGTTGCAATTTTACCGTGAATGTTTCTTTGCTAGAAAGTTAAAAACAAATTATCTCATGAATTCATCTGGAAAACCCTGAAGGGCAGTTCCATCCCCGAAAACGCAATCTCAAGCATCCGCAAATAAATAGTATTATCCAGATAACGCAATAATAGTGTGCATAAACACATAGAAACCGAATTATCCGCGGGACTCGCGAAAAAAACGGCAAGGGGAAGTTTCCACCCCCGAAAATAGAATCTCCAGGATCCGCGTGCGGTCCGTCAAAGTTGCGGCACTAAAAAAATAGAGTACCGAGGGGCTGGTTTCCCGACGATGACATCCGTCTCACCCCTTTCCGGTAACTTTTATTCATAGCGTCGTCCCGCTAATAAAAAAGTGCGCGTAGAGGCATTAAAGTCTTGGGGATCCAGCGTGTTGCTGTCACGGAAGGAGGAGGCTGTCCACGAGGCCGCTTCATACTTTGTGCGTGCACGTTAACAAGGTGCGCATTATATCGCGAAAACATACGCGAATATTTGCTTGTGTTAGGGCGGGCACGTGACTTGGGACGGCATTGCTCGTAAAAAGAGTCGTTCCTTCTTTCTTTCTCCCTCCGGCCTCGTTCCCAACACCCCGGAGCCCTTCACCGTCGAGGTGCGTCGGTCTTCTTCTTCGTTCTCCGCAGACTTCATCTTGTTTCAACGTTTACGAACGGGGTGTCAGAATCCGCGAGCAAACCGTACGTCCCGTCGCGAAAGTACTCGCGTTATGTACCGACAAACTCGAATCGAGTGCGGTTTACGATCGGTTTATTCGCGCTGTCGCCCACTGGGGACCGGCAGACGTCAACGGTGCCCGACGATGTACCCCTTCTCGGCGATTCTTTATTTTCGATCGCTCCGTTTATCGACGGGGAAGTTTTCGCCATCTTGGGTTCTCAATTTGGACCTTCGATGGTGTGGAATATGTACATTATCCCTCGCGTCAATTTGACACCAAGTTATGCCATTCTGTAAATTTATTATTATTCTTAATTTATCTCATATAACGTTTACCTTTTGTTATTTCACCGTGCCAATTCGACGCCGAGGGCCAGATTCAGTTCGTGAAATGAGGGACGGACGAGGGTTAAAATAAAAAGTGAAAAATAATATCCAGTCTCGGGATAAAATAATTGAATGTTGTCCAGATCATTTAGTATGGTACAGCCTTCACTCGTTGAAACGTGATCGATCGGCAAGAGAAAAATGTGGTAAAAAAATGTGGTAAAACCGCGAGCGATTTCTTCGGTGTGCGAAGACGAGGGCGTACCTCGAGGGTTAAGGTTTATCCAGACGCGGATTGGCCCGCGAACTTCTAAATTCGATGCGTCGCTTGTGCAAACAGATTACAAACACTAATAAAAAGCGTTGTTTGCGTAGCCGCAGGCGGGGCGCGGCGCGGCGGGGCGGGCCGGGGTCGGGCCGGGGCTCATCGATTTTGGATTTCCGAGAATTTAATTAAGCGTAATCGCGACCCGGGGAATTTATCGCGGTTCAGTAAAAGTTTCGGCGCCGTGGCGCGGGGCGCGCGCACCGACGCGGCGCGGCGAGTAGTTTTAATAAGACGGTGAATATTAATTCGCGGGACAAGTAATTCGCATCGGCCGGCTAAACTGCTTACGTCCTCTCTGGACAAGCGGGGTAAGGAGAGGAGCCCCGGCGCTGCGGGGTTGCTATACGGCACCGGCACCAGGATATGCAGATGAAAGAAAACTCGTTACAGAGCGACAAGTGCCCGGCATCCTCGTAATTATCACATCCAAAGTAATTACAGAGAACGTGCCTTATCCTAACCTGATTAACTCCGCGGCCATAAGCGACTCCCACGCGCAGACGCGCTCCTCTTTTGCACGCGTTCCCTCGAGCGTATTTACTTGCCGACCGAAGAAAGCGGGACGGACCGTGTTCTTACCAGAACTGTGGACGCGATCGTCTCCGCTTTTTCATGTGAACATTTCGGCGAATTTGTTCTGGAGACTCGTCCCTTTCGTTATCAGTAGACTGTGGATTTTTGCTGAATTGTAACGAACTGGGGCCAGATTAGAACGTTTTTGTAGATCGTAATTTCCTAAAAAACGAGAAAATTGATGTCAATTGTATGCCGGTATGTTCTCCAACAACTGTATAGTATTAATACTTCACCTACCGAAAGACTATTAACAATCTAACTATTAACAAATCTTCGGTACATCGCTAAACACTTTTTAATGGAACCTCCAATAGCAATAGCAATTTCCATTGTGAACTAACAAATCACCCTCAATAACGTCATCTAATAGTTCTAATTAAGATTGCAATGTAAAGGAAATTTTCTATGCTTTCTTTTATAGTTCAATATATAGTTTCATAGTTCATAGTTTCATAGTTTCAATATATAATAGAATTTTATTTCGGTTTGAAGGAAATTACTAACATACATTTTTATCAGAATCTGTTCAGAATCTTCATCACCAGTCAGACACGGTATTGTAAGGCGAGGGGTTAAATTCTTCTAATGTTTTTATCGTTTTAAATTACAGCAGTAAAACAAAGATCTAAAAAGCACACGTACAATGTACAATGTTTTAATCCATCACATGCCTCCGCTGTTTATCAGAGAAGTACAATCGGAAGTTCGTAATGCGATTAGAAAAGGCTGCATAGCGCAGGCGATAGCGCGAGGAATGCAGTACAATTTAAAACGAAAAAGTGTGTCTTGGTACGTTATTTCTGCAACGCGAGGAATTCAGCACGGGCAGAAACGGTCTTATCGTTCTCATTTAAATAGATGAGGATCTCCCCGGGTTCGATATTTGTAACACCTGAATCGGGCCGAGGATTAATGGTCGAACGGGCTTGACTGGCACGAGAACGGCACGCTTACCGTCGCGTCGCCCACAGCTCACTTTCAGTATTGTCGGGGTCTCGTCTCTCGAGCACGTGGCCCCGACGAGATCTCTTTGAAATCGAATTAGTTCCGATCCGACCGGCGAATACACCGGTAGGTATAGTGTGCACGATATCTTCTCTAGCACGTGGTACAATGCTGCGACGAGTCGCTTCGTCATTCTGAGCTCATAACAACGCGCCATTAGCCTCTCGATCGGATAATTAAACAGTCAAATCCAATTCGTTACAGTGAGACCAATCCAACTGTACCAAATAAAAATTGTTTCTTGACAGGCATGACCGGACTTTGGATTCTTATGCGAAATAAAAATGGTCTGGTTTTGTATTTCGACTTGTAAGTAAAAGATTAAGGAATGATTTCACCCCATGAATTCGAATACTACTCTGTTCAAAAGGTTCCAGGTTTCATGTACATGTTCATCGATTACTCCCAGATGGAAAAGATTGTATTGTATTGAAGTTCGCGTGTATTCACATAAATCAAATGGAAATTATTTCATACTTTTTAGTGCGTTTTTTTCGAAGTCGGTTTAATTTTCGAACGAGCGGCGACTTTCATAGTGTTGAAATTCATTGAGCAACGTATCTGCATTAAATGTTGTGTGAGGAACCATCAGAGAAATTGAATTTTTGGGATGTTTTGAAGAGTGGAAAAAACGTGGGCAAAAATGTATTCTTAGCAATGAGCATTATTTTGGAGGTGACAAAATAGAAATTGATAAATAAATTAATAGTACGTGTATTATTTGACTTGTCCGGGAACTTTTTCGACGGGGTAGTAAATCGTACCAAGAAAAACTGTAGGTGTATTCAGAACAATATGCTTTGCTATGCTATTGGTTGGAATTTATTTTCGAATTGCCAGGGTGTCGAGCTTCATTGTCACCGGAACACGCTGACAGATGCTAGTTTCCACTTCGCCTAAGCGCCGAGCGCTATCATTCGCATTGGCCGGTCGCGAATTAGCAAGGATCGACGATATACATATAAGACCTCCGCGTCCCACACTCCCGGACTTGTATTTGCGTACCTGAGCCCGTGGTCGGGCTTGCATATCGATTGGGAACCCGTAAGACGTATCGATGCGTTCTCGCGCGGACCCGGAATATGTAGTATACCGCGGCGAATAAATTCGTTGACGGGAATTTGGGCGCGGCTCGGCCGCCAGATGACGGAATGACATCCCGTCCACGATAATTGGAAAGCCCGTCGGGGACGAATTGGCTCTCCGCGACTCGTATCGTATCGGATGTTGATATCTGAATATCAATTATTTGCCGAGCGGGGACACCGGCTGACACTGACGCCCGTAAGTATATTTTTAACCGCTTCTCGAGATAAACGTCGCCGATATTCGATTGCCGGTGCCTTCGTGACTGCTCAGCCATCCACTCCGCTGAACGGTTTTCGCATTGCGTGTATCCTGTCGGGCGACAATTCGGGTCAGCAGTTGCATTATGCTTCTGTAATCGGGGACGAGTCATTTCTGGCTGACGCACGGGGTGTTTCGATCGGTGACAAATTCCTGGACGCCGCGCCGCGCCGTCTTTATCCTCAACTGTTCGAGAAATGTCGAATATTTTTACTGGGCTTCCTCGTTTCCTCCAGATGGACTTAATTCGTGATTGCTATCGCTATTCAAGAATTTTTCAATTTCTTCGGAATTTAATGAGCAATTCAATCGATTACAATTAAATTCTTGCTATGTCTAGTTGAATTGATGTGTTGCGTCTCCGGATTTGTATTCGAGTATGTCTGACTGCAGACGTTGACCACAGAAAAAAATAATAAAATTGTAAGGCAACGTGAAAATGGTATGTGAGCTTTCTCTTGTCGATAGCAATCGCCGGGACTTTTCAATGCCCATGAAATTCGCACCTGTCACGTAGAAATCGATGTAAGAACGGACAACTATTAATTAGATAGAAGAATAGCCATGTCGGAACATAGACCCTGCAATGCTACAGTGACAAAGTACATTCTCGTGTTGCTGAATGGCATTACCTTTATCTATGATCGTGTAATGCTATTGTAGCAACAGAGTTGTGACACGCTGACAGTAGACAATGTCTTGTTACTTCGAACCTAATCATTTTTGTACTCGTGTCTATTGAAATCTTTCGTTTGTTCCAATCAGTACATATTTCTCACTGGAATTCTTGGAGTCGCTCTTGGCCGAGTGAACGCTAAGCAATTTGTTTAATAAAATAGACAGAAGTTAATTAATTCTCATTGAGACGACCATCGTGATGAACCAGAGTCGAATCTAAGGTTGACCACGTTAATTCACCAACGAAGCAAGGATTACGCGGTTTAGCAAGAATGAAACGTTCTTTATGAATGGTTTAATCGGTCGATGACATCATATAGTCCTCTCCCTATGTCTCCCTTCCCCTCCCTCTCTCTAATTCTCCTCCGTTTCCTCCCTATCTCTTTTCCCATATTCTCCTTCTATCCGGCTTTCTATTTCTCCCGTACGAGGCAGACGTTAATTTTCTGGTTTAATAACCAGGCTGCGTTTATTAACGAAGCTGCTCCGAAAGCGGGCCAACCGTGAACTCTGGTTATTTGTTTCTTAATTAGAAAGAAAACTTTGACTCGCTCCGAGGCGACGATTATCGTTCCCAACTCCCATTAGAACTCGTTAACGCGGTATTGGAACGATACGTCTCGCGGGATGGCGACCCGATGGCCTTCGGTTTAATAACAACGGCCACGGGGATACGTCGTTTTTTGGATAGAACGGCTGCTAGGCTACCGTTTCGTGGAAAAAGAGCCGGCCTAGTTAGCCTAACTTCCCTTTAATAGCTCGCCGAATCCTCCTCGCTAGATCCTCGATCTATTAAAGAAGAAGTGTCTAAAAAAAATAGGCAGTTTCATATTTTTTAGAAAATTCATCGTCAAAAATACCGAGAACTGTGTTGGGAAGAATCTTAAACATACTCTCAAAGTTTCGCGAATGCAGTTCTCAACTGTCGTTGGGAATTGTTAATATTTCTTCAATAAAAAAATTCCAAGATTCGTCTGAAAGTATAGTCTTTCGTGTAGGGCAGGCTTTACCGTAAAAAGTTTTCCAGTTTCCTCATGAAAAATTCACAAAGATCATGTTCCTTTCCACCTCTTAAGCATGACGCACTCAAACGGAAATTAGCATTGATACGATCTCCAGAAAACAGCTGTATCTTTGAATATCGTTAATATTCCCAAATGAAAGAATTATGATAATTACTCGCGAAAGTATAGTCTTTCATACACAAAAGAGTCTGTTGCAAAAAGTTTCCTGGCTTCCTCTGGAAAAATTGACAAAGATCGCCTTGTTACACCTCCTGAACATTGCCATCTAAGAGCAAATTAGTATGAAAATATCTCTGAAGATTATGGATATTTTTTGACAAAAAAATCACGAGAACTGCTTGAGGATGTAGTCTTTCAACAGCGGAAAGACTTATCGCGAAACGTTTACAAACGACTTGAAGAAAAATTGTCGGAGACGGTGCCTGTCCGGTTGAACAAAAGCATAAAATCCTGAAAAATTCAATTGGCATAGAAATATTTTTGGAAGCAGCTGCAAGAAGTCCTCGGCAACTATTATCGCAGATGTGATCGGGATTGTATGAAAATCGACGCGGAACAACATTCGATCGAACCTGAGGAATGGAACGCGCGCGTTTTCCGCGCTATTTATAGTTCCCGGTTGCGTCTTTCTCGACGAGAACGTACGAGGGAGCGATATTAAGCCATAACCGCGATATTCGCCGCGATTCGCTAGACAGAACGATCTTAGCATTTTCTTAGCTCGCAAACTCTGATCGAGCGCCGTTATCTGTCCTGGGCCGTGCGGCACGCCCACGCTTTTTCTCTCTCTCTCTCTTTCCTCGCGAACTTCATACACACGGTTCGATCGCGTTACCATTTTTCGTCCCGTTTCGCGTTATTGGACCTGGAGAACGTATCGGAGCTAACGAGACGATCGAGTAGGCTGTTTGTAGGCGCGAGTTTTATCGATATGCACCCGTAAATCTCGACGGTGCATTCGAACGGCCTTATCGGCGCCAATTCCGAATATTAGAACCGCCCAGAGTTTTTTTATATCGATACTCTCGTCTGCGGTGCGTGGTATAAATTGTTTCTATCGAGCGACATTTATTGGCAAATTCTACTACAAATATGCGTTAAAAGGTTTTGCTGTATGTTTCAATATTTAGAAGCACTGGACGGTTTATCGAATTAAACTTTGTGGACATGGTAAGTGGTTACACATCGCGTTTCTTAACGTATGCGGTTTCTCAGAGTGTAACAACGTAAAATATAAAATATTTTATTTCTCGTGTTTCAGATTGTTAAAAAAAAATATTTTATTTTCGAGATTGTATATCTGCTGACGTTATCTAACAATATGGAATGTGCACGTAGCGAAATAAACATTTGGGACAGCCTAATAATTTGAAATGATCGATTGTGCAGATCGACCGGAGCACTGTCGGGCAGAATCGATCCCCGCTTCTCGCGGACCTGCGGATCGTTAATGGGACTGGCTCCGAGGGCCATACTAATGAATTTAACAGGGCCGGATGGTTGAGGGCGCGGGAAACGTGTCTGCGCGAAAGTACAGCGGCCGTAAAGAATTCATGGGGAATCGGTGTGCACGCGGTATCGGTCGATTATGGCCGCGCAAACATTTGTGCATCTCGGGCGTGAGTATACGTGAACCTGTAGCTCTCTCCGTTCTCTATCTCTCGATTAATGTATATACACGCAGACACGCGAGGCCACGCATGTATACGTACAAACGGGCACGGGTAGTGTGTATACGAGGCGCGTGTAGTCAGTGCTAATGCGTCCCTAATGGTGACTAAATACCAAATCATAGTTTGATGTGCTCCCATCAACGGCGGTCCATCAGCGGAGTGTTACACAGGCAAACAAAATCAACCGGCTCAACGCGCGCGATAGTAAAAACAAGACCGGCCGTGCACGCGCAAGCGGATTAGAATGAAATTTGCACGACCCGACGCGAATTTACGCGCGCGAAACACACACGATAAGCTCCCGATGGTCTCCGGGAACGTAAGTGGATTTATTAAACGCGCGAAAATACCCGCCGTAAGTTCTACAAGTCTGACATGTACATCTTGCTTCGGCGCATCCGCTTTCTCTCAGTCTCGCTGCTTGATTTGATCGATGGGTTCTGCGTGGACGTATCGCAAATAAAAGATAGCGCGAAATTTGTAATGACACTTCGTAGTTGATTTTGCGTTTAACGACTAAACTGTGAATCTGTATGCGTTTATGGGAAAATTGAGTAGATGAAATTCAGAATTGAATATGTCAATGTATGGTTTCTCCTCTATTGAAATCATTAAGGGAAGAGATGACATTCAGTTCGCAGGCACGCAGACAGTTTTTATTTCGCATAAAGATCCGCAGTCTATTAATATTAATGACCCATAAACGATACTTTTCAATATTTCACCTGTGCTCACATTAATTCGCACATTACTGTACGTACACCTAATGTACCAAAAAGCCGGGTATCCTCTAACAGTGTTTCGAAAGTTTCAGCCGAGAACAGGCAGTTCGAGACCGGACCGGAAGCTGCGGCGCAACCATGCTTGTCTCGGCGAGGGTAGGTATATTCGTATCCGGCAATCGCGCTTGGCGAGGAGCGAACAAGATGCTCGAGCCGATCCAGGCAGCGCTGCCCACGTCAGCGTAAAGCCCGAAATCGTTGGAAATTAAATTTTTCCCCGGCAGTGCCCCGACCACACGGGCCACAAATTCATAAGATTCAATATGCTACGCGAGCGAGCAGGTTGCCAGGCTGGGATGGGGGCGGACTGCGACGATGTTGGTGGGGTTGCCGGTTAGGGGTCGCCGGGAGAAACGAGAGAGAGAGAGAGAAAGAGAGAGCGAGAAGAGGAGAGAGAGAGTGAAGGGAAGGGTGGGAAGGCCGCAAACGGGGTACGTTTTATAGTTTACATCGAATACGTGCCCTTCCTCCGCAGGGCCTCGCGGGACCAGCTACTTTTACACATACTCTTTCCTCTGCTGAAGCAAACCCCCGACCCCCCCATCCACCTTGCCGCCTGTCTCTGCGTCGCTGCATGTTTACCCCCGCGATATATATGAACTAATATCACGTGGCACGTGATGCCAACGCAGCGGCACTCGTGCGACCAACCCTCCACCCCTATATTCTCCTTCTTTCTCTGTCCCTGGGATCTCACTCTTCCTCTTCGTTGCGAATTTTGGTTCGAATTCTGGCGAATTCTGGCTCCCTATATTAACCCTTTAAGTGACTAGCTTTCACCAAGTTGCTTAAATAAGAAGATATATTTATCGCTGCTTTAATCACAGACTGGCCCCAACTTCAACTTCGTGTACCCGACTGCCATTTCGGGTACCCGAAATCGCGGGTACCCATATCCCAATAAAGGTATTACCAACTTGTTATTTCTACGTTAGAACAGTTTAGCTATACTACAAACCCATAAAAAACGGGCTGAAAGAAATTATGAGAACGATTCAATATTAAAGTGCGGTAGACCGTGCGAGCTGAGAGTATGCGAACGGTATGACAGTAGATTTCCACGAGCCCGATCAGTTTCATCGCATTAGCAGCCCCGGCCAGCAGCATCGGCGCCGAGGATCGGCACAGGCGGCCGCTACCCTCAATTACCACCCCTAATTTCCGAATCCAAAACAGTCGTCGAAGGAGGTCATTAATGGAAACAGGGGAATTCACTTCGATTCCGAAGCGATCACGAGCGTTTCGCGGAAACCGCTATCTCCTTTCCCCTGGTCCCGTTGCTACAAACCCCGGCGTGTTGGTTACAGCGGAAATAATGTCGGTGCACTTTGAAAGTCAGGGTGAGAGGAGGGTGGAAGGGAATTGGGGGTTGAAGGGAGGGCAGGAGGAGTACGGAGGGTTCGCGAAATAACGGGAAGGCGCTAGGGGATGGAGAGAGGGCGAGAGAGAGAGAGAGGGTAGAGAGATCGACCGAGTGAGAGAAAGAGGCGAAGGGGCTGGGAGAGGTGGTACTCGGAACGGGGGCGAGAATATTGGTTGACTTGTAATACCGAGAGTGGAGGAGGCAGGGACCCGGCGAATATTAAATATATTATTACATTCATTCTCATTTCCCTTTTAGTCCTGGTATCCCCGTTCACTCGCAACACCCTAGCGATGTCCTCGAGCGGGGCTCGTGCGTGAACAAACACCCCTTCCACGCAATCGTCGCTCAAATCGAGTACCATTTTCTTAGCTTGATCTTTAATCCTGCTTAACTTCCGTGGAAATTGTTATCGAAATACTTGAATCTTTTATTAGACGGTCTTGTTACACCTTGGATTCAAGTTTTCATCAAATATTTTAATTAATAAATGCAACAGCAAATATATTAGGTAACTTGCTTTACTTCTCTAAAGACTCTGTCACAATTCATTGTATATGTATATGATTGTAATTAACAAGAATAAGCCACCTGCAGTCAGAGACTATACAGGGTGTGCAAAACCACCCGTCCAGGGGTGTTAACTTCTCAGATAAGCATATTCGGTAAAAATGTATGCAATAAAAGTTGCAGGGATTAATGGAGGACTAATGGAGGGATTAATGGAAAAATATTTATGTCCTAGATTAAAATGACTGCTAGAGGCCATAAAAAATACGTACTGACCTCCAAATACTCTTGAAACTGGATCCGAAGGTCAAGTACAAGGCCATAGACATATGTCCTCCATTAATCCCTGCAACTTTTATTGCAAACATTTTTACCGAATATGCTTATCTGAGAAGTTAAAAACACCCCTGGACGGGTGTTTTGGACACTGATTGGACTAGTTGATTCTGAAACATACACACACAGTACGATCTACAGCTCGCTAATTTAATTCTGGACGTTCTAGGATGATAATATTGTTAATTACCCGGTGAAAACTAGCCTGGTCGCTAGGGTAGTTGAATCGCATTAATACGGCGCCCGGGAAAAATGCGGTTACATAATGCTGCGGATCCCGAAGCCAATAAGGAAGATTGCAACATCCGCAGCAAGGAGGCCAGGGAAGTATAACGGATTCGTCGAGTGTGTGTATTCGGCACAAACACATAATCGAGGGTATTAAACGTAATTAACTACCCCTTGCGAGAGCGTGCAGATAGATAGAGGGAGAGAGGGATACACGGACACAGGATAGGGTTCATCGATATATCGATCGATCGGTGCCTAGGAGCACGTAGACTGTAGACGGTAAACGTGTAGCCGAGGCCCTTTCCATTAGCGTACCAGCGTACACCACACTATCGTCCCTCTTTTACCTTTACCCGGTCGCAGTGCCCCTTTGTTTTCCCTCATGGGAAACACATCCGCTCCTTTCTAATTGTTTTACCTCTTCCTATCGATCTAGTCCCATAGAGCGAAGGTTACTCACCGATCTTCCAGGTAGACTCTCTCCTCTCTTTCTCTTCTCTCTGTCGACTGTCGACGCTGTTCTCCGAAACTGAAACGAGATAACACGGTTCAAGCTTGTCGAACAGGTGAACGCTAATCGCGAGTCGGCCGAGTGGTTTGAGTAATCGTATTCTATTCGTCAGGCGAGACGCGAATCATAGTTTGAATTCTTAAGGGTTCTGGACAAGGATGAGGATATAATTCTAGAAATATTACAGTAGTGTGCCACGATTAATGTGAACACATCAATATTTTTAATGTCTTATTAGTTTTAGTAATTCAGACATGGTTTCGAGATGAACGAATATTAGAAAAATGCCCGGGGGACATACTCTACAAGATGCAAAATGTTTCGAAGAAAAGCGAAAAAAAAGAAGGCACATACAGATCGAATTGAGTAACCTCCTCCTTTTTTTTAACTCGGTTAAAAAAGGATCGATTTCTTTCAACCGAAGGAAAAAGTGTTCTCGGAGGCGACACTAAAACGTGTTTCCAAGTCTGACAAGTATTTCCCTTATTATAACGGGTTGATAATGAATGGCATTTTCATAAATGCATCGACAAGTCTCCTCCTCGTCCGCGAGGCGTCCGGTTAATTTGTAAAAGCGTTTCCAGGATGTATTTCAGAAGGAGGCAATCGGTTTCGATAGGCACCGGTGCCTTGTTTACGGCGAGGCAATCAGCTTAAGAGGAAAGCGCGCTCAAATGAGGGACGATTGCCTCAACAAATGTCAGTCCGTGCAACCAGCTAATGTCTAGGAGCGGCGCAGCAAATGATCCCGGTGAGTACGATTGGCCAATGACCGGCGATGTTTGCCTAAAAACACGCTTCACCGTTTCTAAATAGATCTTCGTTCGCGACTAGCGATCCCTATCTGTGCACCTGACCCCGGAACTGGCTGGTACAGTTCATTTCCAGCGAACAAACGTAAGAACCAGTTTATAATCGCTCCGACTAATGATTCGAATTTTTAACGAGCAATAATGAACTGCATCCTCCGACTGATAACATTGTCGAGTAGCTCGTGCGATCCGCAACACTATGATACTTGCCGAATTCGCCTTGAAATCCTCTAACAAACAGGTGTAAAAACGAGTTGACAAAAAATTTGCTATAATCACATGAAAGCCCCCTTGATACAGTAAAAAAAGATATTTTCACACTGTTGAAAGTCCGCCTGATGAGTCTACGTTGATAAATTTTCGGGGAAAGAGTATTGAGAGTCGCAGTGACCGACTTGAGATCGAGGTCCGTCCGGCAACAGACGAACGAGGACCTCGTAACGGAGTGGGACCCGAGGAAGAAATTTTTAAGCGAATTCCTATCAACTCGCAGACAGCCCCCGCTCGCGTAATTGCGTCCCGAGCGTAAAGCTACAATTACCGCGGCTAATACAAGTAATAATCATTACGGGTGATTTAGGACGCGCGGAAGGAGGACAAAGCTATCACGTGTCGGCGGCGCATTGTAGCCGCCGGAGAAACGACGCGTAAATTTCCAGCACTGCGTTGCGGGAATTTTCTAGGTGGAAATTGCCTCTATCGCGATCCTTCGATAGCCTTAATGAACCTCTTCGTTATTTCATTACCGCGAACATGGCCCGCATGTAAATGAGACTTTTTCGCGTATAAATGGCCGGCCGCGGACTGTAAATTGGTCGGCCAGCTAGCCGACGACGACGACGCGACGGTGAAATTAATTTTCGATTGATGACATTTTTCAATCAGTAGCGACCCGTTGCTAACCTCTTAAGAAGACGTCTGAACCGTAAGAACCGGCGCGGCGATGTTTGATTGAATATTAATGAGTTCTCCGGCCAAATAAACGCGTCAGTTCCATCGAGCTTACGGGAACTCAGAAGTTCAACGGTTAATCGTTGTAAATAATTAGAAAGGCGGTAGCTTGGAAACTGTACACCATTGAAAGAAACAATTGTTCCTGCGAGTAATTTGCAAAGAATAAACAGAAGCAGAACCGATCATTATCATCTTGCTGGCACTCCCGCACGGATTGACAGGCCTATGTGCAGATGTAACTCCGAGTGGGAAACTCTTAATCACGTCCTTTGGCAGTGTAATTTATACGATTTGCAACGATGAAAAAAAGTTTGCACTGCTGAAAAACCTTCTTAAGCTAAAATTTCAACTGCCTCTGGACGTTCCCATATTTTTGGCTGGGCCCATATTAAAGTCAGCCTTTGTATTCACTCGCTCCTAAAAAGTTGTAACTTGTGTGTTTAGGAGAAACCAAAATGATCGTACACCCTCATATTTAGTTTTGTAAATAGTAATTGTTGTAGAGCAATAAATCTCTTTCGAGATTTTCTCAGTAAAAAGAAAAACGTGCCTAGCTTGAGGATCTTATAAAGTTCGACGAAATTTGAAAAGACGAGGCAATAGAAACAGGATGATCAGGACGCTAACAATTACCGCGGCGTGGAATGTTCTCCGACTAATAAGTCACGCGGCGAGGGCCCGACTCATTGACCTTTTCCTCACCGTGTTTCTCGAAAGCGGTGATATATCGAGTGTCATCGCGAAGATCACCAATAAGCCCAGAAATATGACCCACTTCCATCAAACCAGATGCTTCTTCGCCAACATATGTTCCCGTTAATGAGAACGAATGGCGGGAACCGGCGAGAGACCCGTCCGGCAACCTATTAACGAGCCTCGACTTTCCTCGCGCCGCATTCTAAATCACTGTCACTCGATTACACGCGCGATTCGACCTCGCGCGCGCACCCGCGACGCGAAGGCATCCTAATCGAACGCGCGCAGCGGTGTATATCCTTAGGCGAGCAAGACGCAACCGTCCGCTTTATTAGCAAATGTAGCAGGGATTCGACAGCAACGTCTGCCCGATTGGGATTCATGGGGTATCGCACGAACTTTCGAATTTCCCCTGCAATTTCCCTTGCACACGCGGTCCCGGAGTTGAGCGAGGGCGGAGATCGATTCGACGGAAATCGCGACGAAAATTGCTCGAACACGACTCCGTCCGGGATCGAGCCTCGGATCCACCGCCGAAAAATCGGGGGTCGTTAGATCGATCTATGCCAGTTGCCACAGTGATCCGTTCTCGCGTACACAAGCGAATTTTGAGAGTACTCTTTCAGTCAACTCTAGAACGAATTCCTGCAGAAATTTTCTCCTTTTTAGTCCATTTTAATGTAAGTGTGGTTTTTAAAAAGTTTTCTTTTTATATATTTTTTATTTTCCATTGATATCGCGTGCACAACAATGCTTTTAGAAAGATAATCATTTAAAGAGAAATGAGGATAAACACCCTAAACTTCAATCTTGCTCCGACGTCAGTCCGTTTAGATCTTTTAAATGCATAGATTTTACGTGAGTGATAAAAACGTTTTCGTTCTAATTCCGCGAGTTTATCCCAAGGTTAAATTAAGATTTCCAAGAAGAGGGAAGTTACTCGTTAAAGGCTCGACAGGGAAAGCGTGACATCGTCGGATCGTCTCCGAGTCTGTGACCACAGAGAAGCGAGAGAAAGGAGGAAAAAAGGCAGCGATCGGAACGGATTCGAAACGGAGAACGAAAACCAGTGTATCTTTCAATGATTTCGCTTCGGTTTTCGATCGGGCCTCTCTCGCAGCGCGCGCGCTTGATTTCACGCCGGCGGATATGCCGGTGAAATCCGATAAACCGCAAAAGGCTATTTGTTAGAATGAAAAAATCACTTCCTCGTGCCGGGCCGCTGATAAACCCCCGACGGATCGTATCGCCGGCCGCGATACGTCAAAACAGAAATGGCGTGAATTCAATATCCCGATTCCGAACTCCGGGCCGACATATGCGCCTCACCGCCCACCGTCCACACAAAGACTCTCTTCCACCCTCGTGTGTTCCCTGTTTCGCGCCTTCCCTCTCGCTGTTTCTCCGTTATTCGCTCTCCCGTCTGCTCGTTCGACAACTCTCTTACCCGAAAATTCGCGCGCGCCAGAGAAAGAGAGAGAGAGAGGCAGGAGAGGAAACAAAAAATTAAAAAGAAAACGCGCACACAAAACGACGCGTGACGGAAAATCGAAAACGAGGGCGGAGGGACGAAACCGGTCGCGCGGTTAACCGTGAAGTTACCGATCAACACCGGCGCTTCCGGTTGTAATCGCTCGATCCAGATCGAGATGGCGAGTTTTCAAATAACCACGCTAACCAGCTAAATTGAAGAATCACTGAACCTTGGCTGGACAGTAGGCGCGCTTAAACTGCTACGGAATCGGTGGAACAAATCGTATGATGCTCCAACCAGGCTCATTTTAAAGCGTAAACCTTCTACAATCATTTTCCTAAATTGATTTTTCTGTCCAGGTACTTCTGCAGCAGGTGGCGGACAAAATCCTCAAGATGAATAATTTGGAAGACTTCGGATTGAAACAGGTATAATTGTTTCATGTCGCTTCGAGTAGAAACTAAATATGCCAAGCATAAATAAAGAATTCCAGTACATTGACGAAGCCATTAAAAATAGTCTGCGCCATTAAACTATTCGAGAGTACTAATTCAAATAATAAACGCCGATAGTATTCGAGTACCATTCACTTATTCATAGTCTAATGAAACGTTTTAACTCGCGTTTCGTTTGCTGGTTCGCCGCGGGTCCCGATGGGAAAGTGACACTTGTTCCAGCGAAAGGGTGACCGTACAAAATTTCTTGAAAGCGAACGCGCCATGAAATATTGAATTTCACCACCCTCCGTAGACACGCGCGCGTGCGTTGTCCCGCCGATTACATTAGTTTTCCATGGAACCGGTGATTTGCTAATGAAACTTTAACGAAATCACATTTCCCGTCGCGAAGGGGTTGCTCGCAGTTCTCCAACGTCCTGGGCGATATAAATGTGGAACACCGAGCGCCAGCGGCGAGATCTACGTCGATAGCGGGCCGAAGATCTATATCTGACAACCGGCATAACGGATCGAGGGGGACGATCGATCACTGGGTCAGATGTACGACACCGGCGATCTCTCGGACGCGTGACAGCCCGACAGGGTCAGAAGTCGCGAGATTAATCGCTCGAAACGTTGAATACAAATCAGCCGTCGAATACGCGCGGACGAGTTTGTCACTCGCTTCGAACAAGGCGAGCGGATACGGAGCGGAACGCGCGCGGGCTCCAAACTTGAACGTGCGAAGTCGCGCAGAATTGGGTCATCTTTGAGAATTTATTTCTGGAGAGCCGAATGATTTAAAGATACGAAACCTTGTGGAATGTGTCCGAGCATGTTTCAGTATTTTCGACGAATTTTTGTTTCGTCCTGTGCTTAACGGTTTTCCTTGGAGACTGTATCATAGGACGTACTTTATCAAGTCGCGCAAGAAGTTGCAGATGGTAGATCTTGTTGTAAATCGCAGCTGCTCATTTTCGTCGCGAATGCGTAAGACTCACAGTTTAGCAATCGCGTTTATTGTTTGCAGGGCTTGAAAACAGTTATGATTTCGGTCCTTGAAACAGTTATTTCCGAGACCGCTTCAAGCCCTGTTCGAGAGTGAACTGAAATGATCAGGCGCACCGGGTTCCAGGAGTGCAATCTCTGTTCAAGGATTAGTACCCGGCATAGTTTGGTGTAGTAGCGTCTTCGCGAGCCATTTCTCAAGATAACAAGGCCCGCGGAGATCAGCTGTTCGCCGGACGCAGCTCGTTAATCTTATTTACTTCGGTACTCTTTGCCTCCCTAGATCGGCCGACCAATTAACAGCGGCGATCGAGCGGTCCAGATCGTCGTCGATCCTCGATTTATTCAGGGGGTCTCCGGGCGCTGTCGTATTAGGTTTTGCGGAACCAAGGACGGCCGTTCTCATTGTTCCAGGGGCCGATTATCGGCCGCGTTAACAACCCCATTGACGCCGAGACGCTGGCCGCGCATAAATCTTGTTCCTATGAAGAAAAGGTCCTGGGCCAGGCTCTCTCTCGCGGTCTAATCTCAGATCGATCTTTCTCTTGTCAAGGCTTGGTAGCCGCGTTGGCTACTAGTTACCACCTGCCAGCCAACAATGGCCCAATTATACCGGCCGGTTGGCATCCCGCCGATAAAACTCCGCGGTGCCGAGTCGATATGAATCGTTTCGCGCCAAGCTGCACAGGCAGATACGCCGATCCCACAATGCACTTACGCTCTGCCATTCGCCAAAGGTAATGCCAGCGGATGGCAACGGAAAGACTGCATAATGCCGCTACTTAGGGACAAACGGGCGAGAATCGTCGAAGGAGACCGAATTGTTCGCGGCTGCCCGGTCGACTGCACTTTTATCGTGTGCATTAATAATTAGCGAAAACCCTGTGCAAATTCGACGGGCGAGGGAGACTTTATTTCGATCGGCTGGCCGCCACCTGTTTGCTTTCTTGGACGTGACCGATGAGCTTGTTCGTTACTTGCTTCGATAACGGTGTACAGAGGCAGCAGGCTTTGTGTTAATTGTATCTTAAATTTTCCGTGTCGATTTAATCAGACAGGCGAGTACAGGAACATTGTAACATAAGTGGGTAACGTAGTATTATTAATAGACAGCGGATCTTTACGCAAAATAAAAATTTTTTTATGTGAACTACAAGAAATTAGAGTGAAATTAATATGTTCAATAGGTTGAAAGTTTTATTCGCCTACTGATTTTTGTGATAAATGCGTCAACCTCCACTGCCTAATTATAAATAATTGCATGCAATGGTTTCTCAGGGGCGGTGAATGATCGTGTCGATAATTCAGCATCAGTCGAGCATCCCTTATCAATCAAAAAGTCAAGCATCGCAGTGAAAGCAATTGGACAGTACTACTTTAAGCTTTTAAACTTAGATGTGCACGTCAGCGAAGGCTGGCAAATCCACTAGTCAGTGATCAATTCGCTAATACAGATACCAATGCCAATTGGTCCGTTTTAATAGTTCAGAAAACATTTGAATAATCGATGGTCTCCCATTCGCACGATTAAATCATGTAGCTGATATAATCCGGTTCACGTCATTACATTGATTAACGTGTCTGACTCGGTAAGCGTTTAATCTTTGCCTAATTAGTTATTTGGCTGATTAAACATCAGCCTGCGCCGCGCGAACAAAATGTCGCGAGTTCATGAACCGGAATCTACAATTTTGAACTTTTGGCCTTTGGGTGACCTTCATCTCTGATTCTCCTCCGCTCCTTTACATTTCATTTGAAGATAATTCCCCGTGAAAAAAAAGCAAAAATGTAGGAATAGCCTAAATTATCACCTCAAGTATAATAGACCGTTTGAATATAGTGTAGGGTCTCCTATTAATTTGACTTGATGGCGATGTTATCAGTTAGAATAGTTCTCTCGCGAATAGTGGGGGGTGGAAAAGATAGGTAGACAATGTGGAGGGGAAGGAAGATGCGGTAGGTGTATAATGGAAGCATTCATAAGGGTTGGCAGGTCCTTATCACATAGATAACGACGGGGGCAGCACCGATACACGCGCTCCTCGTTCGAGCTGCGGTTTGATAACGGATGAGGACGGTGTAGTGGTCCTTTCCGGTTCTCGGTTAGAAATCCGTCACCGTTCTGATTACTATGCTCTCTACGAGCCATAAACATTACAACCATAACACCGGTGACCGCGATGCGCACCTAGAAATTCACCGGACCCCGCTTCCGTAATATAGCCTAGATATAATTTCAGTTATACCCCGTGACTATCAACGATCCTACCACATATATCGCGGCAAATATAATTGCATCTCGATAAAAATAATTATTGTATTGCATACATACATGAATTAACGGAGCCGTGGTTACGGAGAATGTGGCTCGGTCATTATCGTGATTAGCGATATTGCTGCGCTGCGGATTTTGCGAATTTACAACACAATTCTGAACAAAACACAGTACCTTCCTCGCAGAGTCTATCAACTTTCGCAACTTTGCAAATTTAAGGTTCAAAATGTACAGTCGCATTCCCAAGCCCTTACGATCGAAAAGAATAATTTTTAAAAAATTTTTCCGGTATCGGAAAATCGACGAAAAATTTCCAAAGTCCGTAGTCCCTGTGTTCCGTGGTCCCCAGCACTCTGGCGTGAGTATGCCATTTTGCGCGGGGGTGTAAGTTTATTTTTGAGTGTCGAGGGTTGAAGGGGGTGGCCAAGGGGTGTCGTTGGTGGATGCAGGAGACAGGCTCGTCGAAAGGCGCCGTTAAAATGAAAGCCGTGGCTAGATGGTGGGGGGATGGGGGCTAGGCTAGAAGCTCGCTCCCTCGCTTTCCGAAAATCCGCCTTAGTATGGTAATTGATTTAATTTGGGGGATGAATCCGCCCTTAACGAACGCACCGCCGCGATGGGGTTGGAAGGCTAAAGGGACCGTAAAAGCACTGCGACGTCTATTTGAGGCGAGAGACGAACGAGCGAGAGAGAGATTTAGAGACGAAGGAACGTCCACGCGAGAAGACGAGCGCCTGATTACTAACGATCTGATTAATTCATGATTTTTAATTAAGGGGAAAACGGGGGCGGGGTTTCCCGTGACGTCGAAGCACCCGTTGGTTATTTAACACTCCCGCGTCCGCGCGCGCTCTGCAACTTGTACGAGTAATCATTACGAACATAATTACGAAGAGTGTCGCGTAATGATTACAAGCTTTTATAAGGCGCTCACCCGCCCCGCTTGCCACCTCCCGCGCCACCCTTAGCACACCCAACAGCTCTTCCTCTTTACCTTATTCCTGGGGTAAAAAGAAGCGCGCACGCCGCCGCGCCGAGTGAAATTAAGACCGATAGGAACGGCGAGGGAAGAAAATCCGCGCTTTCAATATTTCGCCGCGGTGAAAGCAGCTTAACTGGAAATTTAGTTTTGCTTGAATACGTTAATCACGTTTCATTTATTTACTCGGCCGACACCCCCGCGCACCTAGACCCCCGGCAACGAGACAACCCCCGGCTTTTCAGCGGTGATTAGTTGACGTTTTCGAACTGGTTTCCGCTGTTGTTCGAAACTTTGCAGTTGGTTTTTTTCTTGGAGGATCTGTTGCTCGTTTGAAACGCAGAGAATGATTTCATAGTGCGTTCTGTTACAATATTACAATGAAAACGCTAGATCCTACAATAATAATAAATTAATAAGAAGTGTTTTTAATGTTTGTGACTGAAGCTATTTCAATCTGCGAAACCAACTAGCGCGACCAAGTTAGATTAAAACCGCAATAGAAGAAAATATAAAAAAAAAACTCTTCGGAAACAATTTCCAATCAAAATTTTCCATTGCAGCCCTTAATACGATTTTTATTACACAGAAGCGTTACATCGGGATCGAAAACAGAGAGGGGTAAATATATTTTTCACGATCATTCGAATTCGAGCCGTAAATTCAGAGGTCAAAGTACCGCGGAGGTGGAAAAAAAAAGCCGGAGAGAGAGGAAAAAGGAAAAACGAGGCACTTCCCGCAATAAAGTAACCGGGCGCGGGCAATGTTTCACGCCATTAACCATAATTTGTCAGTAAAAGATTATCCGGTCGCGATATCGGCAGGCTTTTAGCCGGGACGCATTGATATGTCGTATTTCAATAGAGCAATAGCACTCGGAGCGGCCGCGTTAACGAGAAAACATTTGTAGAACTAATTGAGGATTGTGACACGCGGCCGAAAATAAATCGATCGGCCCCCGGGTAGCACCGTTTTCCACCGGCGACTTTTACAATATTTTCTTGCTATACAGAGGCTCTCGGTTTGGGGATCGGCAGCGAGCTAATAGCGAGGTGTGCTCGCCGAGCGAATCGCCTCGGTTATGCGGCACGGCGATTTTCCACGCGGGAAAGCAAACAGCGGTTATTTGTTGAAAGACTAAAAATGTCCCGTTGCACTTCGCAACGGTGTTTCGTTGTTAACAGGGTCGCGGATAGTCGCGGATTTGTTGCAGCTGCAACAATGTCGAAACTCGAAAAACATAAGAGCTCTCCGAGGGTCTCCCAAAACAAAATTCGGGAGCTGCGATTATTTCTTATTAGGTTTATTTGTAGTTCCTGCAGGACAGTGAGGAAGGGTGTCTGTCGATCTCTGTACACAACAATAATCTTCTGCTTCAGTCAGAAGGAGTAGGAGTTGAGTAAAAGCTTATTCATATCGTTCATCGTATATTTTAATTCTGCGAGACGAGGCAACAATTAATGAAGCAACGCGGATTGTCGCGAGTTATCGCGAATCAATAGCGTCGTCCATCGTAGACCTTTTCACGAGTGCCATTAAAGGTATTAAATGGCATCGACTGAAGAATGCGCGATCGCAAAAAGGGCTGTTTTACTTGTAAATGCCCCTTTGCAATGCAGCTGCACAATTCTACTTCATCCCCCCGAAGCACACAGTTAGATCTTTACTTTGAATCTGGGTCAGGTAGACTATAATGGTCAAATATATTCCGGTATATATAGAATTTCCCATTATTTATTGTACAAGTGCAAACAGGGCGATCCTTTGGGAAAACTGTAATAAAACATATAAATGCAGTTATTTCATACTGAAAGAGAAGATTTGATCATGACCTTCTCCCAAAATCGAGGCCAGTTTATTACAAAAATTTCACGAGGTATTGAATCCATTAAAATTTAAGGGCGTACAACAATCGACACGAACCACCCCCACTAATATTTCCAAGGCAACGAGACCAGCCGAATCAAGCGTGCAGCAAGCACCGCGTCCAATTCAGAGGCGGCCAAATAGAAATCGCCTGGCAAACGAATAGTTTGCGTTTCATTTGACCGGGGCCGTGGTACAATTTGAGCATCGGCAGCATAGATTACTACGGGGCCGATTCGTCGTTTCTTCTTTGTCGCCGTTTCGTTTTGTTCGCTTCTTGTTCCCCCCGATGTCCGGTTTCTTTTTCGTTTTCGAGCGTTAAAAGCGGGGCCGCCTCTCACTCGTGCCCGAGCGTTACAAACGTATACACGCACGTACACACGGAACGAAAGAGAAAGAGAGAAAGTGGCCACGAGCCGTGTCGAATGCGATGAATCGGATAATTAATCTGTGCGTGGCCGTCGCTTCCTCCGCCCCCGCACCCTCGCCGTTTCTCACTCTTGCCGGCTCGCGATATTTGTTCACGAGTTCGTTGGCGAAAGCCACTTTAGCGATTATTTTCCACTCAAAAAAGCCCATAGAATAAACCCGGCGTAGATGGACGGGCTACGCGAGAGAGATGGCCCGGTTTAATATTTTTTAATTGCGTCGCCGCGCCGCGTTGCGCGCCGCCGGGACGAGCCTCCGCTACACTCCGCTCGACTCCGCTCCGCTCGAACTCTCGATCCCTATCGCCGGCGTGTAATTAAACTTTATGTTCAGCTGTCGTATTTGCATTCTAGCTAAACTAGCCATTCGAAAATTAAAAAAAGTACCCACCACCCTCGACTCACCCTAACTTCAAGCATCGACAAGTTCATTATTAGAGACAAAATAAAAGATGTTTGCATTGATTGCAAGACGCAGGAGCCAAATGGAACTCACTTTCTTCTTTTAATCGTCTTATTAAACTGAAGTCAACACATCGACCGGTGATTATTGCATAATTTTGAAAAATCTATGGTACATGGCTAAACACTTTTTCAATTTTCATTGTGAGCTAACGAGTCACTCTCAATATAACGTCCTCTAATAGTTTCATTTAGGGTTGTAACAATTATTGAAAATCCAGTTAACAAATCTGATATATAGTAAACTAAGAATGTGTTTCTTACTACTCTACACATTTAATCCCATTTGATAAAATGTTCTTTTAATTTTTTAAATATTTTTCCCTTAAATAAAACACACTGACCTTCTTTCAATTGTTTCAATTAAAAAAATCATGCAGTGAAGGGTTAATAGGCTTTCGGTAGGTAAAGTGTTAATATACCGATTTCCTTAAATCTACTTAATTCGTCGACTGCGTTAAATTGTACGCGTCCACTAATCATTGATTGTTTGAATTCACATACTGAGATTTCGTCGGCAAAAAGTGGAGTTATATGGCAAAATAAAAATACCGCTGGAAGACATAAAAATACGCTGTTTACACTGGAACACCCCCTTAATTTCCGTGGCCCGGTTTAACTCGCCGGGATTGTTTACCGGCGGAATTTACATAAAGTTCCGACCCATCCCCGTCCCACCTCCAACCCCCGCAACGCGACTGTCCCGCCGCCGATATATAAAACTTAACGAATGAATATTCCGTCAACGGAGAACCGGTCCCCGGCTAAACTGATTTTTTATTAGACGCGTTTGCGTCGCAAAAAATTGTCCGTCGTTCGACAACGACGACGACGATGACGACGGCGCGACGTCGAGACGCAAGAGCGGATCCGGCGAGCCCCGCGAAATTGCGAAAGTTAAAACGTCCGAGCGAAATTGTAAACTTACACCGTGTCTAATGAGATTCTATTTTGTTTTTCGTTTGCCACGCGTGACTCGCGCTTCCTTTTGTTCCGTTGCTGTATGACGACGGTGCAGCGTTGGAGGATTGCAATTTTTTTTACTTGAATCTACGGCGATGTGTTAACAAATTTTTTAATCACTCGTCTGCAAAATTAGAAGTTTGTCTTCTACAATCATTTTTACGAATACTTTTAATTGAACGTTCATGTACACCATATCGAAAAAAAAAAAAATAGAACGCTTTTTCTCAAAAAAACAAACATACATAAAGCCACCTGATTTTTTGGTGAAATCTTATAATTATGTCATAGCAATGAGAAGCTGATGCACGATAGCATTTTAGGATTAATAAAAGGAACCATTTAGGTGTGGCTTTGTGGCAATTTCGCAGTTCGTTTTTTCTTAAACTATATAACTTCACGTTTTTCTGTAAATAAATAATATATCTATGAATGTAATCGTGTGAATGGCTTCTTTTATTAATCCTTAAAATGCTATCGTGCATCAGCTTCTCATTACTATGACATAATTATAAAATTTCACGAAACATCAGGCGGTTTTATGGTAATTTCAGGCAGTGTATAGGCGAACATGTTGTAATATCATGGTTTAACACGATTTTAATGGTTTTTCTTTTTCGTTTTGTTTTGCGATACAGTAGGTTGTGTTTCGTTGCTTGACAAGAAGTAGCACGATTGTGTCGCTCCCGGTGACAAATTAATATTAAAACAAACGTATAGGGAAATCGCCTGAATCGCGCGGTAATTAGAGCTAGAAAGTTGGTGTTGACGTTTATTTTGGCCGTGCGGAACGCGAACAACTTTTAATGAGATATGTCTGAATTATAGAAAGCCGTTACCGAAACGAGAAGACAGAAAGATTAAAGCGACTGTAATTACTTCATGTTCATTAATTGCTTTTCCAAACCTTCGTGAATTAAATTATTGCGAACTTGGGTCACGCTAGGCTCTCGTTCGGCGCCTGGTAACACGATTCATTCCTGAAACTGCGTATCGCCCGTAAAAATCACAAAGAACGACCATGAAATTGCCATTTTCATTGTGCTGTTAGTCGAACAATTGTTTTGGAATCATAAAATTTCCAATTATCATAATCTGCGTTTAGTTAAATTTCATGCAGGAACATTCAGATTGTTTGTCTTTAATTAGAGAGTAATCGAGAATCGAACCGCGTTATTGGTGGACTGCGGATCTTTAAGCACTTCATAGTAACTGCACATGTTTAAAATACAGGAAAATATGTAGTAAACATTAATGATATCTGTACTCTACGCTTACCGTAAGGAATTTTCTAGTAATTGGACTTGTTCCTCGTGGAGGTTTTTATGAAATTTAGAATTTGCATAACGATCCGCAGTCTACTTAGCGCGAGGAGCTAACATTTCCCAGAATTGAAGACATTGATACAAGATCGAGAGACCTGATCTAAGGTGCATGTATCTACTTAAAGTTCCAACAAAATCGCTGCGGGTAATGGGGTTGATACATTGCACTCCGATGAAAATGATAACGTTTCGTCGCGTACATCGGGTTAATTAGAGAGTAACGAGAATCGAATCGTTATTGGTAATCGACCACTTAACGCAAGGAGCAACCGTGGAATCCTGATCGTCCCTGGAGTGGACGTCGGGGTACGTTAGCGTCAACCTCTCCGAAGGAGCCGGGTAAAACGGGTAGGAGAGTCGCGCAGCTGCGGGACCCGCGTTTTATCGTGAATGTGCTAAAAGCAAAATCTCCTTGATACACCATGGAACCTTTTAGCGTCTCCTCGAGTGAAAGTCAAACGAGGTTCGAACGTCCGCAAAAGGCCAGTCACGACTAACGTGGCCGTAGACGAATGCTCTTTGCGAGTTACTCAGCGCCCGTCGTCCCGTACCCGTCCCGTACCCGGCCCGTACCCGAACCCGAACCCGTCCGCCTTTATTTTGATTCGCGCGAGCACCATTCTTCAAAAATTCACTCGCGCTTTGGAAAAGCAATCGCCACGATCGAACACTCCCACCGTCCATTAAGACTCCATTTTTCTTACGAATCGTCGCCCGACCATCTTCCGCCATGTTTGCCCGCGCCAATAACAGACGCTTTCTGCTTAATTACGTTTCCATAGCTGGCAGCCCTTTCTGCGAGTTTGTTGCGAATTTTCACAAGTTGTTTCGGAATTCAAAATGGACACACATGTGTTTAATATTTCTTTAATATATCCTTTGTATTTCTGGTAGACTGTTTCAACAACTGTTTCATCGAATCGCATGAATACGGTCTCGGAACAGAATTGAACCACCGAAATCTTCTGCGAAGAATCGTGTGGAAGGGAAACCCGCGGTTTTTTCCGGGTGGCGATCGAGGAGTGGGAATTCAAGTCAACGTCTCTGAGGCATCTCCGTTTAATTAAAACAAATTCCGTCGCGAGGAAGAGTAGCGAGTGGAATCAGGAACCGAGAACGGTAACCCGGCTGAGGACAAAGGTGAGGGAGCGAGCGAGCAACAAGAAGACAACGCTCTCATCGATGAGACGAACGCTCAATTATCAAGCCATCTCGTTCGAGGTTCCCGGGGAACTCCTGTCGCGTCTCCTCTCTCTCTCTCTCTCCCTCTGACTCATCCCGTCCTTCTCTCTTTTTTCACCCTTTTACCCACGAGATTCCGCTTCGCGCATTTCGCGAATGGCCGATCGCTATTAAACGGAACGAAACAGAGTGGGAGAAGGAGGGCGAGAGCTGAAAGAGAAACGGACAGAAGGTGGAGGGACAAAGAGGATAGCCAACTCCGCGATGGGAGAAAGAACGAGATAGAGTTGGAAAAGGAATGGTGAGGGAAAGGGAGAGAATAGGGTAGAAAAGCAGAGAGAAAGAGGGAGAGAGAGAGAGAAGAGTGGAGAAGGGAGAGAGAAGAGAGGGAGGAGGAAGCTCGCGCATCGTGCCGGCACTTAGGCCTGGCTTTTAATCTTCGAGCCTCGAGAAGAGCTCTAATTAGAGCTGGCTCTAGCTCTAGCTACGAGCCCGGGCTCCGTTATAAGCAGGAGTTAGAGTAGGTACCACCGGGGTGGGAGGAGGTGGAGGTATGTTTAGTTTTTAGCCGAGCGCGCAGTTACACGCGGTGGTAATTAAAATCTTGATTAATGCACGTGTCCATCAGGGCTGCCTCTAATGAACTTTCACGTCGCCCGGGCTCGTAAGTCCACGCGAAACCGTGATCGTCTTCCCGGATGATCCTAATCGTTCTGAACGAGACACCCGCCGTCCGAGGAACGAGCGAAACAACCCAGTCGGCTATTGTCTTTTACTCGTTACTCTTCCTTCTTTTTCGACCTCTCCTCCACGCAGGCGTTTTCGGTCGAAGATGAGGACCGTAGTCTGCGTCGCACGCGATTTTCTTCCTTTCCGAAATCCAGCACCAACATCTACATTGATCTCTTGTCTTAATTATTCGAGTAAGTCGAAATAACTTCGAGATGTTGACATATACATCATTCTAAACGTATTCGAATGATTCTGAACAGAACGAATTTTTTGTTCGGATTCTGCTCTCCCTGCAATTTATCCAGATATTTTTTAATTTGCACGAAGAAGAAATTTTAATGTGGCTCCTGTTTCTAGCAATTTATGCAGGGAATTTTTAATTTGTTGCTTGCTGCGCGAACGCGTACATTTGAACATTTAATAATTTGCTTATATTAAATTATGTTCCTTGGAATACTTGTTTCGTGACTGCGTGAAACGATAATATTTCTGTTCGGCAACAAATTGCTCATTATATGTGCGTTTTCTATTTCGAACTTATATCGAGGAACTTACGTGCAGCTAGTTCTGGGTTTAGCGGAACGTGTCTATCGAACCAGCAGGAAAAATGTATGAGCCTCTTAGAGAAGCGACTCCCCGAAGACGTTGTTATCGCTAGAAAACGTCAACTTCCCCATCCGCCGCGTTTAAATATTATTAGAAACAGGAAGTTTCTGTTTGCTCTTAAAAGTATTGATTTCCCGGCACACGCACGCACGCACACCGCGGCCCCGAAACTTCGGTAACCCTCTCGCGAATCAACGGGGTGAAATAAACGGCTTCCTCCGGAATAAAAATAACGGCGGACAGTATAAATGAGTTACAAGTTAAAAAATTTGCCCGCGTGATACGAGCTTTATTAAAACTCGCAAGCGATACACCAAGCTTTCGTCGAGGCTTGCGCGCGACGTCGACGAGGGCCACTTTTTATTCAGTTTAACGAACACCGTTAAAACACTAAAATTTAAAAATGTTTCGCCACGAAAATGCAAAAACTTTCCCCCGGCTGGCTTTTCCGAAGTAAGTAATAGCCGTTGTGCATACATTGTCCCGAGATTCCGCTACAAATTCGATATTCGACGACTGTTTTTCATTTACAAAAAGCCCATAAACTTCAATACGCGATCTTTCATCCTTTCGCGCGAGGTAGTCGTTTTATACGGATTGTTCATTCTTATTAAGAGCAGTTAATGAACCTTATAATTCTGGCGGAACGACGGTGTAGTAATTTCTCCCCCCCACCGAGCAAGGATTAATTTCGTTTTGTCGTTCGAAAACACGCGAAGAAAAATAACGGGTCCATTATACGGGACGCGAGATATCAAAATCGCGATGTATTTTTAAACGTCGTTCCCAATGAAATATCGTTTTAATTACCGGGGGCAGCTTTGTCGATGCCCGATGAAATTCCCGCATCACGGCCCGGCCAAAGAACAATGCGGCCGTTTTAAATAATTCCGGCCGGCCCCGCGATTCTTACGATAGAAAAACCCGTTTTCATCAGCCGCGAAATTGATTTCAAGTTCGGATTTGTCCAAATGCGGGACGGTCTCCGTTTATTAAACTTCCGCGCGGTCGAAAATGCCCGACGCATACAGGGTGAGTCGATTCTCCGGAACCGCCTAAATCAATTATTTTTACCTCGACATCTCAGAAAATATGAGATCCACAAAAATATAACCGCGTACATTAAATGAGTCTATCGAAGTACAACCTAATTCGTTTGAATCTTTTTTTTTTATACAACTTCTTCTATACTCGTTAGTGATAAAAAAGAAGTCAAGCTTACAGATCTTTTGATAGAGTAAAGGAACGAGTTGTCGGGCGTCGAAGAAGGCATCGAGGGTGCGAGAACGCGTTTGGAAACGGCCAAGTCGATGGAACGAGAACCGTCAGGGGTGTATTCGGTGTACGGGGGTGGTTTTCGGTCGAGTAGGAGGCAGTAAAATCCACAAATCACCGAATAAACCAGAACAATGACGTAGCGCGGGCACGGTGATTCTGGAAAGGGGGTAGAAGCGAAGGGGCCGGAAGGGGTTGCAGAAGCGGGGGTGGAAAGGCAGGGGGGTTGCAGAAGAGAGACGACTGGTTTAGCAGGAACGTTGTAGACGGGGAGGACCGTTGAGGACCACTATACAACGAAACGCGTACTCGCGTTCCTCTCTCTCTCTCTCTCTGTCTGTCTGTGACGATAAATTTGTCCGCGGAGTCAATAACAGAGGCTGTTTCTGTGATTTAATGATATCTGCCGCGGCGTCTACCGTTCATGCAGCCCGACTGTTTGTGTGTTTTCACTTTTCGGACGCGTCGAACCACGCCATTCGATTCGCGTCTCGCGATTTTGTCAGGATGCTGTTTAATTAGCGCACTCTCCTTCTTTTCGAAACGCTCGGAATTGTTCAACTGGTTAGAACTACCGCCCCACTTTTCCTATACACTATTATACTCGGTATAGTACCTAATGCGAAAGAGATGGAAAGACCCAGGACGATGGCAGAACTTTGTTCCCAATGATGATTTTGTGAAACCATTGCCAACATATTTCTGACATTTTTCTGATTCAAACGAGCCACAATTCGGGCCATGTTTGATCGTTTAATTCACGATTTAACGTAATGAACCATGATGACATTCACTGAAAATTTAGGTTCCTGGTCAATTTAAAAAACTTAAATGAAGACACAATTAGAAAGAATGCTGCAAAGCTGTGCGAAACGTATATGGACGATTTAGAAAATAATTTTATAGTAGCCCACCGGCGCCGAATATCTTAGGACACATTTGATTAGGGAAAATTTGCGGAACACCAAAATGAATGATCCAAAAAACAAACAGAAACATACCGCGTACAAATAAATACAAAGAACCAGTGATCTGCCACCTTATTGTATGAAGCAGACGGGGAAGAAAACTGATTTCCAATAGAATCGATTCTCGGGAAGGATGCTCGCGTGTTGTGAACGGCGCTGTACACGGCCGCTAAGTATGCCGTCATAGTGATAGGCCAGCCGGGGATTCCAAATTGCTCGAAGATTAAAGTCGCGAAGAAGGAGGCCGCCGCGATTAACGCCGCGATAGGCGTTAACAAGCCGTCGACCCGGGGGCGTTTCACGTTTCGTCGAACAATTTAAATTTCAGAGGTTGTACCGACAACGGGGGACCCGAGACTCGACCCGGCCCGACGATCTCCGTGGCGAGATTCGGAACAAAAGGCCGGCCACTATGATTTCATGGGCGCTCTCGGATCTATTAGCATCGATTAGCCTCCTTGCCTCCGGGATATCTGATCTTCCGGTACCGTCGTTCGCGTCGTCGCGTCGGCGGTATACCGTTCGACTCCGATCGCCGATTCATGAACCCCTGGAAGCCTGGAAAACGTTCCCCGAGTCGTATTAATTGCATGCGTCTGGCTGATTGTTCCACGAACCGATCCCTTCCGGCACCCCGAAATATAATCGTCGGGGTCGAATCGACACGCTCCTGAGAGACAAAGACAGAGGTGGGAGCTGTGAAAATTATCATCGACACTTCTAATCGCGTCCCTTCAACCAATTATGATTGCGAGCGGGTAGAATGGGTCGGGAAGCACTCTGATCTTCTTCTCGAGAAGAGTCCTGGAGAGGATTTTAATCGATATCGAACAGTTAGGATGTAAAATTGGATAATAACAATGCAGAAGAAATTGGATAGAAACAGCACCGGCTAAACTCCCCGATGAAAAAAGCAAGCACAGTGTGTCGAGCACAATTAATCATGCACTTGAGCAGGATGCACCGGGAATACGGATCGCAAGGCTAGGCAAAGCGTGGAATTATGCTCGTCTATCGGCGCGCGCGCGCCTGTTTCTGGACCAGCGATCAAAAGTCGAAACAGGCCGGGCCGACTATTATTTCCGGCCGGTCGCGAAACAGAAAAGCAATATTTAAAATCCGGTCGGGTCAATGAATTATTTAAGCGAGCAAATGAACGGGGCTGCCCGGGTTGAATAGCGGTAACTATTATTTGAATTACAATGGGCTTTTAGGCGGGCCGTAGCGGGCTCGAACGGGCCCGAGCGAGTTCGAGCCAGTTGAAGCGAGTACACCAGTGCACGGCGTGCTGTTTCTCCTCTCTCTCTCTCCCCCTCTATCGGCGATGCAAACTTTAATTCCGGCATCGATTCGAATCTCTGCGATGTCTTTTGAAAAGGAACACGGAGAAAGGCGGAACGGGAAGGTATCGCTAGGTGAACGGAGTCGAAACGGTACCATTTATTTAGCTCACCGCGAACGATGCATTAACTGATTGGAAGACCGATTAACAGCGGCCATTCTTTTGCCGTCGTTGGATCGAAAGATCTCCGAGCCGTTGTTTTCTGTTTAGCGGCGGCACTTGACGCCGATTTTAACCCTCGTCCAAAATCTTCGTGTGAAAAGTAAATGCTGGTTGAAAGTTTGGAATCTGAATGTCTTTATAACAACCAAGGAAGATTAACTTGTCAAAAAACTTACCAGCAGTATGTTATACATTTTGTATTATTTGCTCTTCCATTGAAGAACCGCCTGTATTTTTAATAACAGCCTGACATATTCAGAGCATCCTGGCAATTAGTTTCTCGTATGTTTCTAATTTGATATTTTTCCATGCTTCTTGTGGAAGTTTTCAAAGATATCCTTTTTAGAAAAGTGCATTTCAAACATTGTCTTGCACTGGGTTTAGGAACTATACAAGAGCATTATGGACATGAGAAAATGCTGAATTCTGTTAAGAAATATTATTCAACTAGTTAATATTTGATATATTCGATTTTTACAAAAATCAGCAAGTGATTCCAATCTTCTGGCCGGTAGTGTATGCTTGATTGAAGAAAATCCTTATTCATACAAGCATATCTCCATCATTTCAATAACCGTGAAATGAAAAATCCAGAACTGGTATGACAAACAGTGGTTCGACAACTTTTTAGAGCCACCGTTATCTTCATAAAAACGAAAGGTGCATAAGTTAGGTAATTACGTGCACATTCTAGGAGTCATTAGGCGTGATTCGACCACTCGAAGCTATTAAAACGCGGACTGGAAGGCTGATCTAATATTATTCCAGAGAATCGATGTGCTCGACTGAAACAGGTACGCGTACGGGATCGATGAAAATTCCTCGCGCTAAGCGATCGTAAATCACTGTGCCCGTCGATCGTTGAGTTGCTCATTTACCAGGGACATTAGTAAGATCGGTAAAAATCCGGTGTATAAATTACGGAAAGTGAAGGAGCCGAGTTGGATCGCGAAAAAAATTGGAAAGAATGTGAAAGCGGCGTTCCACGGGATTGCTTGGCCGGTGAATGAGCTGGTAAATAAGACAAATAAATTAATAAGATGTTGACGTGGAGCGGAGGAACTAATCGAGGCGAATTACGTGTCCCCTTCAACCGCATTAACAACATAATGTGTTCGTACGTGCCGATCGCCTTCCGCGTGTAACCCGTCGAGGCACTTGCGGCACGCTGAAGCAGCCCGGAGAGACACAGAGAGACTGATAGAGAACAAGAGAGAACACGTGAGAGAAGGAGTGAGAGAGAGAGAGAGAGTGATCTTGCGGCTCGATGATAATTAAATTGCCCCGCGGAGCTAGCAGTGACTAAACAGTCATTACAACGACTAGGTCATAATTGCGGGACCAGCAACGAACATGCTGGCAAGATAATCGCCGTCTCCGAGATATATCTATCTACCCGCCTAGGTCAGCCGTTAATTTACCATTATAATTGATTTGCATATAGATTGAATCAGATAAATTCGCGGCGAGACGAGCCAGCGCTGGACTTGCGAAGGAAACCAGCCTGGAAACATGCTCACGCTCGCCCGGTTACTTGAATCTCTCCTCGTTCATGGGAGGATCGTCATTTTTGCTGATCATTTTAACACCCTGACACGATGAAAGGTAGGCGGCATAGACAGGTCGTCGGGGTACAGGTCCGTCCTCAACACGTGTTACTTTACTGGGCTGTTTACTAGGGCTGTTACTCTTCCGAAGATTCGAAGGAACGAAGTTTCGAAGTCTTCGAATCGTATAAAGTTGTAACTTAAACAATCTTCCAGCTGTGGTGGCGTATTTTTTTTCGAAATGTAGGATTGTCTGTAATTGTATCTAATATCACGTACAGGGGAGGTTACCCAATCGTGACACACGGATTTTAATGAAATTTTAGTACGATATAGAACTCAAAAACATATTTGACACATTTCAAAGCAAAATTAAAATCCGTTCAATACAGGCTTCTTCGTGATCCAGAAATTCACGAATGTCACGCAAGCATAAAAATCTGCACTCATGCACTCCTTAGTAAATTTTTTAGACAAGGAGAGGATCGATTTAGTTCACTTTAAAAAATTGTATTGCGGAGGCGTTATGGCGCGGAGGGTTAATAAACAGCAGCAGTTCATACGGGACACCTGATCACCGTAATACACGGTCCCAATCTAGTCGAGGATTGAGTAAAGGTCCGCTTATGGGGGTGTGGGTCTCACTCTCTCCGGGTTGATACCGAACGAATCGTAGAAAGGAACGGAAGAGGAACGACAGAGGAACGGAAAGAAAAGCAGTGTACACGAACGAGTCCTATAACTACCACCTATAGGCGTATCTTCGCCGGGGTAACAGCGACTACAACACCAAGTCCATTCAATCTAATACTTCTAGGGTGGAGGTGGGGGAATGGAAGGGGGGTGCCAGAGAGGTCGGGCCGAGGGGAGGTTAGCAACAACCATTTGAACTCACACAGCCAAAGGGGTCGACATGAACGTGGTTAGGGGCAGTTTAATATCGGATAATTGAATTCGAACCTCCCACCCCCTGGCCACACGACCTCTGGCTCACTCCTGGCCACGAAGGAACGAGATGAACAGGGGCCTCGAAGAGAGACGAGGATAACCAGAGGACTGCGAATTCGAGAGTGAAAGAGAGAGAGAGAGAGAGAGTCGACGACGACGATACGGGGGAAATAAAAGGGACACGCGAGGGAGGGAAAAGAAAAGCTGCGAGAGGAGCTGGCTGGGCCAAGAGAGGAAGATAAAGAGCAGATGGGCCGGCCGGATAAGGAATAAATGAAAACAGAAACGGGATGAAGAGAGGGATGATTACCTGGGATGTAATACTCGTAGATACGATACATGTGTCATCGATTTCGTAACCTCGAAGTATGTAAGCACATGCTGAAAAATATTTCCGTATATCTGTGGTTGTCAGGAAGAACAGCGCATGTCACATAATTTCACTTCCGAGATATTGCCGTTTAAAGTTTTCGTCAGTAATGCTTTGCCATGGGTCATCGGTTCAATTGCATTGCAGCCTCTCGAATTTATTTTCACGACTTTCTTTCTGATAAAGACGTAAATCCTATGCTATTGGGTTGGCAAATGAGTTCGTTCGGTTTTTGCGATTTATTTCACTGTAAAAAAAAAACGAACGAACTTATCTGCCAACCCAATATAAATCTCAATTAATGCACAAACTGAAATTTCTTGAAATTGTGACGTGGCTGTGACAATTGTTTTCGGACAGATTCTAATGCAATACTTCATAGTTCGTCGAAATGGCCAACGGAGCTATCATCCCCACAGCAGGGTAAAAATAGGGTGAGCGTCAAGTGGCGAGCTAATTCCTCGCGCGGGCCGATCCGAAGATCGGAAGAATTATTACGGAGTAATCCCGGATAACTTCATCTTCGTACCAGAAGGGAGGGGAAGAAGGGGCTGGAGGGTGGGAGAGCAGCAGATAAGTTTCCCGTATTCGCGAGGCAATCCCGTCGAAGCCAATAAGAGTAAATTAAACCGGTCGCTACAGGGCGCGCTAACAATTCGAACTGTCGACCGCCGCTCTAAATGGCCCCAATATATGCGTCCCCTTCCCGTTTCTTTTTTTTTTTCCTAGCGCGATATAAGTCGGAACACTCCCCGGTACCCCGCACCCTCTCCCCTCTCTCGTTCTCTATATACACACATAGTTAAAATAGTAGCTGGTACGTGGAATGCAGGACCGCGCAGAATTTATTTGGTCAACGTAAATTTTCTGCCGACGAATCCCCCTGGGAAGTTATTTAATTTCGAAGCGATTCTCAGATCTGGAGTGCCGCTGCCTAGAGTTCCGACTTTTTCGGCCCCCCTCGGCCAACCGGGATACCTGGCCCCCGGAAATTTATGTCGCCGGACGGTCCGTGTCCCGCAGAAATTGCTGAACCACGGCCATCTTTCCTCAATTGCATAATTAATTAACTCTGGAACCTCCGTCTCGCGTTTAATTCGCGCGAATATAACTAGTGATCGGATTCTTTCGCGCCGCGTCTTGCTAACTATGTTTCTCTTACTATCTTACGCGGTGTAATTATTGTGACGTGAAATTTAATCCGGAAAAAGTGGACGATTCGAACGATTTCACGACAGTCTTGGCTGGATTCATCGAAATTCGTAGATACGCAACGTCAACGATCATTCTCTGCGCAAAAGTTCCATCAGCCAGCGGTGGTCGCACCAAAATGGCCGCCCGGGTAACCTCCAGCATATCGCGGACCGTAAATACTCAGTCCGGACGGCGTACCAGCGACAAAGCTAAATAAAAATTCAAATTTCCTTATCGGATTCATAATATCCGTCGCGTAATGAATTTCCCAGCCGGGGGTCACAAAGCGAATCGAAAAATTCAGGAATATCAAGTCTCCGGGAAATATCATCGAGAAAAATATCGTTCGAAACGCGAGCACAGAAGTCGAATAAATCGACCATAGGCAATTATGCGTGTATATTGGTCCGAGGGAAGGGTGGACGAGAGGCTTTGGTCGAGGGGTGGCCCGAGAGCACAGAGTGAGAGAGAGAGAGAGAGAGAGAGAGAGAGAGTGAGAGAGAAAGGGGGTGTGCAGGAGCGAACCGTAGAAACGAATTGTGCGGGGGGATGGGAATCGTTAAAATCCAGTCGCCATAATGACCCCGCGATATGCAGCGTGAGTGTACACAATGACGACCGGGGCAATATACATACGCGGAAAAAATCAGCTACGCGGCCGGGATTTCGTTTAATTAATTTTTTAATTACAAACTCATCGAAATGAGTTCTCCCCTTCCCCGGCGATCGGACGAACGGTATCGACCAATCCGGGAATTTTTGATGTGATTGATGGGCGGCGAGGAGGGCCGCAAGGACGAACTACCTACCCGCGGTACGACAGCGCGATTATTATTAATTTTACAGGTATTATTGGTCGTATCGTTTATATTTATTCAGTGCCACCCAGCCAGGCTCGCCGAGTCTCCTCTCGATACTCTTCTGTCTCTCTCCACCCCTTTCTCTCTTCCTCTGATTCTCTCTCGAGCCGCGTATTTGTCCCCAGGCCGCAGGATAGAGACGAAGTTGCGTATATATGTAGATCCGAACGATTGCCACGGAATCGAGTCAGTATTTACAAGCGAGCGACGATATGCAATATTAAAACGCCAGATTGGAAGTAGGATCCGGCGAGTAGCTCTAATAAAAAATCGTTTCAGATCGGTGGGCCCAGTCGCCATTAAACGTGGACGCTCTTGGAAGCTTCGCACCGAATCTCACGATTCTCTTTTCAATTCTTAGATACCGAAGATTTTCAAATTCATATAAAGATCGAAGTCTCGAAAATTGCATGAAAAGTCTGAAGGATCATAAATCTACATTGTGCTGTTAAAGACAAAATAGCGTCCAGGATCAAGCAATGAGGAAGACACTGTGTGCAGCAGTTTGTAAGGCGGACCCCCAGCAATTATTTTTACGCGTGTGCCCTCTGTATTCTTTATTTCCCTTCGTTACCAACTGTATAAGCGATCCACGGGGACGGCGTTCGATCATCGTTCACCCGGAGCGATTCGTTTCTGCACGGGTCCCGATAAAAACGAAGTAAAATTCGCGGCCCCCGATCCCGAAGACGAATTTCTGCCGGACTATTATTCGGAAGCGAAATTAGCAGAACCGTAAAAAGGTCGGGGGCCGGGTGCGGATAGCCGTGAGAAGCCGGGGGCCGATCGATAAATCGTTGGATCGAAGGGAACGCGAGGGTTAGCCGAAGGTTACGAAAAAGGCGTGAGAAAGAAATGAAAGGTCTGCGAACAGAAAAGCTCTCTTTTATTAAACGAAAAATTGGATCGTGCTTGTCGGAATGCAATATTTCGACGGATTCATTTGGTGGAAACATTTCTTCCTCGGGAAAAAATTCAATCAAATCCAGAAGGTGAGAGGAAGGAACGTGAAAAGGGGAGGAAGAAGCATGAGAGAGAGAGAGAGAGGGGGGGAGAGAGAGACTAGGAGGCAAACACGCGAACGCTGACTGGAGGCAAAAGGAGACACGAGAAGGAACAAGAAAAAGAAAGAGAGAGAGAGGGAGAGGAAGAGAGCTACCGAAAAGAGTCTTCCAAGTATTTATACAAGGACGAGGAGTTATATTATTTAATTGGCTTTAATTGGCTCAATTCAATTGAATCCTTTCCACCGCGGTGCCGACAAAATTCAATCTCATTGATTGATCGATCGGCCGTTTATAACTTCGCCGAAATTGCATCGTTAGCGGTACCCGGTGTATCGATCAACGCCGGTTCATTATTCCGACGCGTAAGTTCCCGTCGCGCAAATGATACTTTCTTCGGGAACCACCGTAGTCATTCAGGTTGGCCAATTCCGATACCGGAGCATCCGCGAAATCTTTAAGCAGCGCACGCGAGCACACAAAGTGCATCCAAAAAGTATCTGTGTGCTAAATTGTCGAAAAAGATCGAACGTCTGCAGGAAAAGATGAACAAATTGGTTCTAGAAACTATTAGAGCAGACAAGAAAGTGGCATCTTCAGAAGAATAAATCATTATGTCGCAGTACTTTGGGCTACCAGACTACCTACGGTCCCCAGCGAAGCAGAATTAAGACGCCCGTTAGCCGGTGGGGATCTTTGTTTAAATTTTAATTAAAATAGTCGGGCCGGCCGTTCGTTCTGATAGCTCATTTAGATCGAGTAGACGCAATATGGAGGCCGGTACGCTCGGTTGCCTCCATTACCTCGTTAACACGCGGTATCCGCCGTCTCTATCTCATTAGAGGATCTCTCGGCGGCCTTTGTTGCCCCCGCCGCCGAACACCCCCGCCTTTTCCTTACATAATTGAAGGTTCCACGATGGGACGTGCCAGGCTACGTCACACGTGTCAGTTGGAGGGGGAGGTAAACAAAAATAAATCCTCCGGAATCACAGAGAGATTCTCCGCGGTGCCTAGCCCCGGATGTTTTAATTTTTCCAGCTCGGATTTCCGGGAGCCGCCGCCGCCGCCGCCGCCGGTACAAAGCCACGCCGAAGGAACGAAGGAGAGAATCCCTTCGGCGCAAGGTCCCCGGAGCGGTGTGGCAACCGCGGGGACGCATTCCTCTCGTCCGTGTCCACCGGTGAATTTTCACTTTGGCCCTGGGAACGAGCCGCGACGACGATGGTGATTTACTTAATGAGCAGAGCGAGAGACCGGCCAAAGCGACAGAGACACCGCCAGAGAACGAGAAGGGATGACAGAGGGCGGCTGCGGCGGCGGCTGTTCGACTAACAAGGAACATCAGCCAACAGTGACACCCCGATTTTCATGAAACTTTGCCCGCGCATGATGCGGTTCGCATAAACATTCGACGAGGGCTCTCTTTTTAGGAAAAATTAATGGACACGAGGTGTTTTGTGAATTTATGTGTGAATTCACTTCATCCTTAAACCCGTTTGTTTTAAACGGACCTACGGCGAATAGCCAATAATTTCAATTGACTGCGAAAAATGTTAGAATTCCACGAGAATTGCTTAGCGGGTTGAACCGCAATTCCGACGGGGAATTCGTCCATTTTTGGTCCCGTAACGCGGATACGGTAAAAAGAAAACACGTGTATTTTCGCGAGAAGTTTCATCAAAATCACCGTGTCACACTCGGGCAATGTTCCCCGGCTGGAGGAGGTTGCGAGCATGCATTGTCTTCGACGAGGACCAGGATAAAGAAGGGAAGTGTGTCGAAAAAACAATAGCCCTCGTCTTTCTCCGTCGTCCTTCCTCGGCGAACCCTTTTCTTCGGATCACTTGGACCTCGGTCCCGCACCTCGAGGTCTTGATGAAAACGTGACCCAGTATCACTTCTGTCCAGACACCTGCCATACCGACCGTGTTTCGCTTCTCTCGTCGCCGAAATAATACAGGGAATTCCCAAGGTGTTGCCGTACCGCTGTTACGCGAATGGACGCGATAATTATTTAATTTCATTAAATTGATTGTTTTATCAAAGTAAATGGGAAAGGAATGTGTCACCATCGAACAGATGACGCGCATACGATTGCTGTGGCGAGAATCATGCGCAACGAATTAATTTTCTACGTGACTTCTATCCAACTGCGTCGAAGAATGAACGTAGTGGCGAGAAGCCACTCGACGCTAACTATCGCTGGTACGAAGTAGCACGGATCAATTTGTTCCCCGATTTGCATTTCTTTGGATATCATTTTAACCCCCCGTACCCCCTGTCCCCGGTTATTTACGACATGTCGTGATAGCATGCCGGTACTCCGGTCAGGATTAATGTCGCGACCCTAATTCATCGGCCGAGCGACCTCTCGGCTGGCTTTTTCGCTATTCCGCGCGGATGGCAATGAGTTCATTACGAGACGAATGTATTTCAAACGAACTGATTGACTCGACGCTTCTCATTGGAAAGATTCTTAATTGCGCTGGCCTCCAGAAAAAGTTCAAATCGTATAGTACAATATTAAAGAAGTTATCGCCTTTTTAAGAGCGTCTGGATATTTGTGGGGGTCACTGTAAATAGCGGAACTACGCGATCTAAGAAAGCGCACGGACCGGACGGTTCTCCTTCGATTCAGGCTTTATCGTATAATCAACATGTCGATCTCCGTGTTAATAAATGTTTAATTGAAAGTTTTATTCGGCCCTGGTATTTTATTTTCCGTTCTCGCGCGTTGAAATGCTTAAATGGGTATTTAATTTGAAGTTGAATATAATTTTTAAAGAACAACGTCGAGGCAAGAGTATACAGGAACAGCGAAAGAAACACCGGGCATTCTTATCGCGCGTGTCACCGAGCCCCGCGATAAGACGTTTAATAATAATAACAGCAATAATTTCTGCTTCCGTAACGGCGCAACGCAGCGCGCGGGTAGCGATCTCCCCTGCGGCACGAATTAGTTTAGCTTTAATACGACCAGTTTTGCCGGTATCGGCGCAATTTATCACCGGTTCATTATTCAAGAATCTAGTAGTGATACGGTCACGTGCACTCCTAGTGATACGGCCATGTTAAATAGAATATTAATGCCACGGAAAATAGAGTAACATTTATTATTTATGATTAATGACGGCTTCGTGGCTCGTTTTAAATATACGTACCGGGTGCCCCCGGTAAGCCTGGGTTTTACCTCGCACGAGCACACAGATACGACTTATCTCATTCATTTCATCGCGCTTCTTGCAATTAGAGCGTACGATGTCATACGAATGTTTCTGTTCCTCCTTTTGGACGCCCGGTTGTTTCGTAGAAAATTTCTACCTCGTTCCCGGGCGCCCGGCTAAACGAATCCAGACGTCGTTGGTTACTTTTTTAATTAATAATGGAAAGGAAACGGTCCGATGGAAATTTCCTTCTGGATTAATCGTTACTGTAATCGTCGGCCTCCCTCCGCTACTCAAGAGGAAAAATAAACGTGCCGAATCGAAACAGACGACACAGGAACTATTTATTGCAAACACTTTTGCACGGGACTTTCACACTCTTTCAATCCCTACTTCCGAATTAAGTTAAAAAACTACAGTAACACGAAATGAAACAAAGTTTCTGGCCGGACCAAAATGGATCACTTCGAGTTCAGGATCGCAGTGTGCCCGTCATTTTCCGTTTCTGATCGTCAGTTCCGTCGAAAAACGAAAGAGGTATCGATCTCCGCTGGGGGTGCAAGCCGGGTAAAAGGCACCGGCTAATTACGCGGATTAAACAAGAGAAATGACCTTGCCATATTCATCCGGTAGGCCGTGGACGTGGGGGTGGAAGATTGTAGGGGGTGCCAGGGAGAGAGAGAGAGACGGGAAGGGGTGTAGAGCCGCGGCTCGCCGTCGGTCTCCAACGGCTCGAGCCCGGGTTTTCGAGTGTGTCTTTCGAAGGGGTTGTAGAACATTCCCACTAAAATATAAAGTGGCTTTCGGGGTGGCATAGCAATGGGGTGCCTATCGCATGCACTCACCCGGGGACGCAAACGTGGGGGTGCTATTGATCGACTGGAGAGCCCAGTCAACCCTCTCGGCCCTACCACGTACGTAAACCTTGCACGTGGAATGAATATACGTGTACGCATCTGTGCCTGTAGGTCACGCAAACGAACAAAGCGGAGGTGATAGGTTTAATGTTTAACTTTCGCCGTTAGCTACGTTTCCGCCCCCACAGTACGATGCTGAGGACCGTGCCGGGTCTCTGAAGACCCGACCTCACCGTTGACCGAAAACATTCAGCCGGTCACGCCTGCGAATTACAAGAAACGAGCATCGTCTGATAAACTCACTTTTCTCAGGTCTGCCGCTTTTGCTGGAATTCTTGGGAAATTTTTGTTGACCCATTAACACTAAACCTACCGACCATTAACAGTGACTGATATGTATTATAAAAATAACAATTGTAATGTACAATCTTCAAAAGCAGTAATATCGCACCAATAGGAACGATCCTCGGATTAGCGCACCACTGTGCCTCGGATAACAGTGAAGCAGCACTCGCTTTCTAATATCTCCATCTCCCGGGTATTATCGATCAATTTGTCTTCGGCGACGAATATTAGTAATACATTAGACCAGAATTGATCCCGTCAAGTTACCCCGGCTACTCTCTTCGCGTCCACAGATAAATTGGGTCGATTCGCGGTAAGCAGAATTCCCTCTCCTCGGATTAGCGAGCCGTTCGAGCCGGGTCCCACCTCGTCGGAACGCTAAATTATTTACCATTCGCGTCGTCCCGCTGTTCTATCCCCGTAGATGTAAAAAATTCGATGCTCTCCGTATCGATTCCGAAATTGAATCAAGGGAGAACGGGTGCGCGCGCGCGCTTGAACGGTGTCCAATTCGGAAAAAAGGACAGAAAGAAAAAAGAAATAAAAAATGGAAAGTATCGAAATGGAAATTCGGTTGGGTGGCCGCAATCCTCGTGCCGAGCGAGAGAGAGAGAGAGAGAGAGAGAGAGAGAGAGAGAGAGAGAGAGTCTGAGACCGTTAAAATATTAATACTCGACTTTTAATGAGTGCTGCTCATCTTTTCTCTCGCGGAGTGCCGTGCCGGTGCCCTCTGCCCTTCCCAGCCCTGTATCCCTCGCGTTTCATCGCCCTCTCGTGGCCCTTCAGCCCGGTCTCCACTTGTCACGATCCAATAAACGCCGCGCGGAGGATCTTGATCCGCGAACTTGTTCCGAGACATCTTCGCGACGGACGAAATCAAATAATATTCCCGTCTAATTTTTTACTTAGCCTCTATTAACCCTTTGCAGTCGAATGGCGACTCCCCGGTGCCGCTAAATATTACATTTTGAACAAATGTTAGGTACGTTCTGTATCTTGTCACCGACGATTTTCATTTGCTATAAATTGCGACGTTACTTGAGCCATTTCACACTCTTACGCTTCCAACAGTTACGAGTTGGCTTGTATTTAATAAAATATCAGTCGAAAGGATGAAGTCTATACAATGTTACCGAACCTCGTCGCAAAATTTCGGGTATTGGCGCAAGAGTTAAATTCTTAAACGGCTCCGGACAATGACCACCCCTCGCGGACGGAATTAAATTAGTCCGCTAACCCATTGAACGCCGCAGGATTTCACGAGCGACGGTCGATCGGGAACCCGTTCGTCAAACAATGCTCAATCGTACCGGGATCGGTGAAAGACAGATTTATAATTAGTCCGCGGACCCTTGTGCATTCAGAATGTTCGAAAATGGTCGAAAAATCGTCGGACTTAAAGCTCCTTTATCGTAGGGAACTGCAAAAGACTCGTACAAATTGCTTTTAAATTTGCAGTTCACTCGATGAGGAATTAAACTGATTAACTATTAGAGTCTGCCGGAAGTCGTTCGTACTCGCAAAATCTGCACACTAATGATAACTGTACTGCGAATTTTTGAGCATGTTATTACAAAAATGTATAAGACACAATTTAAAACAGTAAAATGATAAAAGAATATACTGTTCCAGAGAATATAATGAACACAATATTTTTACTGTCTTGAAAGAATGCAAACTGCCTGTATAACCAGATATGCTAAACAAATAATGTCATTCAAATTGTATTCTGTAACGTAATGTAAATTACGTCCAGCTGTAACCTTAACCCTTGTGTAGTCAACCGGGTATCCATTTGCTGTATTACTTTCAACAATTTGTTAATCTTCCTCTAAAAGCTATTACAAAATTTCTCTGAATGTCCATTCTTTACTCGCTAATATATTAATTTATAGTCTCATAATGAGAATTTGTGCAAACACATGCTAAATACAGGAAGGTTTTAAATAATCTATACATTTCGGTTGACTACACAAGGGTTAAATAAAGAAAAAATTAATACAATAATTTTTCCCGAACCATAAGCACTAGCCAAATCCCGGAAATCTGGAGCGATCCTGGCGCGGCTTGACACACATCCGCTCCAGGCAGCAGATGTCCTTCTTCAGTTCTCCTGGCTCATCCTGCCTCTTTGTCCCGTGGCCGTTCAAGGACCGTACCCCGACCATGCTCGCAACGTTCCTACCTATCTCTCTCTCTCTCTCTCCCTTTCTTCCTCTCCATGTCCTCGTGCCTCGTGTTCTCGGTGATCGGCGCCGCCATCTAGCTTAGTCCTGTGCCACCTCCTGCCACGAGCTGCCAGCCTAATCGCGGCAGGACGTTTTCGCGCCTTCTGCGTCCGCCGGTGGCGCCGGAACACCCCCACCATCACCACCAAGCCAACTCTATATCGAGAGAGAAAGAGAGAGAGAGGCAGTCCCCGCGAGAAGTCGCTCGTCGACTACTTTCTTCCGTTCGGAGATTCCGGTTCTCCTGGCCGGACTATCCTGCGTCACGCGATGCTTTGCATAGCCCGAGTATGCTAGTGCGCTGACACTGTTGGCTGTCGACTCCTGATTTTCACTTGTTGTCGACGGCTGGTTGATTTTATCGCTCAGGAATATCGAATTCTACCGAAAAATATATCCTCTCAACCGGTCGGTAGATCATTTGTGTGTGCAAACGCAATCTGTTCTTCAATCGCTAAATTCGCTTAAATTCTTGTGTGTCGCAATTTTTCAATTTTAAAAGGGAATTGGATTTCCCGAAAATTTCGAGAATATGACATATTGATGGACAACATTCTTTCAATGGAAAGAATTCTGTATAAAAAAGATTAGATATTTATATTATATTAAATATATGTATATAAAGAACAAATTTTTTTTAGAGAATCCCGATAAATTCGAGAATCCCTACTTTTTCGGGAATCCTCGCACACCCCTGGTCAGATATCTTGAAGTGCATAATTGAAGACTAAATGATCCAAATGTTCTGCGGAAGTTAAAGAAACTTGATATTTGCAATGATCGTACAATGCACTAGCGTAATTGTACAGTTCAGTCTACCAATTATCGGTTAATTTCCCCACAGCAGTGTTCGAACATTAAGTCCCTTTAAACAGTCGTCGAAGTAGACAGTCGCCAAATTCGCAGCGCATTCTAGGCTCGCCGGGAACGTCCAATTTTTGGCGCAAACTCTCCCCTCGGGAAGGGTTGAGCAATTAACCGGACACGTTGGTTGAATGTCGTCGACCGGAAGCCTAACCAAGATAGCAAGCTCCAACAGATGCATCAACTTCGCCAATGTCGATCGTTCGGTTTTTATAATCGCGTCGCACGCGAGTCGGCTAAAACAGAGGCGGTGCCGTCCGAATATCTGGACGATTTCAATCGTCTGCTGTGCATCGAGGCATTAGCTATCGTTTTGAACGGCACAATGGGCGGAATTGTATTGGAGTTCCGTCCACTCAGGATTTTTCTGTAAAATTTGACGCGGGCCCGTAGCGATGCATCAACCGCCATAACCGAAAACGGTTTTTCCTATATAAAAAAAAAAAAAAGGAAGACAGAGAAACAAACGTGCTCTCTCTCTTCTCTCAACAGAAAGAGGCAAAAACCGATCCGAAAATGGGCGCGGAACGAAAGCGAAAAAAAGGACGCATTTGCGCGGGCGCGCGCGAACGTACTCGGGCGGATCACGAAATCTCTTTTTAGCCGTTGTATATTTTCCTGCAAATAAATCACGTCGCGCGTCCTCTAAACTGTTCAACGATAAACAACATTCAGAGAGGAAAAACGAGGACGGAAGACGCGCGCCGCGTTCGACACGAATTTCATCGGGACGTCGTTAAAGGCTCGCCGATACTTGCTGACGTTTTGCCAATGAAATATCGCGTATCCGTCGCCGCGATTCCCGGCTCTAATGCGAACCTTTTCACCCCCTCCCCCCTCCCCCACCACCGCTTTCTAGTCGTCGGAGTGAGAAAAAATCGGCGGATAGAAACAGCAGAAGGGTTGCAGAACACTCGAAACGCATCGATTCCGACGCGCCGGATGCGGCTTTTGACTCTCCGAGTCTGATCTCCGATGTTTGCCAATCCACTCCGTGATACCACCCTCGAGCCCGAAAAGGGTGCTAATCGAACATCTGAGTTTTCATAAAAGTTCCTATTTTCGTTTCGACCATTTTTATATTTCATACATTTCATACATTAAATGACGGGAATGTTGGAATATATAAATCTAGTATTTTTCTTTAAGAAATACGATGTCAAAGAGCACAGAATGACCACAGTCATTCATCAATCACTATTCTGGCTCATACAATAGCATAATAGAACGCGTCTGCGGATTTGCATGTCAAACATTAGCCTGATTCATGAAGATTAGTTTGACTAGAATATATGCTCGCACCCCGCAGCCGATACCGGTGCAAAACGTTCACATTTGTCGTTAAAATAAAACTAGTGTAATTCATTTAACGAGATTCTTTTGCTGAACTGTTTTGATATATCATAATTTCATCAAACATTTTAACGATGAAGATAAGCAAAAAAGGTGGCGGTGTCGAAAACGTATTCGTCAAATAAATGGTTAATTTTACCGTCCACTTGAAAACCAATTTCCCAAATTTATTCAAACAAACTCTGGAAAACCAACATACCCGAATTTCTCTGTACCTCGCCGCAAGTCCGAAATGCAACAAATTTCGTTACTTTTATGAGAAGAAAAAAAAAACGCTGGCAGTCCGATCCGAAACCAGAGGGATAGAAACGAGGAGGGTTTTTGGCTGGCAAAGTGCTCGGCCCCGGCAGCGAAAGCCTTCTTAGAGGGCTATCAGCCCGTAATGCGTTAGATTAATTAACGTAATCATAATGAGACGATCTCATCTTGACGCACAATGTAGCCGGGCCGATATCACGAGTGTCCCGATGTCCCCGTGCGTGCGTGCACACGGTCGCGTACCTGTAACACGCGCACGCGAACGCCCACCCACACACGAAGGAGGGAGCCGTGTATTACTGACAAGATAGGTCGAACAATGGCTTCCATTACGGGTAGAGACCGGCTGAGTTAATGGGCAAATTGTCTGCTAAGTCATTTAAAGGGCTAAGCCTGCGCACGCGGCGGCCCGGGCTTGCTCCAGTCTCTCTCCTTCACTCTCTCTCTCTCTCTCTCTCACCCTCTCTTACCCCTTTCACTAACTCTGTCTCTCTCTCTCTCTCTCGGTTCTTCCTCGTCTATACATAGTCTTCCCTCCTCTCTGTCGCTCTATTCGCGCGGTTTGCTGACAATCGATGCAATTAGATCGATGGCGTACCGCTAAAGGGACGATAAGGTTGCGAAATTTCGGCCGGTACACGCGGAAACTTTCATTCGATTACGGCGCAAAGTTCGCGGAAATTGAGGCTGTCCGTACGCGCGACGATTGCGACTACCGTCCGCCGAATGTGTTTTCGCGGGATAGACTGGAATCTGGGTCCTTTTGCGATTCAATCTGCGGCTCGAAGCGGTCCGACTTCGTTTGATGATGCGTCGGTGGCCGGGACTTGTTGACTTTTCGATTTTGATGGAGTGTTGCGTGCAATCGGGAAAAATATTTTATCTATCTCTTTTTTGTTTTGGCGGCTCTTGTTTGCGCTGGACCGGGGAAAATCGCGCCGAAAGCTGTTTGATTTCCGAATGAGATTGATAATGGATCTTTTTTAGAATCACACAGTGTTGACGATAATTACGATTTTTTGAAAGATATTTTTAGCGGTGCTTCCGGTAAATCGTAAATCGTTTTCAAGTAGAGATGACTCTTAGGTACTTAAGGTAATGCGATACTCTTGTAGACGACGAGTAGCACACACATAATTAATTCCCTTCGGGAAATTGCCCGAACGGATAAGTTATTTTCTATCGGCTCGGATGTCGCTGAAAATTTGCAAATAATGCGAGCAACACTACACACAAAGCTTCTTCGACAAAGCGCATTATGATTAACGTGAAAGAAGCATGTATAGAGCGTTGCGGCACAGGGTACCCATTTCAGAAGCCACAGCCTTATCAATTTTCGTGTCAGCGAAAACACTTGGTACTTCAGCAATCTGTATCTTTTTACCGTGGATAAGCATAATTTTCAATGCAATTTACCCTTTACCGCTCGTGAGGCGAATACTCTATTCTAATTACTCTTATTCCATTCTAATCCTTGCGCACAAATTTTTTCACATACCCTTAAAGTTACTCCCATTAAAATTAACGTCGACCTCAAACTGTTAAAAAGCGTTAAAATCATTCCCGAAGTGGGTCCCCGGTATCGCGATACACCCTGTATAAACAGCAAAGACGGAGGGTTCGGTATCGAGCCTAACGCAACAAAGAAGACCTACCCTACGCATTCTCCCGGCAAAGCAAGTTCAAGGACCATCGACAATAGCCGTGTGCTAGAGGCGGGAGAAGGCGGGGGACGGGGGTTAGAGAGGGGTAACGAACACGGGACGGAGTAATGCGGGGGTGGGTGGTGGTGCGGGGGACGGTGCAAGGCAATATGCTACAAGTTTGTTCATCGTGACAAGGGTACTCACTCTGGCTGGCAGGACGTTTTCCTAGCAGCACCAGTTCCGAGTGATCCTCTCACTCTCTCACTCTCTCAATCTCTCTAACTATCCCACTCTCTCTCTCTTTCTCTCGTTCTCTCTCTCTCTCACTTTCTCTCTCGCCTTATCTCGTTCGCGGGAATTGCGTGCAGCTCGTTCTTTCCCGGCCGGTTCGAGGATGCAGAGCGCTGATCGATCGAATATGCGGCGAGCACGACCACGTGGCGATCACGAGCGAGCCGTCCAATGGGGAGCGAGAGCGGGAAGAAGAAAGGGGAGAGCGAAGGTAGATCGCGATCGTGGCGGCGTGGATCAACGTTCGATCGAACGAGTCCGACTCTCAGAGGATCGACGATCGTTTCTCTCCGCTGATTGGCATCTATTCATTCGATCATCTTCGAGGAGATTGCTAGGTTGTTCGGAGCGCTCGGAGCTCCAGTTGGCCCTTCGACGTGGCCCCACGGAGCGGCGGTAGGCGTGTTCACGCCACGCGGACCACGGCACGTGACAACGCGACGCCCGCCCGCGGCTGACTGAACGCCCAGACCGGAGAGAGACCCCGTACCCCGAATTCGTGTCGAATGTTTTTCTGCCGGCTCCTTGTCTCAGCGAGATTTCGAGCGTCTAAGATTGGTTGGAGATTCTCAGATGGCGCAGACAGGCGCGCCGAAATGTGCTCGCCTGCTCGTGGCGGGCTTTTTTCGAGCAGAGACGAACAACCGCACGGTCTGGGCGGCGCGGAGCGACTGCGATGGATCGCCGAAAGAAGGCCCCGTGCCATCTAGCGGAACCCGCCTGAAAACGGCGACCCTTTCGCCAACCCCCTCCAACCCCAGCCACCAAACCCTCCCCGACCCCTCGCGATCCCTCCACCCACGTCCCAGAACCCCTCCCCGTTTCACGGGAACCGATGCGACGGTGGGAGCAACGATTCAGGGGAAAGACGCGATCCATTTCCACTGTCTGTTACTTCGAGGGATAGTTCTGAATATCCGTGCTATTGTGTCCCCTAAACGCCACGGTGAAACTTTCATGCGATTTGAGACAATGACGACGGTCTTCGGAATCGTTCTATCGGCGACGTGCCCCCCGCGGGAGGAGCGGGCTTCTGTCCCCGATTAACAATAACCCGAGTTGATTATTGTTAATCTGCCCAGGCACGATGACGCACCTAGCTGTGTCACTTGACTCGGGAAATTGCTCCGGGTGATGATTCAATGTTTCGATGATTTTCCGTTAAATGGGTAGATTGTAGTTTTGAGTGTTTCGTCGTATGGTGGAATTTTGCAAAATGCTACAATCGATTGAGAAGTGGAATTTGATTGTCTTTAGAATACTGTAGAGATTTTGAGGAGCTTGGTGGTGCTTGTAAATAATTGTTATCTTTGCAGAGTAATGTAAGTATCTTGAAATACACGATACGTGTTTGTGTTCTCGAAAGACTATGCAACATGAGAGGAAACTCTATAATGCTTGAGAAATGGTCCAATGTAAGACTGCTCGCATCGATAGCGTTCCACGTTTTTATCACGAGTTCGATTAATTTCAAATGTAATTCCTCGACCACCAGCTGATTTATCATAAAAGATAGTACTACATTCTGGAGCAACGATGTACATATTACAATGTGTTGTTACTGACTCCAGCTTGAGCATGACTCGAAACATGACTCGAGCAACTAGCCAACGTTCGAGGGAGACGAGCAAGGTATTCGAAAGAGATAAAAATCTGCATTGCAAAGACTATCCTCGGAGAATTGAGTACTGTGCGCATGTGGATCGAGCTACAAGGATCATCGAAACAAACGAAGTCAGAACGGAGAAATAGAACCCAGTACCACTAGTATCGAGTCTGAGCCAGTGATAATTTATGTTATGCATTTATGACAAAAATGGGTAAGCATCATTTAAAGCAGTGGACATATTAAAAGCATTTATAGACATCAGCGTATTGGTTTCAGTTTAATTAGATAATTAAACGAAGAAAGAAATATTTATTTCGCTCTTGTGTCTTGCAATCAATGCAAACAATGTTTAGTTTGCATAAAGATCCGCAGTCTAGTGGTAAACGATCTGCGATTCTGGAGTCTAAAGAACTATTATAAAAACTATTAGAAATATTATTTACACCGAAATGCTCACAAACCAGTTCCACTATGTCACGAAAACATTACGGTACAATACAAATTACGACAATGGGCCTCCAAGAAGGTCCGGTTGGCAAACAGTTGCGACTTCAAAATCTTCATTCGACAAGTAAACAGTCGACTGAATATTGCTTTGTTAAGACGATGCGCGGCAGCAGGTTGTACCGCAGAGCCTTCTCCGTTTTCAGTCAAAAAATGGCTGAAAACTGCTAACCCAAGGACACCCTGCAGCTAAAAAAATTCGAGTGATCGTGGGATGCATTGCGGCATGCAGGGAGCCAGAAAATTCCCTCTCAAAAATACGAAAGAAATCAGATGCAAACCGTTCCAACGAAATCTACAAGCTTCTAGGACATGGTGTACCTAAAAATCATGCAAAAACATGACGCGAAGAGGAAGATTAGTGATCGTGGGATGGGTCGCAGCATCCAGGGAGCATCGGGAGCGCCGCAGTGGATTCAGACAGTGCGACCCAGACGTTACTGGTGGCCGAAACCTCGTGGTCCCTGGTCCAGCGATCCGGTGCCCCACCGCCGCCGCCGCGGAAAGCGTACGTGTAAGCGCGGAAAAGCCGCAGGTGCGGGAGGCGGGGCGTGTAGCGCAAGCGCAGGTGCAAACCACACCTCCGTAAGCTCGGGCAGGGGAGGAGCGAGACGCAAGACCGTCCACGGAGCGGTTCGTGATTGGCGATTCTGTTCACCTGCTTGGTCCCATGTCCTTGCCGTTCGCACTCCATTCCCTTGATCCATCCCCCCTGCACCCGCGCGGCGCAGCTCCCCCACCAACGCCACCCTCAGAACGGAATCTATTAATGCACCTGCATGACGTTAGTAATCACCTCTCTCTCTCTCTTCCTCTCCCCTCGCCGTCGGCTCCCCTCGCGTGGTGATCTTCGTTTCTGCCGGCCTCATCGGTTCTGGACCAACACCGGTACCACATATCGTCTTCTGGACTCCGCTCCTGGAATAGCAAACCGCGAACCCATGAGGAATTTATCACCCGTGGCCGACGACGCACTGTCCCCGCTGATGATAATATTAACGATCGGCATACACCGCTTTTCCCTGTTTGGTTACGTTCGACGAGTCGCGGCGACCTCTTTTTAACGATAGCAGAAATTTTGGGGTTGATATTGAAGAGTTCCGTAGAAGTTTGTACCTACTAATGTGGGAAGATTAATGTTTTGTCAATATTGAGACATGATAGCACTTAACAAGTGTACGAAATTACATCTCTCCATCTGCCTCCTAGTGCACTACCGTGCACCACCTACTACCTAGATATGTATTATCCTTTTCAAGATTGAATTGTTAATTTCTTTTATCAAATAAAAATGTAATTCTTTTCCTCGGTTTTTGTAAAATTTCTGATAGGACCATTTGCCCTGCGTTCGACGTGTATACTCGTCATTGCTTCATTTTAGTCTCCAGTCTTCAGCCACTTCTCGCATAAGCCACGACGTCATTTACCGTCATTTACCATTCATCAAAACACCTCACTCCAAAGCAAGCCAGAAGTGACAGATGTGAGAAAAGTGATTTTACCGGTCATTTCCATCTCCGCGCGTACAAACAGAATCGCTCAATGGATAGGAAGACGGGATGCATTAAATCACAGTTTTGATCACAAAGATGCAAATAGTTGGTGATAAAGTCCGTCGACGTGAAAATAGATTAGCCGATTAGTGTCTCGTTTTTAGTTCTGACGTTGACACAATGATGCCCGGTCGGAAGGCAGTTGCTGATGCTTTCTATGAAAGTTGGCAGCCAGCGGCAGGAATTAATTACCCAGGAAACCAGACGCGGCACTTTGATGTCCGACTGGCTTCCGGCGGCCCACGTAAGGGGCAAGGTAATCGACTTTGCTCGTTTGAGCACAAGTCGTAGACTAACCACCTACGGCAGTGGATAACCCACGTGACTGACGGACGGCCACTGACTACTTCACCGCTGCACGCAACCGAATAACCTAATGTTACTATCGTCGCTCGTATTATCGCTGTGATCCTAACGCACCGAAAAATTCTCAAGGTATTTTTTAAATCAGACCTTCTCGATTTTGGTTAACTTGCATATAATTATTTTATTTTATCTATTCCGTTTCATCGTAGAGACAATGTAGACCAATATATATTTCTTGTCAGATAAAAAGATTAATGTTGTGTCAGTGATTTCATTCGACGTCGTCGTTTCCGAGCAGATTTATTCGTGTAGGGTGAAGGGTAACGTTGAAGGTCTGCAACGAGGTTACGTTTCATTATAAAATTTCGTGCTCTTCGGTAATGTTCATGGGACGGACTTCCCCTTCTGATACACAATTTTTGGGCTAGCTAGTGTGCACGAGCATATTTCCGAAAAATTCTACGACGCACGGCGAAAATTAATAATATTCATATTTCACCGAAGAGAACAGCCTCCGCTGTAAAACTTGAACAGAACAAATGTCAGACGGCCACAATTCAGAACATGAATTATTTAAAAGCCGAAATATTACGTACGTAGCGTGCGGTCTGCTCGAAAAGTAGACAGTGCGCGGTTTCCGGAGAATTTAATTGAACGCGATGGAAATGTATTTGGAAATTACGGGTCCGCTGAAACTCGAACCGAATACCTCTCTCCCATTCGGAGCCTTTTAAATCGCGTTCAAATCTTCAATTTTTGCATTTACGCGCGTCAAAGCGTATTCGCATTCTTCCAAACGGAATTATATCCACGTTGTTGTATTCAATCGCGATAATCATCGATTTGACACTGAATATCAACATTGAACAGTCCACTGATTAATTTTTCTTCTTTTGAGTAAGTACGAGTTACTATGTGGTCCTTAATATTTTCATTATTACTTCCAATATGAAACAAAAGACAGTTTTCCCCGCGCCCCAAGTACCATATTCATTAACACCGAAGGTTCCCAGTGTCCATCCGTTTGTCCGGCGGAACAATGGCGTAGGACCAGCTCGGAAAAAGGTTAAACTGTCGTCGGGGGTGGGCCGTACGTTACGTCATTATCTTGTCATCGGGCTTAGGCGGGCGTTCCGAGTAAAAAGGCACTCGAGAAGCATAAAATGGCCCCTTAAGCGAGCGCCGGCCGTCCGGGATCGGCCGACGGGACAGAGTTAAGTCGGCGAGGCGCTAAGGGAAAGAACAATGGCTTATATAATGAGGCCGAGTGCCGTGGCGCAAAATAACACGTGGAAAACTCCCCGGCGGAAATCCGGCTTTCCTCCGGGGACGAAATAATTACCCCGTGCAAATATTCGTAGGCGCTCTCCTGGCTTCCACCCTTGCGCCATCTCGCCAACCCCTTCCTCTCTCCCTCTCTCTCTCTCTATCTATCTCACACTCTTTCTCTTTGAGTAGAGTTTCGCCTCTCTCGGTCCCATTCCGTTCACGGAAGGTTTGGTCAAGATTTACATAAGAATAACCTGGAACAACAATCCCTCGAACAATTACCTACGTATTTAGCCGGCCATCGTCCCTCCCCAGAAGCCACTGCGCGACCGTATTATTCTAATAAGCCCGAGCCCAGCCCTCCTATCCGACAATGATATCCGGGCGGTCGACGAGGATCCACGTGGACCAAAGTTATTCCTTTTATTTTTGAATCGCCCAGCGAGACACGGACACGCCCGCGAGCCAACCGTGAACGCGCCCCGAGAATTTTCCGCGATTTAGTTAATACGCGGACCCCATTGTTTTCGAATAACCCGCTCTATTGTTCCGGCACCGACTCGCGAGCCAACCGGTGCTCCACGTTTTTAGCTTTTTCGAAACTGGCCACCGGCTAATCCGGTATTTGCAATACGCGCCGCGGTAGCTGTGCGCACAGATCCCACGGCGAGAGTGCAGTTGTACAGAAGGAGCTTCGATCACGTACAAAAATTTTCCTACCCAACAACACATCGTTCAAAATCATCTTCAAGCTTTAAGATGAGTCGAAGTTTATCGTCATTTTTATTGATTAAATTACAACACGTTACAGGTTCAATTACATTAAACAAACGCAACTTTGTTCCCAATGTATTCCATCTACAAATTTCAAGCTTTTCTTATTCGAGCTTTTCGTTTACAAGATCGTTCTCTTGTATCTTGATTTTATGTCGTGGCCTGCTCAAAGCCCAGACTTAAATCCTATCGAGAATGTCTTGGCATATTTAAAAATGAAATGAAAGCTGAAATATTGTACTCAATACCGTGTATTTTGTTTTTTTTTTTATTTTCTATGCAATCATTATGTATAAATAAAAAAATATCGTTTGCGAGTTCACTTTTGCTTCTCACTGTATATGACTTTTTTCAGCATAGACTGTAACAGCATTTCTTGATCGAAAAGGCTTTACAAGTCGCATTCTAAAATCGGACATTTCGTATGCAACAATCTAATACGTCGTAGACGCGCAACGAATAAGGAAGTTCGCTGGATAATCGTCAGTGCTCGTCACCACAATTAGGAATGATCGTCGGGGCGACGAGACTCGTTATAAGTTGCCGCGAAATCGACGGGTCTTGTGATTACGCGACGCGTACTACAGGTGGCGGAGAGTTTTACCGTAGAGCGACCCGTATCCGGGTCGTAGTAAACCCGTAAAGTCGGGCTTGTAGTAATCTCGTTAACGAAGTCTCTACGGGTCCCCGGATGGCTCTCGTGCATCTCATCTTATCTCGTTGTCTTCTCCATTCGTCTCCTCGTTATCGTCGAATCGCTCGTAAATCGGGCGTGCTCTCGCAAAGAGAAAGACAGAGAGAGAGGTGGAAGGCCTCTCGCTCAAGTTGTTCGCTCCAGGGGAATCGATATCGTGTTTGCGGGACGGTGATCTCAACTCGATCTCGCAAACCGGGGGCCACAGGATCGTTCTTTGACTCGGATGGTCCCTCGAATCCAACCATCTTATCTGATACCCGTCACCGGACCGAAGATCACTCTGTTACCATAATACCTCGATCGACGTGCGAAAAATTGCCGGCGACAAATACTACAGATCTTCTGCCGATCCTCCGGCGATCTTCTTCGAGAAAAGATAATATATTATATTTTTAAATAATGATATATGATGTCACGTCTTCAAAAAATACTTTGATCTATTACTAACTCCGTTTTAAAAGTTTGGAAACATCGTGCTGTAAAAACTAGCTTGTCTTCGTTCAATGAGCTTTTACCGAAGCACCTGATAGTAAGCTGTTACAGTGATTGCCATATTAGAAGCGAACGTTAGCAGGAAGGAATAAATGTCAGCAGCAGCCGGAGCTCTCTGGAACGAGTATTTCTCGCCGCGAATATCCAGCGGCATTAAAATATTCGAACGAGCATACAGCAAGGATCTCGAAAGGCGATACCATGAACCCCGAGCAATGAGTACGCCATATTTCTCATTGGGCCGTTAAACGAGCCCATTATCCGTAATTTTTTTCCTGCGCCTACTATCCTACTTGGATAGCGAGTAAGTGGTTGATAGTTTCATGAAACAAACGGATAAAAGGGCGCTCTCTTCCGTCCGTCTACTACGTACTACCCGTTTTTTTTCAGTTTATGAATTGCAAGGGACAAAATGTTCATTCCGGTGTGCAATCATCGGCCGGAAGTGAAACAGCGGCAACTCGGCGTCGGTTGAATGACGCAGAATAAAGCCGAGTTCGAAAAGAACCCGGTTTCCCCCGTTGTCGTCGTCGTCGTTGTTTGTTGTTGTTCTTGTTGTCGCTACTTTTCCTCGTTTCTCTCTCTCTCTCTCTCTGTCTCACTCCTCTCCCCCAATTTGAGAGCGCGCGCATAGAGAACGAGGTCGATAAAAAGAGCCCGTAGGAAAATACAAGTTTTCGCGAGCCTCCTACCTTCTCTCTCTCTCTCTCTCTTCTTGTTCTTTCTCTGTCTGCCCTTGTGGCCGCTCTTTTATTTCTCGCCGAGCGAAAAAAGACGCGAATCAACGACGGTTCCGCGCCCGAACGACCGAGCTTTCAATCCTTCTTCACGGCGGTTTAACTTTCTAAAACGATGAGTACTTTCGAAAATATAATTTGCTTATTGTTGGTCCGCTCTCGGTTCAATTAGCCTCGAACAATCGCTCCGTATAATTACCCCACGGTTCTCGTTCGCGCGCTCGTATCCACGAGAATAGAGAACACGAGTACTCGTATTAGGGAAAACAGTTTTCCAATTCCGGTATTTCCGAAATTCGGTTGAACAGCGTCGCGCCGACACATTAATACAATGCACTTATTGCAAAACATTAATGCTTGACTAGGTCCGGCGCTTTTTAATTAAAGAGAGGATTCTGTACGGTGGGAATTCGCGGGAACAACCGTGTTTTTAAAACCGGCGAACCCTAATTCCCATCGAGCATCGAAATAGTAAGAAGCGAGCGGTTTAGTTCGCCACGATGCTGGTTTTAATCTTCGAAATTGTGCTCCCGTTCGAGCCATCTCGCTCGCTGTTTCTGTGCGACCGAGCTCTCAAAAATTTGAGAAACTCTCTCTCTCTCTCTCTCTCTCATTCTATCCCTCGACAGGCAATAAGGACATAAATCTTTCGTTCTTATTCACCACCAACCGTCTCCCAACTCCCGCGCCATCCGTTTTTTATCCATCCATCCCCGTTCCACCGTTAACAGCGATACGCATTGTTTTTGCTCCGAGCTTTATCCTGGTTTATTAAGCCTTTCGCCTCGTTCCGCTCGTCGGCCTACGACTAATTAATCCGCGGCTGTTTAACTGAAAGCTCCACTGGCGCCGTTCGGGGTTGGGGGTGGAGGAAATATGATAATAAAAAGTGCACTCTCGAAAGCGAATTACGCGGAAGAACGAGGACGAGCTCGCGTTGTGGGAGCTGTGATCGCGATGAACGTGAAAATCGCGAAATTGGGCGGACAATGCCGGCGATTATTTTTGTTTCTGGGCTGTTTAATGATGCTGGTGACAGTATGCTCTAAATTCGTGTGAGAAACAGTGTAGCATGTAGAAAAAAAAGAACGAGGAGAAACATGTGGAGATAAAAAGAGAATTAAATATAAGAAGAGTTAAATATAAGAATATATTAAAAATATATTTTTAATAATCCTACGAATATAATGTATTTTATTCACGAATGTATGTTAATGATATAAAACGAATAAGTCCGAGTATAAGAAATGAAAAATAAAAATTTCGTGTGGGCTGTAGAGTTTGTTGTTCGGATATGAATGATTAAGAAAGCGAAAGAAGTTGATCGCGGCGAGTGGTTGAATATACTTCGGGGCGCGACAGCAACCACGTGGATCGTTATTAGAGAATTTGTTTCCGGCGCGGCGCATGGATGAATATAACAGGGCAAGAAAACTAGATGCTGCCGCCCGAAGAACACGTGCTCGATATTTTAGAAGCTCGTCCCTCTGGGACCTCATGTTTCATGGAAAAGATCTCACCGCGAGGTGAGTTCCGGCGCGCCGCCGCCGATGTTCTTTACCTTCCGGTGCAGGCTGCGTTAGCGAGTCTACTTAGGGGCTGGATAGGCGCGCCACGTTGCTTCTGGATTCTTTCGATCGACTTATGCATTTGGTATTGTACCAGATGATGTACATTATCTTTCTCGTTTGGACAATCTTGGCCAATAAACTGTGGCTAGAAAATTAATTTTCAAACAAGGGATGAAACTCGGCGTCTTATTACAATCTATTCCATGAAAAATTGGTGCACACTGGAGGAAGAAGAGCAATATTATTAATCCCATAATTTATATAGTTATTATGTGCTGCACACATTTTTATGGGCCTCATTAAATTGAGTCAGCTGGTATTTCATAAAATATAGACAGGTTTGTTACTGTATTTACAGGATTGTTTTACACACCGAGAAAGGAAACAAAATCCGCACTACTTCCAGAGTCTTCCATTTGAAATTGCCGATATTCGTCGAAGAAATCAAACAAAATTCAGAACCGAAATTCACCCTTGCGCCAAAAAGCTGCAATGCGAGCCGGAAGCTAGAAGCCATAATTACCACATGCCAACCGCGGAACAAAGCAATCGTCCAGAATGAAGAGTATAAAAATCGCGCATCGGTAACCGAAGGATGGCGTGTATACTCCCATCGCTCTGAACCGCGATTCTCTGCCGACCGGTAAGCGTTTAAGTTGAACCGGGTAAAATAAACGGGGGATAAACCGTCCGAGCGAGTGCGCTCCTTCGAAAGCGGCAGCGGTACGGAAACGAGGGGGTTGCAGGGGGTTTTGCGAGGGGATGGAGAAGGGTATATCCAGAATCGACAAGAACGGCGAGAAGAACAACGACAACAACAACGACGCGACGTCAACGGCACCGGCGACGTACCTTTCCAGGTAAAAAACGC